>JAVJIF010002173.1:0-358103 GCA_038442645.1 Agave tequilana | reverse complement strand
CTAGTTTTTGGATTGGGTTATAAATACCCATTCCTTTGGCTGTTTTGATTAAGAATTTCAAGAGCAAAAATTCTTATCTTCTTTAGTGTTTTAGCAACAAGTTTAAAAAGAGTTTTTGGGTTAAAAAGGATTTATCTTTATTTGTTTTCAAGGGTTAAAAAATCAAAGAAAAATATTGTATTTGGGATATTGGTTTTTGATCTTCATTTCTATCTTATTCTAGTTATTTTCCCAAGTATTTTTCTTTATGATTTATTTTTCAAACACCTTGTATTCTCACACTTGAGCTATTATATCTATCCTATCTATAGGATTTTTTTTGTGAGAAAATTGGTTTTGGTTTAGTGAGACCACCAAGAGTTGTAAGCCTTCTTTTATTTGAGTTTGTTGTTATCCCTCTTGTGTAGAGGTGATTGTGGAGGTTGTGTTTGAGAGGTTGTTATCCCTCTAAGTGTAGAGGTGATTATTGGAGTGATGGCTTTGACCCTTATCCCTGTAGTGTGGGTGACTATTGTTTGGCTAAGTGCCCATCCATCTAAGTGTAGAGGTGATAGTCGTTGTGCCTTGCCTTTTGTGTAGAGGTTGTGTTTGTTGGAGAGAGGAGTTGTGTACTCCTAGTTTGTATTATACAAATCCTTAGTGGAGGTTCCCTGTGTGGGAATCCTATGTGGGGGATATAGTGAAAATCCTTCTGTGTGAAGACGGGGACGTAGAGCAGTGGTTTGAACTTCGAAACATATCCCGATTTTTGCGATTAGTCCACTATCTTTTAACTCTCTCTCTTTTATATCATGCATTGATTCATTTTTTTCATATCATATATGCTTGGTATTGTGTGTGTGCCTCACTTGTGTTAAACCAATAAAGCTTTACATAGCACCTCAACTCTTATTTAGAGGAATTTAGAGGAGATAGTCCAGAGCCCTTCACCGGAATTCGGCTACACTCTTTGGTTACACTAAGTGTGTTGCAATTTATTTTAATTCCGCATCATTTGTCATTAGATTAGCCATACACCTATTCACCCCCCTCTAGGTGTACTTTCAATTGGTATCAGAGCCTACGCTCCTGATATTAAGTTTAACCACCTTGGAGTGACATCTTGGTTAGCTAATCAGTTTTGCATTTGCACACATATTTGTTTACACACACTCATGGATTACCTTGCCCCTCCCATGTTTGATGTTTCTAATATCGATACGTGGAAGTTTAGAATGAATTCTTACTTAAAAACCCTAGGCTTGCATGTTTACCTTGCCGCTACTAAGAAATCTTATCTTGGTTATAGCAAGCATATAGAGGCCAATGCACAAGCCCTAATGGTACTTAGAAACACATTAAGCAAAAAATATTTATGTATGATTTCTCATTCTGATTCCGCTTTTGCAGTGTGGAACACTTTGACCTCTCCCGTGCTACAAACGACGAAATGTTGGAGGAGGAATCTAGTGGAGAGAGTCTAACCAACCTTGCTACATGGTCCAAGGAATGACTCCCTTGAGGTAAACTCGGACACCCATTTAGATGATAGTGCTAGTTCTTCTTGTAGTGATTATTATGTTGATGTTGATGCATTAAATGAAGAACTTTCCATTGTTTATGAAACCTATTAGAAAAATACCAACTTTTGAAAAAGAAAAGTCTTAATTAAATAAAGAAATAAGGATTTATTTTCAAAACTTAACATGGCTTTGCAAGAGAGGGATGAGTTTCAAATGAAGTGACTCATTAAAATCCCAACATGACCTTGCCTTAAAGGAAAATAAATTTTAAAGAATAAAATGATTATGATGATGTTGTGAAGAAAAATAAATAAAGAAAACCAGTCTTTGAAAAACAAAATTTCTTCTATTTCAAAAGAATTAGATTTGATTTCTAATGAAAATGAAAGTTTGAAAAATGAATTAGATACACATGTTTGCCATACTTCATCATCTAGTGTACCTATTGCATGCTCCACCTCTTCTTCTATTATTGAAAATGATATATGTGTTTTAAGAAGTGTTGATTGTTTGGGCTCCACTTTGAGCTAATGTGCCATGAATCACACACGGTTGGAATCCATGTTTCACAAGAGACATGCTCCTCCTATGCATGCACACAAACCAATGCATACACATGCTTCTCACATCAACACATAACACACATGTATGTTCATGTGTACACATGTACACATTATGGACATAAGGGCCACCTTGTAAAGTTTTATTATGATAGAGTACATAATGTAATTTTGCAAATAGATTTATTTGGGTTAAGAAAGGTGCTAGCCCCCATGGACCAATAAGGTATAGGTACCAAAATCTACTCCTATTTTATTTGATGTAGGTATGGTCCCTCACATGACGTGAGAGGTATTGGTGCCTTGATAGTGGATGCTTTTGTGCTTGATGGACACTACTTGGATGCATCACCTTCAAGGAAGTTTGGTGGGAGGACCACCATGGCTTGGAGATCTAGAGATTAACCCTAATGATTTTTAGTACTATCTCTAACTCCTTATTTATGTTACATGCTTTTAGATTATTGATTTCTAGCATGTATTGATTTTCATGATTAGTATGTTAATGCCTGTTAATTAGACTATTGATATGTATATGTAGTCATTGAGATACACCCATATTTATATGGAATATTATTTTTGTGTTCTCACTTTAGTTTAGCTATATTGTATATCATAGTTTAACACATGTGCATTTACATAATGATCATATTGATTTTTGTTTATGATTTTACACTTCATGGTTTTGATTACATGTTTAGATATAAATTTTCATTAAAACTAGTGTATATACACTTATACAATACAACTAATGAGCCACATTTGATTTTTGTATGTTTGTACTTAACTGCTCATTTGTACCCATTAGATGTACTAGTATAACTTAGTTTTGATGATTCTTGCATTTCAACTTGTATTCCCTATTTTTGGACATATTTTTTATGATAATAGGTTTAGCTTCATGTATATGTTAATTTTGTTTAAAACTTAGATATACAAGTATACCCTTGAGTCACTTGCTTTTCATGCAAATTCTATTAGGGACTCATTTGTGTTTGGGATATGTATGTATACTTTTAGTTTAGACAAACATACATACCTTAAAGCCTATTTAACTTTGATGATTTTCATGTTTTCATGGATATATTCTTATTTTATTCCTTACTTGAAGGATTTCGTACTAGTTTTCAAGTTTATCATAAAACTAGTTGCGCATTTCTTTATTTTGGAAGAGTTTTCAATCATGTTAAATTATTTTCAAATTCATATTTTTGAAAACCCCTTCCTTTGAAGGGCGGATGGATAGGCGACCATGCCTTGTATGCTCTAATTGAAATCTATTTAAACATGTGCATGAGAAGGGAGGTAGTATGAGTTATACACTTGATTTTCATTGTATTTTCAATTGGTATCACAATGATATTTTTTTGTATACTCATATTTTATTTTTTTTATGTATGCTTCAAATTTCAAATAGTATCATTTCGATTAATATTTACAATTTCATACATATGTATATGACTTGATTGTGCTTACAATATCTTTACATCTTAAAGCACAAATTATTGTTTATGCTAAGCTTGATTTACCCTTAATGTCAATTATTATTCAATTGGTATATTATACAAGCTTATGCATCATTTTTATTAGTATATCATAAAGGGGGAGAAAATTCGTGTTTTGCCTTTCAATCGATTCTATTTTCAATTGGTATCTTACTCCCATTCTTTATGATGAAAAATACTTCGTTTTAGTATATGCTAATATTTTCAATATTGGTATCATGTTTCTGTTGCCCAAAGGTCCATTACTCTAGTTTTGATGATGATCAACTCATGTAGTTATAGTACTCATGATCTTGTGTTTAATTAGTTTTAGATTTATGATCAAGATCTTAGTTGGTGTGTAGCTTCAACAAAGGATTTAAAGTCAAGTTTTGAAGCTAATACGGTTTGATTCAAGAGCCTATGCATCAAGACCACATCAAGTACTTAAGAGGAGTCTAGCTCTTTGGATCAAGTTTGTACCAAGTCAAGAAGATGAGAAGACTTCAAGTGAAGACCTTCAAGATCAAGACTTGTGTCTAGGTTTATTTTTATAAGATTTTGTTTTAGATTAAAATGTAAAGGATAGAAAAGTTGGTGGATTGCTCAAGTATATCATATACGCACACACTCTTGATTTAGATGAGTTTTTATTTTGGAAAAATACAAAAGAGTCTTCATTTTGGAAAAATACCGTTTTGGTTTTTGGTATGCAAAGTTTACATGTCTTTACCCAAAACTATTTTTTAGTGTTTATTGTCAAAAACATAGATATTTCATCATGTATGTGTAGTGGATCATATCCATACACTCTTTGCTTTTAAAGTGTTTTAAAATATCTTGTTTTTGTATTTGGAGAAGTTTTGAAAAAACCAATTTGGAAAAATACAGTTTTTGTTTTTAGCCAAAATTCTAAGTTACAAAAATAGTTCAAAATGTTTGTAACATGTTTTGATTTTACTCAAACATATTTATATTCAAATATATACTGAAACTATTTTTGTGAATTTTTAGAGATTTTATGGGATTTAATTAAAAATAAAATACCCATGTTTTAATTCTAAAAAGGCATGCCAGTCGACCGACCGTCGACCGGACCGGAGCCGATCGACCGGAACGGTCGACCGACGTGCAAAGACGTGCACAGGATGGGGCGGTCAACCGCACGGTCGACCGCCAGAGAGTGCTTGCTCTCTGGAAATGGCCCCGGTCGACCGGGCGGCGACCGGAAGAGAGCACAGCTCTCTGTATCCTTGCCACGGTCGACCGGCCGGTCGACCGCTTGCACAACGGTCAGAAATCTGACCGTTGGCCGGTCGACCGGGCGGTCGACCGATAGGTCATCTTGGCTGTAAGGGCTAGTTTTTGGAGCCTATTTAAAGAGGGGATTTTGGGGCTGTTTTAGCTAAGATTTTAAAGTGAGTTTTTGAGCCAGTTTTTCCAACTCTATTAGTGTTATCTCCACCTTTATTAGAGCCTAATATTCCATTCAAAGGAGAGTTTATCAAGAGTTTTTCAAAGTAATTTTCTTGTGTTTTCCTCCACAATTTCAATCCTTGTTTTTCTTACAAACACTTGAGCTATCCATTGACATATTCATCCTATAGGAGTGTTATTGTGAGAGTGTTTATTGGTGATCAAAGTGTTTAGATCACCAAGAGTTTTCTCTTGTACTTTGAGGAGGCGGACTTGCGGGTTCGCGGTGTTTCGAGTTCGTGTGTGAACTCTTTGTTTGAGGTGTGACCTCGGCGAGCTAGTGGGCTTGCGGTGTGTTCCTATGGGAACGAGTGAAGGGACTAGAGAGTCCAAGGAGTTCAAGTGTGAACTCGCCTTGCAGGTGTTGCGGCACCGAGTGATCTGGTGGATCGGTTTTTAGTGGAAATCCTTCATAGTGTTGAAGGCAGGGACGTAGAGCAAGTGTGCTCAAACCTCAAAACAAATATCCCGTATTTACGATTGCTCTCTCTATCTCTTACTTGTTTATATCTTGCATGCTAATATTGTCTTTATCTTTATATGCTTGATATATTTGTGCTCATATTGTTATATGTTTGGGATTTGTTTGCTAACACTAGTATTCAACTAAGAGAGCCAACGCGTCACCTCAACTTTATTTAGGGGAATCTTGAGGAGTTAGTCCAGAGCCCTTCACGGGGAAACTGACTACACTCTTGTGTTATACGTGGTGTTTAGTTTTTAGAAGTTTTAATTCCGCATTATTGACCATTAGATAAGCTCATCACCTATTCACCCCCCCTCTAGGTGTTTTACAATTGGTATCAGAGCAAGTGCTCTTAATTTGGGTCTTACAACCTAGAGTTAAAGATCCTCATTTATAACTAATCACAATATTTGTGCACACACCATGGATTTCATTTTACCTCCCACTTTTGACATTCTTAACATCCAAACTTGGAAGGTTAAGATGTCTTTGTACCTCAAAGCCTTAGGGATTCATGTTTATTTTGCCACTATTAAAAATTCATATTATTTAAATGGCAAAATATTGAGGCTAATGTAAAAGCCCTACATGCTTTAAGATCTACCCTAAATGATGATTATTTATCTAGGGTTGCTAATTTTGATTCGGCTTTTGTAGTATGGAACTCCTTGATCTCCCTTGGCGAAAAAGAACAATATTATGCGGGGAGCGACTCGGATGTTGGAAGTGACGCTTCCAACGTGTGCTACATGGTCCAATGGGATAACCCCCTTGAGGTACTACCGAATTCGAGATAGATGATGATGTTGATATGTCTTATGATGAGCTTGAATCTTTTTGTCAACAACTTCTAGAAAAATATGGCATGCTTAAGAGGATAATAAGAAAATGAAAAATAAATTTGATTGCATGTTAAAAGAAAAGGATTCTTTACAAGATAAATTGAAAAGTTTTTCAAAAGAAAATGAAAGTTTGAAAATTGAGAATATTTCCTTGCTTTCTAAATTAAATGATCTTTTTGAAGGAAATACTTCTTTAAAAATAAAATTGTTTTGGTGAAAAAACAAAGGAAATTGCTTTGCATGAAAACACTTTTAAAAAGAAAATTGTTGAAAAAGAAAAGAAAAATTTTCTAAAAAGAAAAAGACTATTGATCATGCTCTTCATGCCACAACCATTGATAAAAATGAAGTTAATTTTTGAAAAATAAATTGATTGTTTGAGCTCAACTTTGAGCAAATGTGCATTTAATCACAAAAAATTGGAATCCTTATTTCAAAAGAATCAAGTTTCCCATGTTCATGTACAACACCCACATCATGCATATGCACACTTTGCACGTCATGATCACACTCATACTCATATGTATCCTAGAGTGTACACGTGTACACATTGTGGCCGCAAAGGCCATTTAGCAAATTTTTGTTTTGATAAGATATATCATATTAATTTTGCTAAAAAAATGTTTGGGTTCCATTAGATGCTAATTCCCGTAGACCCCCACCTTTTGTATTTGATGTAGGTGCGGGCTCTCACACGGCGTGAGAGAGTTGGTGCCTTGATGGTGGATGCACATGGACTTGATGGACACACATTTGATGCACCGCTATCAAGAAGGTTTGGTGGGACAACCACCATGTTCTGGAGACTTAGAACATAGTTCTTTAGTTTGATAACTATCTCTAAACTCTTAGTTTATTTACATGCTTTTATATTGATGATTTTTCAGCATGTTTGTGCTTTATGTGGTAAATATTAGTTTAAATGTAGTTTTATCAAAACTTGGATATATACTTGTACAAGTAGTGAGCAACATTTGATTCATATACGTTTGCACTTCATTGTTCATTTGTACTCACTATATGCACATGTATAGCTTAGTTTTGATGATTTCCTCATTTACACTTGTTTTATCTATTTTCATGTTTTACTTCATGTATATGCATTTCTATTCAAATCTAATAAATATACATGTATGTCTCTTGAGTCTCTTGCCTTCATGCAAATTATATCATAGACTTCTTTTATGTTGGGACATGTATGCATATTGTTAGTTTTGGATAAATCATACATATACCTAGAAGTTTATTTTTAAGATGAAAAATGAATTTTTATGATTTTCATCTTTATATGAAAATGAATTTTTCATGATTTGTTTGATAAAATGATATTCATGTTTGTCTTGAGCTTTATTGACTAATTTTCATGAATATGCTATTCACATGTTGTTTGTACACTCATATTTAACTTGTTTCTCAAGACTATGTTTTCATGAGTTTTTATGAGCTTTATAGATCTTAAGTGGCAACTCCTATGTATTCAGTATGCTTCATGATATACATATGATTTGGTTTCATGAAGGATCTTTAACTAGTTTTTCAAAAATTATTTTAACTAGTTATGTATTCTTCATTTGGTAGTGATTTTTAATGCTAAAATATTTTTAAAATTATTTTCTAAAACCCCTACCAACTCCTTTTAAGGGAGGACGGATGGGCGAGTATGCCTTGTAAGCCTTATTGAAAATCTTTTATCCTGTACATAAAAGGGTGGTAATTATTAGTTATATACTTGATTTACATTGTTATTTTCAATTGGTATCTCAATTGATATTTATTTTGTATATACTCATATTTTGTTTTCTATATATGTATGCTTCATTTCAAATAATATCAATTTCTATTAGTATTCTCTTTTCATACATATATATGATTTGTTTGTGCTTGATTTTCAAGATATTTATATGTTTAAAGCACAAAGTATGTTTATGCTAAGCTTAATTCAAATCTTAATTTTCAATTAATTTCTCAATTGGTATCTTTTATATAAGCTTATGCATTATCTTCAATTGGTATTTTTTTTACAATTAGTATTTTTATTGATATCAAAATCTACAATATGTTTCAATTGATATCTATTGATCTATTTATTTCAATTGGTATCCTTGAAAATTTATATTGGTATCAAAATATAAAATACTTTCTTTCATTGGTTTCAAGATCACAATTTGTATCAAAATTTCATTGTTATTTCAATTGCTAAAATGTTTCAATTACATTTAAAATTCAAATTTTGTAATGATTATTTACAATTGGTATCTTAAATTTGATATCTCAAATTTGTTTTAATTAGAAAATTCAAAATTTTGTTTTAATAAGAGATATTAAAAATGTTTTGATTTATATTGCCTATATGCAAGGGGAGCTTAACATCTCTCCTACATATAGATTCATGTTGAGTGTATCTTATATTGAGGAGCTTGACAACTCTTCTTTATGCGGTACACGTGTGTAGGGGGAGCTTCACATCTCCTCTTATGCATTGCATATTATGTGTTATGTGAATTAGGGCTTGTCATCCCTTCTCATGTAATGCATGTACGTAGGGAAGTTAACTTAGCGTCTTCCTCTTCATGAATATATATCTCATATATCTCTTTATTGGTTGATTTGATTTTACCCCTTTATTGATTTTTTTGTTCTAACAAAAAGGGGAGAACATTTTTTTTACTTTAACCTCTTCATTGATGAATTACAAAAAGAGGGAGAAAGATTTTGAGTTTATATATGCATATTTGTGTTTTTTGCATATATTGAGTTTATGCATCTTGTGTTTTAGAAAATGGGAAGAATGTTTTTTAAAGTTTAAACAAAAAGGGGAGAAAAAAAAGTTTTTGGAAAAGGATTTTGGATTTATTCATTGGTCTCTCACCTTATTGATGCATATATATTTATTTTTTATGTGCTTTATTGCCATATATTATTGCTTATTTGTTATGCATGAGTTAATGGGAGCTTCTTAAAAGCTTTACTTTATCCATGCATATATAACTCCATGAGTTTTGTCATCATCAAAAAGGGGGAGATTATTGCCCAAGGCCATCACTCTAGTTTTGATGATGATCAACTCATGTAGTTATAGTACTAATGATCTTGTGTTTAATTGTCTCAGATTTATGATCAAAATCTTAGTTGGTGTGTAGCTTCAACAAAGGATTTAAAGTCAAGTTTCGAGCTAATACGGTTTGATTCAAGAGCCTATGCATCAAGACCACATCAAGTACTCAAGAGGAGTCTAGCTCTTTGGATCAAGTTTGGACCAAGTCAAAAAGATGAGAAGGCTTCAAGTGAAGACCTTCAAGATCAAGACTTGTGTCTAGGTTTATTTTTATAAGATTTTATTTTAGATTAAAATGTAAAGGATAAAATAGTTGGTGGATTGCTCAAGTATATCATATACACACACACACTCTTGATTTAGATGAGTTTTTATTTGAAAAAATACAAAAGAGTTTTCATTTTGGAAAAATACCGTTTTGATTTTTGGTATACAAAGTTTACATGTCTTTAATCAAAACTATTTTTTAGTGTTTATTGTCAAAAACATAGATATTTCATCATGTATGTGCAGTGGATCATATCCATACACTCTATGCTTTCAAAGTGTTTAAATATCTTGTTTTTGTATTTGGAGAAGTTTTGGAAAAACCAATTTGAAAAAATACAGTTTTGTTTTTAGCCAAAATTTCTAAGTTACAAAAATAGTTCAAAATGTTTGTAATATGTTTTGATTTTACTCAAACATATTTGTATATCAAAGTATAATACTGAAACTATTTTTGTGGATTTTTAGAGATTTTATGGGATTTAATTAAAAATAAAAAACCCATGTTTAAATTCTGAAAAAAGCCTGTCAGGCTTTGGCGGTCGACCGATCGGTCGACCGGACTAGGAGCCGGTCGACCAGAACGGTCAACCGACGTGCACAGACATGCATAGGATGGGCCGGTCGACCGCACGGTTGACCGCCAGAGAGTGCTTGCTCTCTGGAAACATCCTCGGTCGACCGAGCGGTCGACCGGAAGATAGCACAGCTCTCTTTATCCTTGCCACGGTCGACCGGCCGGTCAGCTGCTGGCACTACGGTCAGAAATCTAACCGTTAGCCGGTCGACCGGGCGGTCGACCGACAGGTCATCTTGGCTGTAACGGCTAGTTTTTGGAGCCTAATTAAAGAGGGGCTTTTGGGGCTATTTTAGCTAAGATTTTAAAGTGAGTTTTGAGCCAGTTTTTCAAACTCTATTAAATGTTTACCTCCACTTGTATTAGAGCCTAATACTTCCATTCAAAAGGAGAGTTTATCAAGAGTTTTTCAAAAGTGATTTTCTTGTGTTTTCCTCCACAATTTCAATCCTTGTTTTTCTCACAACACTTGAGCTATCCATTGACATATTCATCCTATAGGAGTGTTATTGTGAGAGTGTTTATTGGTGATCAAAGTGTTTAAATCACCAAGAGTTCTTTCTTGTACTTTGAGGAGGCGGACTTGCGGGTTCGTGGTGTTTCTAGTTCGTGTGTAAACTCTTTGTTTGAGGTGCGGCCTCGGCTAGCCTAGTGGGCTTGCGTTGTGTTCTTGCGGGAACGAGTGAAGGGACTAGAAAGTCCAAGGAGTTCAAGTGTGAACTCGCCTTGTAGGTGTTGCGGCACCGAGTGATCCGGTGGGATCGTTTTTAGTGGAAATCCTTCGTAGTGTTGAAGGCGGGGACGTAGAGCAAGTGTGCTCGAACCTCGAAACAAATATCCCATGTTTGCGATTGCTCTCTCTATCTCTTACTTGTTTATATCTTGCATGCTAATATTGTCTTTATTTTTATATGCTTGATATATTTGTGTTGATATTGTTATATGCTTGGGGTTTGTTTGCTAACACTAGTATTCAACCAAGAGAGCCAACGCGACACCTCAACTCTTATTTAGAGGAATCTTTAGGAGTTAGTCCAGAGCCCTTCACGGGGAATCCGGCTACACTCTTATGTTATACGTGGTGTTTAGTTTTTTAGAAGTTTTAATTCCGCATTATAGACCATTAGATTAGCTCATCACCTATTCACCCCCCTCTAGGTGATTTACAGTTTCATTTTAAATTGGTATCTATATTGATATGAGTTATGTTTACCTAAAATAATTTGGATTTTACTTTCAATTGGTATCAAGATTTCATATATATATTTCAATTCGTATCAAAAACGTACTATGTTTCATTTTCATTGGTATCGAAAATTTACAAGACATTTTAAATTGGTATCAAGGTATTTTCAATTGGTACATTTAGTATCTTAAAATTTTGTTTACTTTTAATTTGTATCTTAAAAATGTTTTATTTATTTTCAATTGGTATCATAATGTTTCGATGTATACCTTTATTATAAATTGATATATTTTTCAATTGGTATCATAGTGCTTTGATATGTATTGCTTATATGCAAGGGAAGCTTAACATCTTCTCTATGAATAGATTCATGTTGAGTGTACCTCATATTGAGAGTTTGACCTCTCTTCTCTATGTCTTGCACGTGTGTGAAGGGAGCTTAACATCTCCTTTTATACACTGTATATTATGTGTTATGTGTTAGGGTTTAGTCATCTCTTTTTCATGTAATGCATGTATCCAGGGGGAGTTAACTTTAGGTCTCTCCTCTTCATGAATGTATATCATATATGCATCCTTCTTATTTGATTTGACAAAAAGGGGGAGAATTTTTTTTTTTTGAGTTTATTTATGCCCCTTTGTCGATGTTTTGACAAAAGGGGGAGAGAAATTTAGAGTTTTATATATGCATGTTTATGTCATTTATATGCGTGTTTATTTTTCAATTGGTATCAGAGCATATATGTTTTGTTTATGCAAAAAGGGAAAATTCTTCATTTATGCTATATGTGTTATTTATTTTATGCATACATTGAATATTTTTATTGTTTATTGCTATGCATGAGTTAAGGAGAGCTTCTATGAAGCTTAACTTTAATCCATGCATATATAACTCCATGAGTATTGTCATCATCAAAAAGGGGGAGATTGTTGGCTCAGAGGCCCATCACTCTAGTTTTGATGATGATTAACTCATGTAGTTATAGTTTAATAATAATCCTGTGTTTAAATAGTTTCAGTGATTGACCAAGATATTAGTAGGTGATTAGCTTCAATAAAGGAGTTTTGGAGCTTTCACGTGTTGATTCAAGAGCTCGAGTGTCAAAATCGTATCTAGTACTCGGTTGGAGTCAAGCTCGTTGGATCGCATTTGTATCGAGTCGGCTTGGAGACAAGAAGACTTCAGTTTGTGTTTAGTTTAAATTTAGATCTTGTGTAAAGATTAGATAGTATTGATATGCTCAAGTTCACATACACACACAAGTTTAAAATTTATTGGTTTTGGTTTTCGGTTTAACTAGTTTTTGGATTTCATGTCAAAAACATAGATATATATATCTTATATGTATATTAGATTCTATCCATATACAGTTGATTGGTAGTAAAAAGTGCATTTTTATCATTACATTTACCATCACATTTTCATATTTATTCCTATAATTCTGCACATTTACTAATATTTTATTATTTATTGTGTGCAGGCCTTGAGTAAATAAAAAATAAAGAATAAAGCCCAAAAAGAAGCCCAAAAACCCATATTCAAGCCCAATGCAAAAGTTGCAATTATCAAATGTCAAAGTTGCAAATACCAAGGGCAAAAGTTGCAAATACTAAAAGAAGAGGGAAGGATAGACTTCTATTCAACCCTAAACACTTGCAGGATGAGGATAAAAGCCAAAGAAGGATAGCAAATTCGTTGATAAAAGATTTGGGATCTAGGTAACTTGCTTCCCAAGTTATCCCAAAATCCACAAATAAAGAGTCAGGATGCAGCTTCCAGAAGGAAACACCCAGATGGACGGACCAGAGGAGGCCACGCGCGAAAGCGCGTGGCCAGCAGAGATGACGTGGCCGTGGAAACGCGGCCCAAGCCGCGTTTTCGCGGCAATCCGGTCTTATCCGGGGACCAGTTTTTGTGGGAGAGTTGTATTGGGACTCTACCTCCTTCTGCACCTATAAATACCCCTGCAGACGCAACAGAGAGAGCGTACAGAATACAACAGAGAATCCAGTGCAATGTTAGGGTTTCTTTTTAGGCTAGTTTAGTTTTTTTTCTTTTTCCCTTTGTAATTTTTATTTTTATGTAACTGAGAGGAGATAATATTTTGATGGAGGAAGGAGACCAACTTGTATTGAGGTGACATCGATGTAAGTAGTCCTTTCCTTCATTGTTAATAAAATCAATTCGAAGTTTGTTTCTTTTTATTTATTATTCTTCTATTGTTGTTTTCTTCTTGTTCTTCTATTTTTGGTTTATTTTCTCTGATGTCTTGCAAACCGTGAGAACTGGTCGCTTCGAGACTGCTTAGCCGAAGAAGAGCCCTTGATGGCTTATGGCGATGAACAGATCCTATATCCCATGCTTGAACGCCTTCGAAGACAAAGTAAGTCGTAGCAAAAGGATCAAAGGTAAGCAGGACTGAAGAGGTAGGTATGTATTTTTCTAGTTTATAATCTTCTTTCTTGTTGGCCCAAAGGCCTTCCACTCTAGTTTTGATGATGATTAACTCATGTAGTTATGTGTACTAATAATCTTGTGATTTTAGTTTCAGATCTTTAATCAAGTTATTAGTAGGTGATTAGCTTCAACAAGATGATTTGGAAGCTACCCACATGTTGATTCAAGAGCCTAAGCATCAAAGATGATATCTAGCACTCATTGGAGTCAAGCTCGGTGAATCTTGCTTTGGATCGAGTTGACTTGAAGATTGCGCTCTACAAGAAGACTTAGGTATCCATAGTTTTAGTTTTGGTTTTAGATCTCAAATTGTAAAGATTAGTATAGTATGATAAGCTCAAGTTCACAACACACACGTTTCATGTTCTTGAATATTGGTTTTCGGTTTTTGGTTTAACCGATCTTGGTTTACATGAATAGGATTATATCAAAATAAGTTTACATGGTTTAATGTATATTAGATTTGTTCTATATACATGTATGCTTCAACTATTTAAAGAAACTTAGTTTGATATTCTATTTCATGTGTTTTATGTTTTGGTATTTCTATCAAAACATATATTTTGGTATTAATGACATAAACTATGATATGTATATATTTCATGTATATTGAATTTCTATCAATATGCATCATGCTTCAAAAGTGTTTAAATATCATGTATTTGTATTTGGATGAGTTTTAGACAAAACGTATTTTCTATTCCAAGTTTTAGAAAATACAAGTTTTGATTTTTGGTTAAAATGAAAAACATAAAAATAAGTTTTAATTGCTTGATATTTGAGTCAAAACTTTTATCACATGTTTATATATCAATGCAAAATGTTAAAACTATTTTTGGGGATTTTTTACAAGATTTAAAAGGATTTATTACAATATTTTTACCCCTGTTTTTCTGGGCTATTTGCTGTCTGCCAGGAGTGGTTGGTCGACCGAACGGTCGACCGCACCTGTAGCCGGTCGACCGTCCGAGTCGACCGACGTGCACGGGGACGTGCACGCTGGCTACTCTTGTAGCTGGTCGACCGAGCGGTCGACCGACTGAGAGCAGACTTGCTCTCTGTTAGTTTGGGTTGACCGGGCGGTCGACCGGGTATTACAACGTTCGAAAATTCGAACGTTGGGCGGTCGACGACCGGTCGACCGGCAGGGCAATTCTGGCAAAAATTACAGCCAATGGCTAGTTTCCAGATTTGCCTATATATACCCCATTTGAAAGAGTTTTTCTCTAAGATTTTTTGTGCGAATTTTTCCATACTCTCTGGTGTTTTTGCTGCAATTAAAAGAAGTTTTTAAACTTGAATTGAACAATCTTTTTGGTGTTTTTGCTAGGGTTTGGAAAATCAAAGAAGAGGTTTTTTTTTGGAAAAGCTTTTGATTGAACTTCACCATCTTGATTTCTATTGTTTTCCCAAGGATTTTTCTTTGTGATTCTGATTTCCATTCCATTGGTTTTCTCCACACTTGAGCTAAAATCTACTATCTTCTCTATAGGATTTTGTGTGGGAAAAAGAGATTGTTTTGTGGTTATTGTTTGAAACCACTAAGTTGTAAACCAAATTCTTGCTTTGTGCCATTTCCCTCATTGTGTTGAGGAGGTTGTGCAACTTGGGTTGTGAGGTGTTTTGTGTAAGCTTGGTGCTAATCCCTCAAGTTGTGAGGTGATTGTTTGTTGGATTGGAGGAGTGCCTCAAGGAGGAGGTTGTGTTTGTAAGGAAGGGAGTTGGGAACTCCTTGTAATTGTGATTGCCCCAAATCCTCGGTGGAGGTTCCCTTTGTGGGAGTCCTTTGTGGACAAGCTAGTGGATTGGAAATCCTTCGTGTGTCGAAGGCGGGGATGTAGAGCTGGGTGCTCGAACCTCGGAACATATCTTGTTGTTTGCGCTTGATCCATTGACTCTCTCTAACTCTCTCTTTACTTTGTGCCTTGCAATTATTTATATTGTGCATTCATATTTGCTTGGCTTGGTTGTGTGTGCATCATTTGTTGATCACACTTGAGTGTAATTTGCATTAAGTTTTTAAATTTCGCATTTAGTTCCTAGATTAGCATTGTCACCTATTCACCCCCCCTCTAGGTGACTTTTCAATTGGTATCAGAGCTAGTGCTCCTGATATTTAGGTTTAACCACCTAGGAGTAAGATCTTGGTTTGCTAATCTTCATTTGCATTTTCATTTGCTCTCATGGCTAGCCCTCCTATGTTTGACCATTTTAGACTTGATGCTTGGAAGGAGGACATGACTAGGCATTTAAAAACTCTAGGTCATCTAGTTTATCAAGCTATCACTATAGAAACCCTCCCTAATAGTAGCAAGCATAAGAAGGCCAATGCACTTGCACTTAGAACACTTAGAGCATCTCTTAATGAACATCTTTTACCTATTTTTGATCACTATGACTCTGTTTTTGTAGTTTGGAGCATATTGACGTCTTCCGAGCTACCGTGATTATCAACAAATTGAGGAGAACGAAGAGAGACATGTCCAAAGATAAATGCTTCATGGTCCAAGGGAAATACTCCCTTGAGGTACATTCGGATTCCCCTCTTGATGATAGCTCTAGTTCATATTGCCATGGTTGTTTTGAAGTTCAAAATTTGAATGTTGAACTTGCTTCTAAACTTGAAAATTTTATGGAAAAACATGAGATTTTGAAAAAGAAACATTTTGACTTAAAAGAAGAATTAAAGGATTTATGTTCAACTTTTGAATCGGTTTTGCAAGAGAAAGAAGAGATTATTAGTGAACGTGACTCACTTGAATCTCAACTTGAAATTGCTTTAAAAGAAATTGAAGTTTTGAAAAACAAAAATAATTGTGATGATGTTGTAGAACACAATGAAGTTTTGTCTTCTAGATTGGATCTTGTTTTTAAAGAAAATCTTACTTTGAAAAATAAAATTGATTCAATTACAAAAGAATTGGATTTGGTTTTGATTAAAAATAAATCTTTACAAAATGAGATTGATTTTCATGTTTGTCATGCTAGTGTAGCTTCTTGTTCTAGTACACCTATTGCTTGCTCCACTTTATCTTCTAGTATTGAAAATGATATAAATAATTTGAAGAAAAGTGTTGATAGTTTGGGCTCCACTTTGAGCCATTGTGCCACGAATCATTCACGTTTGGAAAACTTGGTTCACAAGAAACAAGCTACATCTTTGCATGCACACCCAACACAGCATACACATGCTCATCACGGACACAATCATAACATGTATGCTCATGTGTACACTTGTACACATTGTGGTCGAAAAGGCCATCTTGCTAGATTTTGCTATGATAGATTACATGTTGAAAATTTAGCAACTAATCTTTTTTGGGTTAGGAGAGATACTAACCCCTATGGACCCAAAAGAAAATGGGTACCAAAAACCACCTCTATGCTTTTTGATGTAGGTGGGAGCTCTCGCATCACGTGAGAGTGTTGGTGCCTTGAGGTGGATGCATTCTAAGCTTAAAAGGAAAACCATTTGGATGCTTCACTCTCAAGGAGATTAGGTGGAAAGGACCACCGTGTTTTGGAGACATGGAGAGTTGCCTCTTCGGTGTTGGTAACAATCCCTTACTCCATTTATTGTTTACATGCTTCCATATCATCTTTTGTAGCATGTTTTATAGTTTCATGATTTCTATGCTTATTGCCATGTTTGTTAGACTTATGCCTTACATGATTAGTACTTGAGACACCCATGTTTTATATGGACCCATATTTTGTGTTCTCTTTATGTTTTAGCTATCATGTAGACTATAGATCTTATGCTCATGTCTTTAACATAATGATCATATGGATGTTTGTGATGTATCTTGTGTGCATTTCATTTGCACATTATTCATTCTTTGTTCGATCAATTCTCATACAACAAGGTTGCATTGCACACCTCTAACCCATTCAAGGGGAATCAGGAGGAAGGAGTTCAGAACCCTTCACGGGGTATACAGCTCTTAGTCTTGTTTTGAGAGATCGTTGCATCATTCATCCATCTTAGTTTTTAAAAGGTCATTAATACTTCATATTTTTGATTATTATGATTGCAGTTAGCATATTGATTTTTATCCCGTTTTATGCTTCATGTTTTGACTACTTGCTTGAATGATAGTTTTCATTAAGACTAGAACCTATATTTGTACAACTAATGAGCTACAAATAAACCTTTATATATGTTTGTGCTTGAATGCTCATTTGTATTCATTTGATGTACTAGTATAGTCTAGTTTTGATGATTCATGCATTTGACTTGTATTCACCATTCTATGTAATTTGGTTGACTTGATGTATATGTCTATTTTGTCCAAACTATCATTTATACATATACATCCTTGAGCCACGTGCCTTCATGCATATTATTTTGTGGACTCTTCATGTTGGGATATGTATGTATACCTTAGTTTGTACATGACATACATATGCCTTGATGTTTAAATCATTGTGATGATTTCCATGTTTGATAGTGATTCTCATGATTTATGATGATTTCAATTAATTTCATGTTTCACTTATGTCTCATATTTGATGATTTCTATATTGAGCTTGATTGTCCATTTTCATGATGATATGTTTCTCACAACTCTTGTACACTCACTTTATTTTGATGTTTTCTCATGATTTGATTTTCATGAGTACTATTGGTGCCATATAGATTTTGAGTGTTTGGTGATCATGTGATTTACATGTGTTTTCATGAAAAACATTTTTTTTTTGTTATTCCTCACTTAAAGGATTACGTGCTAGTTTTCAAATTTTCATATAACTAGTTCGTATTCTTCATTTGGTAGTGATTTTCAAACGTACTCTACTTTCAAATCTATTTTTGAAAACCCCTACCATCTAAGGGCGGTTGGATGGGAGACCATGTTCAAGTATGTTTTATCTTGAAAAATCATCTAAAACTTAAACATGAAATGGGAGGTATAGTGAACATGAGTTATACACTTGATTTTATTATTGTTTCAATTGGTATCATTGAATTCTTTCAATTGGTATCAATCTTGACATCCTTTTGTATACTCATATATGTCTTGTTTTATATATGTATGCTTACACTTCATATAGTATCAATTTCAAGTGGTATCTATTTCTTACATACATATATAGATGATTTATTTGTGCTTATTATATCCCTATATCTTGAAGCACAAATTTTGATTATGTTAAGCTTGAGTTTTTCAATTAGTATCCATATACAAGCTTTATCATAATTTTAAGATTGCTAAGCTTGAATTTCTAATGAATATCATGTTTCAATTGATTTAATTGGTATCTTATTTCAAGCCTATGCATATTTTCTTTTGGTATTTCATAAAGGGGGAGAAAACTCGTATTTTATATTTCAATTGGTATTTGGTTTACCATTGTTTTTGTTTCCCACTCCCTAACTTTATAATATTAAAGTAATTGGTATCATATGCTTATAATGAAAAATATCTATTGGTATCTAGTTTACATTACATGTTTTCATTTTGATATAAAATGTTATTTTGTTTCAATGCCTTGTTTTATTTCAAATAGGATTTGGCATTTCTCAAAGTTTGTTATTTTCAATTGATATCATATTGACTTTGGTTTTACCCCTTGGAATAATTTATTGCTTCTTTGTTTTGAAGATTTAGGGGGAGAAGTATTTGTTTTCATTATGTTTTCTTTTACCCCTTTGTTGATGATTGACAAAAAGGGGGAGAAGAATTTGTAGTTTATATGCATGGTTGATTTATGCATATGTTTTAGTTGGTTTTCATTAGTAATAATATGTTGGTTTCAATATTATTGTTTTATTGGTATCAAGAGCATGTTTCATTGTTTATGTTTTATTTTAATCGGTATCCAGAACATGTTTATATGTGTTTAAGAACATTCATTGCATATCTTATATGTTTTATTGCTATGCATGAGTTAAGGGGGAGCTTCTTTGAAGCTTTACTTTAATCCATGCATATATAACTCCATGAGTTTTGTCATCATCAAAAAGGGGGAGATTGTTGGCCCAAAGGCCTTCCACTCAAGTTTTGATGATGATTAACTCATGTAGTTATGTGTACTAATAATCTTGTGATTTTAGTTTCAGATCTTTAATCAAGTTATTAGTAGGTGATTAGCTTCAACAAGATGATTTGAAAGCTACCCACATGTTGATTCAAGAGCCTAAGCATCAAAGATGATATCTAGCACTCATTGGAGTCAAGCTCGGTGAATCTTGCTTTGGATCGAGTCGACTTGAAGATTGCGCTCTACAAGAAGATTTAGGTATCCATAGTTTTAGTTTTGAGTTTAGATCTCAAATTGTAAAGATTAGTATAGTATGATAAGCTCAAGTTCACAACACACACATTTCATGTTCTTGAATATTGGTTTTCGGTTTTTGGTTTAACCGATCTTGGTTTACATGAATAGGATTATATCAAAATAAGTTTACATGATTTAATGTATATTAGATTTGTTCTATATACATGTATGCTTCAACTATTTAAAGAAACTTAGTTTGATATTCTATTTCATGTGTTTTATGTTTTGGTATTTCTATCAAAACATATATTTTGGTATTAATGACATAAACTATGATATGTATATATTTCATGTATATTGAATTTCTATCAATATGCATCATGCTTCAAAAGTGTTTAAATATCATGTATTTGTATTTGGATGAGTTTTAGACAAAACGTATTTTCTATTCCAAGTTTTAGAAAATACAAGTTTTGGTTTTTGGTTAAAATGAAAAGACATAAAAATAAGTTTTAATTGCTTGATATTTGAGTCAAAACTTTTATCACATGTTTATATATCAATGCAAAATGTTAAAACTATTTTTGGGGATTTTTTACAAGATTTAAAAGGATTTATTACAATATTTTTACCCCTGTTTTTCTGGGCTATTTGCTGTCTGCCAGGCGTGGTCGGTCGACCGAACGGTCGACCGCACCTGTAGCCGGTCGACCGTCCGAGTCGACCGACGTGCACGGGGACGTGCACGCTGGCTACTCTTGTAGCCGGTCGACCGAGCGGTCGACCGACTGAGAGCAGACTTGCTCTCTGTTAGTTTGGGTTGACCGGGCGGTCGACCGGGTATTACAACGTTCGAAAATTCGAACGTTGGGCGGTCGACCGACCGGTCGACCGGCAGGGCAATTCTGGCAAAAATTACAGCCAACGGCTAGTTTCCAGATTTGCCTATATATACCCCATTTGAAAGAGTTTTTCTCTAAGAATTTTTGTGCGAATTTTTCCATACTCTCTGGTGTTTTTGCTGCAATTAAAAGAAGTTTTTAAACTTGAATTGAACAATCTTTTTGGTGTTTTTGCTAGGGTTTGGAAAATCAAAGAAGAGGTTTTTTTGGGAAAAGCTTTTGATTGAACTTCACCATCTTGATTTCTATTGTTTTCCCAAGGATTTTTCTTTGTGATTCTGATTTCCATTCCATTGGTTTTCTCCACACTTGAGCTAAAATCTAGTATCTTCTCTATAGGATTTTGTGTGGGAAAAAGAGATTGTTTTGTGGTTGTTGTTTGAAACCACTAAGTTGTAAACCAAATTCTTGCTTTGTGCCATTTCCCTCATTGTGTTGAGGAGGTTGTGCAACTTGGGTTGTGAGGTGTTTTGTGTAAGCTTGGTGCTAATCCCTCAAGTTGTGAGGTGATTGTTTGTTGGATTGGAGGAGTGCCTCAAGGAGGAGGTTGTGTTTGTAAGGAAGGGAGTTGGGAACTCCTTGTAATTGTGATTGCCCCAAATCCTCGGTGGAGGTTCCCTTTGTGGGAGTCCTTTGTGGACAAGCTAGTGGATTGGAAATCCTTCGTGTGTCGAAGGCGGGGATGTAGAGCTGGGTGCTCGAACCTCGGAACATATCTTGTTGTTTGCGCTTGATCCATTGACTCTCTCTAACTCTCTCTTTACTTTGTGCCTTGCAATTATTTATATTGTGCATTCATATTTGCTTGGCTTGGTTGTGTGTGCATCATTTGTTGATCACACTTGAGTGTAATTTGTATTAAGTTTTTAAATTCCGCATTTAGTTCCTAGATTAGCATTGTCACCTATTCACCCCCCCTCTAGGTGACTTTTCATTTCTTTCTTCTATTTCTTTAGATTAGATGACAAACTCCACTTCTTTCCAATTTATTTCCCCCAACTCATTGTAAATACCATTGTAAATAATAATAATAATAAAAAAAGAGATAACTTACTTAAACGCTTCCATTGCTAGTCCCTCCCTGAGGGTCACGACTCGCATAGCCATTGCTACCGCGGATTAGAATTGAGCACCTTGCACATCTTTATTTCGCAATCTAAAATACTTTATTTTATGTGCAGGTGAAATCTCAATCAAAATTTTGGCGCCGCTGCCGGGGAGGGACGGTAAGTTTCTCTAAAAAAAAACTAATTATTCTTTTATTTTTTTCTGTTTGTAGGTTTGGAAAACAGGAAAACTAACAGCAGTAAGGACATATAGCAACTCTGTGCCTCTGCCCTCGATGGCAGAGCAACAGGGCCTACTACAGAGCCGCGGTTCCGCGGAAAAAGCCGCGTTTCCGCGGCCTTAGTAGTTCATTACTGATTCAGTCTTCTGCAGGTTGCTGCAATTTGCAAATTTGATTTGTCTGCTCTGTTAAATAGTTTCTGTGATCACCCTGCATACTGCTAACTAATTAACAGTAACTTATTTGTTGAAAAATAAAAAAAAGTAAAAAAAAATTAGACTCTTGCATATAGGCACGTGTCTATTTAATTTTTTTAATTTTTGTTGAAGAGTGCTGGAGACAAGGTACGTTCGCATTGCATATAGACTAGGAAGCACACTTGGCTGATTTATCTGCTTTGAGTGAATACTTATCTATTGCTTTACACGTGCACTAAATTGACTTAAGGGCATGTCCTATAAATAAGATAAGGTGGGGATTTCATCACCCTTTCCTTGGCCCATAAACAATCTCCTCACTCACTAACCCAAGCCTAACTAAAAATGAGTAGACGTTGGCCCTAGGGACATCTCGGACTCAATTAGGAGATTATCCTAAGGGGGAACGGTGTTGGAAATGTTGGCCCAATGGCCTTCCACTCTAGTTTTGATGATGATCAACACTCATGTAGTTATGTTTACTAATATTCTTGTGTTTCTAAGTTTCAGATCATTAACAGGATATTAGGTTGGTGATTAGCTTCAACAAGATGATTAGAAGCTATTCATGATGATTCCGGTGCCAAAGCTTAAAGATCATACCTTTGCACTTGGAGAATCACGGAGTTTGGACCGAGTCTACTTGAAGATGAAGATCGTCAAGAAGACTTAGGTATCTAGTTTAGAGTTTGTGTTTTAGATCCATATTTGTAAAGCTTAGTTTAGTTGATATGCTCAAGTGCACAAAACACACACGTTTCATGATTTGGTTTTTGGTTTTCATGAATAATAGATCAAAACAAGTTTACCTTATACCTATGTATATTAGATATGTTCTAGATATACAAACATGCTTTAAACTTGCTAGACAAACTTATTTTGACTATCCTATTCATGTTTTGGAAAATTCTAGTTTGATAAAATACAAGTTTTGTTTTTGATAAAATTGGCAAGACACAAAAATGAATTGATATGATTGATATATGTCTTGAAATTTTTATCACAAGTTTGGTTATCAAAGTAAAATGATAAAACAAGTTTTAGAAAAACATATTTTTAGAAAAACAGTTTTTATTGTGATTAAAACTATTTTTTAGATTTACTGTGAATTTATGGGATTTTTATTGAGTGAAAAGACCTATTTTCAAATCCCGTATCTGTGCAGAACTGAGGACTGGCTGACAGGCCAAGTTGGTCGACCGGACCGGTCGACCGCACCATAGGCCGGTCGACCGGGACGGTCGACCGACGTGCACAAGTCTGTGCACGTTTTGGAGTCTCTGGGACGGTCGACCGGGCCGGTCGACCGAGATGAGAGTTCTGCTCTCAGGATGTTTCGGTCGACCGGGCCGGTCGACCGCTATTGCCCAACGGTCACATTTTTGACCGTTGGCGGTCGACCGGACCGGTCGACCGGCAGTCTGTCAGACTGCCAGCTCAGCCTAACGGCTAGTTTTGTATAGGGGCTATATAAACCCCATCTCTTTGGGGATTTTGGCCAAGTTTTCTAAGAGAAAAATTTCCAGTTTTCTGAAGTGTTTAAAAGAGTTTTAAAAAGAGTTTTTGGGCTTTAAACTTCTCATCTCTATTTGTTTTGGTTTTTGAAAAATCAAAGAAAGGTAGGGTTTTGGGAGATTGTATTGATTTGCTTTTTCTATCTTCTACAAGAGATTTCCCAAGTAGTTTTTCTTTGTTGCTTGTTTCCAAAAACACTTTGATTCCACACTTGAGCTATCTTCTATCCTAAACTATTAGGATCTTTGTTTTTGTGAAAAAAGAAAGAAAAGAGAGTTTGTGGTTTTTTTTGAACCACTTGTTGTAAACCCTCCTTTATTTGTTATATCCCTCTTCAGTAGAGGTGATCGGAGTGGTATTGGTTTGCTCCCTCTTCGGTAGAGGTGGAGTTTGGTTGTGAGCCTCTTCGGTAGAGGTGTGTGGATTGGTTGTTGTATTGGCTACGGGCATAACCCCTCGGTTGTGAGGAGGTTGTTGTTGAGAGAGGAGTTTGGTACTCCTAGAGTTGTAAGAAATCCTCTTCGGTAGAGGTTCCCTCGGTGGGAGTTGAGATAGTGGAAATCCTACACGGTGGTGTAGGCGGGGATGTAGAGCAAGGTGCTCGAACCTCGAAACAAATCTTGGTGTTTGCGATTGCTCCCATTGTCTCTCTAACTCTCTCTCATTTACTTTGTGCAAAGCATCATACTTCATCTCATATCATACTTGCTTGTGTTGAGCATATTTCTTATTGCCTTGCATTAGTTCATATTGCTATATCCTTGATTGCTTGGCTTGATTGTGTGTGCACATTGCTTGAATTGCTTGTGTGTTTGTGCATCACCTATACTAATCCAACAAGAGCTTCACATAGCGCCTCAACCCATATCTAGGGGAATCAAGAGGAGTTAGTCCAGAGCCTTGCAAGGGGAATTCGGCTACACTTGTTGGATTGTATTAAGTGTGTTGCAAGATTTGCATTAGCTTCCGCATTTAGCGCACTTAGTTTGCATTTAGTTTATTAGATTAGCACTTACACCTATTCACCCCCCCTCTAGGTGTTTTACAGGAAATTGACTCCTACCAAATCAGTGTCTAGGAAGGGGATTGAGGGCCGAAAGCCCGAAGATTGGTGGTTATTTAATTAAGGAACGTCTTTGACGGAAAACCTCCCACCACTCTTGCCCTGACCTGGCTGATTAACTTGTGGTCAAAGTCTACACCCTACCTCCCGTGGACAGTCTAACCAGTTAGGAGTCGTCTAGGTCATAAGTCTACCCTAACTTAGGTTAGAATTTTTTCTTTTTTTTCTTTTTTTGTTTGTTTTCTTTTTCTTTGTTTGTGTTTGTGTGATATGGCCTATAACAACAATTTTTTCAATTTTAATGAGGATCCATATTACACACCAACTTTTTTTCGGATATTACCAACCCGGCATATCATAACTTTGACCAACCTAGTGTGCCGGAATGGTCTTATCCGAATGAATATAACCCATGCCCCCATCTTATGACCATAATTTTCATACCACTTTCAACTCTTCACAGAGTTCATGGGGTTTCGCTTCCCCCGAGTCCAATTTTCAACCAACTTGTCCTCCATATCCACCTTGTCCATAATATTCCCAAGATTCATACTCAGATCCACCCATTCAGAATAGAAAACCATCTATCCGGGAAATGATGAGTATGCAGGAGTCCAAGCAACAATCACCATCAACCTTAGACATGATGATGCGTGAGTCCACCGACTCACAACTTCATCACGAATACACTTCCTCTTTTCAAGTCCAATCACAAAATGATGCACCAATTGACTATGAAAAGATGCTTAAAACCATAACTCAGGCTAGATTAGCTCGTGATCAAGAAATAGATATGATGGTCCAATCTTTATGTTCTCACCGTCCGGCCAATTCTGCTTTCGCTGACCACTCTCTTAGAGCCGAAGAGTCACGTTGTTTTGGACAACAAGATTTTAATTCAGTACCATCATTTGAACTTCCAATTTTTGATAGTTTGGCAAGTTATTCCTTTCCTGAAATAGAACTTGAGCATGAATATGATCATGATCTCCCACTTGGTGATTCAATTCTACTTCCTGATTCAATAATGACTCCAGTGTCTTCACCTGATTTTACTTTTCCCGAGTCAACATTGGATCCTATACCAATTCGTCATGAAATTGAATCACCCATTTTTGATGATCATATTGAACTTGACCAATTTTGCAATTTTGAAAGTCCCATGGATAAATTGGCAAGTTCTCATTTTTATGATATTGAGCTCAATAAGATATGTGACCTAGATTCTCAAATCTGTGATCAAGTTCAAACTCCCGAATCATTATTGACTCCTGTTTTGTTACCCGACTTAGGTAATCTTTTAGAGTCAGTTTTGATTCCCACACCTATCATTCCTGAACTTGAATCACCAACATTGAGTCACATTCTATTTTGGGAAATTGATTGTGGACTTAAGTTTTAGCTTATTGATTTGGACCCACTTCCTGAACCTAGCCCGACTCCTGAACCTTTACTTGATTTAAGTTTCTTTCCTGAGTCGGTATTCGTTCCCATACTTACGACGTCCAAGTCAATCATTCCATCTTTTCACACTCTATTTTGGGACAAGGCAGTTGACACAATTGACTCTGAATATAATTATGAATTATGAAAATTTGATGGGGTGAAAGTGCTAAAAAATGATCATACATACATTTTAGTGGGTTATACAAGGGAAATTTCTGGTAGGTTCCTTCAAACACTACTTTATCTTGATTGGGTAGCAACGCTTGGCCCAATTAGACCACCACCGGAACCACCACCTTGAGGTAACTTCTACCTTCCCTTCTTCTTTTTCATGCATACATGCATACATTCATACATTGAGGACAATGCATGAGATAAGTGTGGGGGAGGCTTTACTAACATACTAATATAGGTAGAAACTAACAAAAATTTGCTAATATTAAAAAAAGAAAAAATGAAAAAAATGAAAAAAAATGAAAAAGGACAATATTTTGACTTATCTTTTGAAAGAAATCTAAGTTAATCTTAAGAATTAGGAAAATCATGATTAGGATTTCTAAAAACTTAGTCTAAATAAATAAATTGTTTAATTTTTAAGTATAGGAGGAGAAATTGAATAAGTAATTAGTCTTGATTTTTACCTTAATGAAATGTGCATACCTAATGCATATCTAGGATGCTAAGACAAAGACCCTTGTGCCTCATATTAAAAAAAAAATTAAATAAAAAAATCACTAATTAAGCTGGATACATGTGCCTCAAGAAGCATAAGTATTCACGCCTAAAGGTGAGTCCTAAATAAAATAAAGTCCTTAGTTTTGTGGCCTAATTCACTCGAATTTGAGTCTGCGGGGTGTTTTCTCACCTGGTGCCCTAAAGCCGACCGGTTTGGGAGCCACCGACCTTAAATTCGCTACATGGGTGGATTAGAAAGCCTAAGAAAACTGAGAAATATTATATATGTATTAACATATCTAATAGTCAATTAGTTAGGTATGAGGGCCTCAAGAAGCCTTGATACTTACACGAAAGAAAATTAGATGAGTTATAAAATAATAATAATAATAATAAAGAGGCATGAGAGTCCAAGTTAAGGAATTCCTAGTAAAAATTCATAAGGATGCATATGATTTTTGGTAACAAAAAGACTATACAAAAATTCAATTTTGACCCTTACCTAAAAAGGAAAACAATTTACTTTATAAAGACTAAGTTTAAGAATGAATAAAAATGAGGATCTAAAAACTTATAGATTACTTAGTCTCTTCAAAAGTATTTCAAATATTTTCCTTTTCATGGATTTTGTGGGTGTAATCTGCTGAAAACCCTCACGAGACAACACTCGTCCTCTAGGATAACCTAGGGGTTTAACGGCTTGTTGCACATGCTAAGTACAACCGTGATTCCTACGAAAGTGAGTTAGCTAGATTAGTTTTCTTTTTCTTTTTGATTTTACTCGAGGACGAGCAAAAAGATAAGTGTGCGGGTGTGACTGGTAGTGAAAGTGCATTTTTATCATTACATTTACCAACACATTTTCATATTTATTCCTATAATTCTGCACATTTATTAATATTTTATTATTTATTGTGTGCAGGCCTTGAGTAAATAAAAAATAAAGAATAAAGCCCAAAAAGAAGCCCAAAAGCCCATATTCAAGCCCAATGCAAAAGTTGCAATTATCAAATGTCAATGTTGCAAATACCAAGGGCAAAAGTTGCAAATACTAAAAGAAGAGGAAAGGATAGACTTCTATTCAACCCTAAACACTTGCAGGATGAGGATAAAAGCCAAAGAAGAATAGCAAATTCGTTGATAAAAGATTTGGGATCTAGGTAACTTGCTTCCCAAGTTATCCTGAAATCCACAAATTAAGAGTCAGGATGCAGCTTCCAGAAGGAAACGCCCAGATGGACGGACCAGAGGAGGCCACGCGCGAAAGCGCGTGGCCAGCAGAGATGACGTGGCCGCAGAAACGCGGCCCAAGCCGCGTTTCCGCGGCAATCCAGTCTAATCCGGGGACCAGTTTTCGTGGGAGAGTTCTGTTGGGACTCTACCTCCTTCTGCACCTATAAATACCCCTGCAGACGTAACAGAGAGAGCGTGCAGAATACAATAGAGAATCCAGTGCAAAGTTAGGGTTTCTTTTAGGCTAGTTTAGTTTTTTTTTCTTTTTCCTTTTGTAGTTTTTATTTTTTTATGTAACTGAGAGGAGATGATATTTTCATGGAGGAAGGAGATCAGCTTGTATTGAGGTGACATCGATGTAAGTAGTCCTTTCCTTTATTGTTAATAAAATCAATTCGAAGTTTGTTTGTTTTTATTTATTATTCTTCTATTGTTGTTTTCTTCTTGTTCTTCTATTTTTGGTTTATTTTCTCTGATGTCTTGCAAACCATGAGAACTGGTCGCTTCGAGACTGCTTAGCCGAAGAAGAGCCCTTAATGGCTTATGGCGATGAACAGATCCTATATCCCATGCTTGAACGCCTTCGAAGACAAAGTAAGTCGTAGAAAAAAGATCAAAGGTAAGCAGGACTGAAGAGGTAGGTATGTATTTTTCTAATTTATAATCTTCTTCCTTTCTTCTATTTCTTTAGATTAGATGACAAACTTCACTTCTTTCCAATTTATTTCCCCCAACTCATTGTAAATACCATTGTAAATAATAAAAATAAATAAAAAAGAGATAACTTACTTAAACGCTTCCATCGCTAGTCCCTTCCTGAGGATCACGACCCGCATAGCCATTGCTACCGCGGATTAGAATTGAGCATCTTGCACATCTTTATTTTTCAATCTAAAATACTTTATTTTATGTGCAGGTGAAATCTCAATCAAAAGTATGCTTCAAAATTGTTTCAATATCATATTTTTGTATTCATACAAGTTTTAGAGAAAACGGTTTTCCATTTCAAAAATTCAAGTTTTGAAAAATACCGATTTTGTGTTTAAGCCAAATTTTAATATCACAAAATGGTTCAAATAGTTTGTAATATGTGTTTAATTTTTATCACACATATCTGTATTTTAAAGATCTAATAAGAACTTATTTTTGTGGAATTTATGTGTATTTCATGGGATTTTTTAGAAGGTAAAAAGACCAAGTTTATAATCCCCATTTTCTTTGACCTGGCCTTTTGCCGGTCGACCGGACGGCCGACCGAGGCAGAACTCGGTCGACCGGTCTGGTCGACTGATGTGCAAAAACGTGCACAGGCCATTTAGGCTCGAGGGCTAGTCGACCGACCCGGTCGACCGCCAGAGAGGTCTGCTCTCTGGATCTGGCCCCGGTCGACCGGGCGGTCGACCGACAGAGAGTTCTGCTCTCTGTTTCCAGGCTTGGTCGATCGGTCGGTCGACAGATGGCACAATGGTCGTAAATCCGACCGTTGGCCGGTCGACCGGGTGGTCAACCGACAACAGAAAGCTTCTGCTGTCGTGGCTCAACGGCTAGTTTTTGGATTGGGTTATAAATACCCATTCCTTTGGGCTATTTTGACCAAGAATTTCAAGAGCAAAAATTTACATCTTCTTAAATGTTTTAGCAACAAGTTTTAAAATAATTTTTGGGTTAAAAAAGGATTTATCTTTATTTGTTTTCAAGGGTTGAAAAATTAAAGAAAAATAGAGTATTTGGGATATTGGTTTTGATCTTCAGTTCTATCTTATTCTAGTTGTTTTCCCAAGTATTTTTTCTTTGTGATTTGTTTTCCAAACACCTTGTATTCTCATACTTGAGCTATCATATTTATCCTATCTATAAGATCTTGTTTTTTGTGAGAAAATTGGTTTGTGATTTAGTGAGACCACCAAGAGTTGCAAACCTTCTTTTATTTGAGTTTCTTGTTATCCCTCTTGTGTAGAGGTGATTGTGGAAGTTGTGTTTGAGCTTATTGTTATCCCTTTAAGTGTAGAGGTGATTGCTGGAGTGTTGGCTTTGAACCTTATCCCTCTAGTGTGAGGTGATTGTTATTTGACTAAGTGCCCATCCCTCTAAGTGTAGAGGTGATAGTTGTTGTGCCTTGCCTCTTGTGTAGAGGTTGTGTTTGTTGGAGAGAGGAGTTGTGTATTCCTAGTTTGTATTACCCAAATCCTCAGTGGAGGTTTCCTGTGTGGAAAGTCCTATGTGGACGATATAATGAAAATCCTTCTGTGGGAAGGCGGGGATGTAGAGCAGTGACTCGAACCTCGAAACATATCTCGGTGTTTGCGATTGATCTACTATCTCTTTACTCTCTCTTTTATATCATGCATTGATTCATTTTATTCATATCATATATGCTTGGTATTGTTTGTGTTCCTCACTTGTCCAAGAGAGCTTTACATAGTACCTCAACTCTTATTTAGAGAAATTTAGAGGAGATAGTTCAGAGCCCTTCACCGGAATTCGGCTAGACTCTTTGGTTACACTAAGTGTGTTGCAATTTGTTTTAATTCCGCATCATTTGTCATTAGATTAGCCATACACCTATTCACCCGCCTTTAGGTGTACTTTCAATTAGCCTTTGTACATCAAAACTGAGAAGAAAAAGAGTTAAATTGTTAAAGTAAATCAAGAAAAAAGGAAACTTACCTTCCCACCTCGGTAACGACGCTAAAATTTTGATCTAGCCAAACCTGCACAGGAAAATACCGTGTTAGAGGAATGCTAGGTTCTCAATAATATCGCTATAGCAAGTGACTATGCGGGTCATCATCCATAAGAAGGGACAGCGATGGAAGAAATTAAGTAAGTTTCTTCTTTTAATTCACTAAAACAAGTTAAGAGTTCTCTTCTCAGTTTTAAAAGAAAAGAAAATTAAAATAGTTAAAGCTAATCTAAGTTAAAAGAAATCCAAAGAAATGAAGATGAAGTTTTTTTTGTTTTGATTACTAAGTTAAAAAGAAGGAAAATAAACAAGAAAAGAAAGAACATGCCTTGGAGTAATTAAATGAAACTAAGTGATAAATTAAGTTGAAAAATGATGAAGAGAAGTGAGATAGTTCCATTGGCTGTCACTCTTAATGTAACTATCTTTAAAGAAAATAATATCTAGTGTCACTCTAAAGATAATTCCTCCTCTTTTTGTCATGAAACTCTCCCTAATCCAAGCTAATGAGAAGGCATGATTAAAAAGAAGGAATAAAGAAAATAATAAAAATAAATAGAGCAATTGAAGTAAGTTAAATAAAAAAGAAAAAAACTGAAGAAAAGAATAGAAGAACGTTTATTGAAGTTGTCACCGTCAATTACAAGAACCCCTTGCCCCAAAATAACTCTCAAACTAAATCCAAGAAATTATACTTGAAATTTGAAAGAGAAAACTAAAGAAAACTATAAGATTTAGATAACTTATTGGAGATGCCCTTTCTCTTGTGCTCTGCCTCTCTGTTTATAGTAGAAGTAGTGGATAGATTTCTGGTAGAAGTTGTGCGTCCATCAAGAGATATATCTTCAGAATTTGAATTTAAACATTAGATATTAAGATAATATCCTATATCTTGACTTTGGAGCAAGATATTTCTTAATTTGAATCCTCCACTTATCTCCAAACTTGATTTGATTTATCCAAAATTTTATGTGAAAATTCAATTCTGATCTGCATCTTGTTATAGTGTTGACTGCTGAATATGACTGAAAAATGATAGAATTGTAAATAGTGATCAATATAAAAATTGTAGCCCTTTAAGTCTTCTTTCTGAATTATCTTGAATCATTAGATTTGAGATCAGTAGCAAATGTGATGATTAAAATACTAAATAATATTCAGTTTGAATCTAAGTTTAAATTTGAATTATCCTTTTTTATCTTTGACTTGGAGCTTAAGCGACTTGAATTTAAGTTTATTTTCTTCTTTCTCTTCAATTAGTATTGAGATTATCTCTGAATTTCTTTGGCTTGTTGGGCTTTTGGGCTTCTTTTTAATCTTTTGGGTTTCTTTTCTTTTCTTCTTTTAATTGTAGCAGCCTGCACATTACTAAGTAAAAAAAAAAATACAATTACATAGTATTGTTTTATAAAAATAAATATAAAAATATGATTAAAAATATGCACATTTGATGAACAATCATGCGTGGTCAAACCTTTAAAAGAATCTTGAAAAAATGGCCAATTTTGGCCAAAGTACAAGACCAAAAAAAATGTCCAGCCCTCAGTCGGATTAATGCGGGAATAAATAGAAAAAATTAAATAAAATCCTAGATGACAGCCTCCCCGTACAAGAGCAGCCCTATCCATATATAATAATGACATATTATAGAAATAACCCTCAACAAATAAATAGTATATATTAATTCAGTTTTGACTCAGGCTGATCTTGTAGATGGTCAATACGGGCCATCAATTGAACGAATCAGTAAAAACTTTAAGCTTAAAACTTATAGATCTTCGAAGTCACTTTCCGAAGACACCTGGATGACCTCTTCTGGCCTATAACAAAGGTAATGGATAAAATACAATAGCATACTTAGAAGATAACTCACAATCTTTAATAATTGCGGGATTTAATTGCTGAAATAACTGGATTCCTCTTTCTCTTTCTTACTTGTTCCCTGCAAAATATTATCAAATATGCCTGAGTAGTATTATTTATATACAAATAATAGATAAATACGAGTATGAAAATGTCATAAAAATTATGCTCATCAACCGGCCAAGCCTAAAGTCAGCAAAAACACCATTTTTGAAATAATTATATAAGTATAAAAGATGTTAAGACAGCATATGGGTTTCAAGAAAAGATTTAAATGGCTAGTTATAAAAAGTTTGAAAAATTAAAAAAATTTAACCCTTAAAAGATCAGAAAACTTATTTTTGAAGAAAATCTGTGTGTATCTTCTTTAAGCATAATTTCACATCAAAACTAAACATACTAAAATCTTACAAGGGAGTTACTTAAGCTTTAAGTTTTCATCTAAGAGGACTTCTCCAAATCATCCTTCTAATTATCCGAGTTTGAATCCCTTCTTGACACAACTTGATCATCAAACATTCCTTATGAGGAAGAGTAAGCATCTTAAAAGTTCTTGATCCTTGTAAGCATATTGAACACTAGAACTTGATTAGTACTTTAAAACTACATGTGTTTAGTAATCATTAAAACAAAGATGGGGAGTGTACCTTTGGGCCAACATTCTTATGCTCCCTGCTCTATGTTCGCTGCAAGGAAAGGAGGTCAAGTCCCAACCTCCGCCTAGTCTATTCTGGTAAGAGTCTAGACGTGTAGACCAAACATAAGCTATAATATTCCCTGTTCTTCCTGGAAGGTAGGCTTCGCCATGAGAGCCAAAGCTATTTTATAAGTCCATCATGAGAACTGAAACTCCATGACACAGGGATTCTTGAACATCAAGAGCATAGCAACCATTGCCATCCTCTCCCTCTCCTTCCTCCACCAAACGAAAAAGAAAGGAGTCATCACTGCCTACAGGACAATGTAAGATTATAGTAATAAAGAACTTTCAAGAGGCAGCTCAGATCTCTTTTGAAGAGTTTCGCCCTATTTATAAAGAGGCAACCCAAGCGCCAACCGTCCAAATTTTCAAATCCCAAAAAAAAATGAAGTGCCACTTGATTAAATACCCTACACATGGTGCAAGATATGAGACTTAGACCATCCCGTCGGATACGCTGCACCTTCCTTAAAAATCGAATGCTTTTTCAAGCAACAATTAATTAATGTCGTAGTTATGGGACGTGCATTGAAGGTTTTACCAGCCTGTAGAGACATGCCACTACAAGACAAGAACTGCAGCGACAGTAAACCGACCCGAGTTTTGGTCCAATGTTTCCTTCTCTATCTGCTCCCCTCTCTCTATCAGAGTCCCCGATGACTTATAACCCCCGAGAGAGAGTTCCCAGCCTCCTCTAAAGAGAAGGAATCAGAGGGAGCATCTATAGAGGTCAGTTTCTGACCTCCTTGAGATCACACCACGTATCCGTTTAGTACCAAACAGACGAGCAACATGTGGCCACCTCTAGAAACTCTGACCAGGAGTGCCCATTCGATTCAAACCCTGAGCAGTTTGTATCGTTAAAAGGAGGATATAGAATCAGTTATGAGAATCTCTATCTATAAGCCAAATCTCTATTTGAACTTGACCATTATAGCTCGGGAACAGAGCAACCATATCAACAGTTAGATGTAGAGAATTAGATAAAGATGGACCTCACCCATTCAATTCAAAGACAGACGTTTAGCTTTAAATTGCCTCCAATATAAGGGGTTAAGTATTTAAATCGAGTTGGACTCTGCAGCTTTATCCAAATAGACACAACCTATATAAATAATAGATCCTTTTAATGCGGAAAGAAACAACAAATTGAACCTAGAAACCCTAGCATACCAGAGAACACCATTGTAATCATCATTATTATAGTGGATTCTCCTTTCTCTCCATTGTTTTTCTCCCATTTGAGTTTTCATATAATTCTCGATGTTTGCGCTGGTTTTTCAGTTATTTAATTACACCCACTCTATTATTTTAGTGTGTGGATTAATTTCTTCGGAAATTACCCACAACATCTGTCAAAAACAAGTTTATATCATTTTATATGTATATTGAATTTTATTCATACACATTGGATTTTAATTGAGTTTCAATAGCTTGTTTTTGTGTTTATACAAATTTTTAGAAAAACTAGATTGTCATTTAAAAGTTTAGTTTTTTTAGAAAAATATGGTTTTATTTTTAAGATTGAAGTTCTTTATCTCAAAAATAAACTCACATATTTGTAATATATATTGATTTTTAATCACATATATTTGTACCTGAATGTATTTACATGAACATATTTTTGTAGAATTTATTGAAATTTATTGAGAATTAATTGGATTTAAAAAGAATATATGAAAATACCAAAAATATAGTTTTGGGGCTAAGCCCGGTCGACCGGATGTGCGCATGCCTAAGTGTTGAGCATGTCGGTCAACCAATTGGTCAATTGAAGAAAGACTTAGTGCTCTTAGTTTGTATTTACAAGAGTTTTACACCAAGTTTTCGAGTGCTCTCTTGTCAATTTTCAAAAGAGTTTTTAACAAGTTTTTGTGACTCAAATCCATATCTTTTCTATTGTTTCAGAGTTTTGAAAAGTCAAAGAAAAAATATTTTGGAAAAGACATGTTTTGTTCTTCAAGTCTATATATCTTCATAGAAGCTTTTCTAATTATTTTCTAAAGAGCTTCATTTTTAAAATCTTTATTTTCTCACAATCTTGAGCTATCATAGCAAAATCTATCCTTTAGCATCTTGTATTGTAAGATTCTTTGTTTGTGATTTTGTGATCACTAAGAATTGTAACCTCCAATTTGCTTTGTGCATTTGGCTTTGTGCCCTCCTCTTGTGTAGAGAAGTATTGGCTTTGTGCTATCCCCTTGTGTAGAGGTGTTTGCTTTGTGCATTTACTTTATGGCTCCTCTTGTGTAGAAGATCGAAGTTTGTATCCTTTGTGGAGTTTCTTTGTGGAGTTTCTTTATGGCTCCTCTTGTGTAGACTAAAAATTTTTCACGTGATGAAGGCGGAGATATATACAAGTGACTCGAACCTCAAAACATATCCTCGTGTTTGGTTTCTCTATCCCCAACTCAACTCTACTCTCATTTACATCTTGCATTGCTCATATTTCTTATCCATATATGCTTGATATTGTTTATGTGCTCATATATTCTTGCTATTATGCTTACACTTTTATGAATAAAAAAAGCTATTGAAACACCTCAATGCATATATAAAAGAGAAATCTTGAGGAGAAGTTCTAGAGCCCTTCATTGAAAATTTAGCTTCACTCTTTGAAACTTATTTGTCTAATATTTTTATTAGCCTTAGCTTTTATAATTCTGCATTTGATTAGCACTTCACATATTCACCCTCTCTAAGTGAACTTTCAACTGAATCAGAGATAATACTCCTGATATTCAGTTTAACTACTAAGGATTGATCCTTATTTTCTAATCACTATACTTGTTTACACAAACTCATAGATTTTCTTGCTTTACCTATGTTTGATGTTAGTAAACATTGATATGTGAAAAATCAAAATGCGTTCATATCTTAAAGCCCTAAGATTACATGTCTATCTTGCCACAACAAAAAGATCTTATATTGATAATGATAATATTTTGAGGCTAATGCACAAGACATGATTGCACTTAAGAAGACTCTTAACAATAATTATATCTCTAGAGTTGCTAATTGTGATTTTACTTTTACAGTGTGGAATACATTGACCTCTCTTGAGGAACAAAATCCAAATGATATGGAGAGAGAATCAAGTGAAGATGATTCCGACAAAGAATGCTTCATGCTCCAATGGAATGACCCTCTTGAACTCGGAATCCGATCTTGATTATAGCGCTAGCATGTTAAATGAAGATGCTAATATGTTGAATGAAGATCTTGCCATATTTCGTGAGGATTTATTAGAAAAATATGAATTTATGAAAAATAAAAGTTTGAAACTAAAGAAGGAAAATGAGATTTTATCTTCAAAACTTGATTGTGCTTTAAATGAGAAAGAAGAAATTTTAAATAAAAATAAATCTTTGAAAAACAATGTGGAGTTGATTTCTAAAGAAAAAGATTTTGCTTTAAAACAAAAGGATTCTTTGAAAAAGTCAACTTGATTTTGTTTCAAAAGAAAATTATACTTTGAAAAAGGAAATTATTTTAATTTCAAAAGAAAAAGTATCTTAGAAAAATGCTTTGGTTGAAAAAGAAAAGTTTTCTATTCCTCTTTCCAAAATGAAAAAGAATTTTGTTTCTCATGCTAGTACTATTTCGTCTTCTATTGTAGAAAATGAGATTTGTGTTTTGAAGAATAATATTGATTATTTAGGCTAAACTTTAGGCCACTGTCCTTTTGATTAAAATATATTGGAATCAATGTTTCACAAGAAACAAGCGCTACATGTTCATGCATATATTTCACGGCATATACATGCACATCATATTCACACACATGCCACCATGTGTGCTAGAGTGTACACTTGTACATATTATGGCCCCAAAGATCATTTGGCACAATTTTGCAATGGTAGAATAAATTTATCTAATACCATTGTCTGAGTTCGAAAGAGTATTAACCCCCAAAGACCCAAAAAGATATGGGTATCAAAATTCATACCAATTATTTTTATATAGGTGGGGGCTCTCACAAGACGTGAGAATTTGGTGCCTTGATGGTGGATGCAATTGGACTTGATGGACAAATCAATAGATGCATCACTATCAAGGAGTTTAGGTGGAAGGACAACCTTGTTTTGGTGAAATAGAGATTAGTTCTATTCATGTTGGTAACACTCTCTATTCTCTACGTTTTTATACTTTAAATTGGATTTTTAATGTTTAGATGCAAATTTTTGTTAAAGCGTGTGATATATTGGTATATCTTTTGAGATACACTCTTAATTTTGTGTCAAAATTCATTCATATCCTTTGTGTACTCAACTACTATTTAGTTATATGCATATATCCTAATTTTGATGATTCTTCCATTTATACATGTAATTTTTTAAAATGCATTTGTTTTGATAGAGTTTTGAATAATTTTCTATATATATACACTTGATTTTTTATGAGATTATTTTTATTGATTTTTGCTTCATGTATTTGTAAATCTTATTAAACCTATGTGATATACATGTTGAATACTTGAGATACTCATTTTTTATGTCATATAATCTATTTTGTACTCAGTTTATTTGTATGCTTTAGTTGTGATAAAGTTTACATATACCTTGAAGTTTATCTTACATCTTCATATGCTTATTGAATATCTTGTTGATATATATATTTTGATGATTTGAGTTTATCGTCTCCACTAATCTTGATATCTTTTGGTGAAAAAATATTTTCTTGATTTGGGATTTCATATTTTTACAAATCAAGTTTTTTATGTGTCAATGTTTGAAAAAGAATTTAAATGAGTTTTGATTTTATACAAAATTATTTTACTTTCATGAAAATATTATTTACATGATTCTTGTAAACTCACCTTATGTTTACTCATGTAATTGTTAATGGAGTTTGTTCCTTGCATTTTCTTCATGGGCATGTTTATGCTATATAGATTTTTAGTGAAAATTCTTATGTAATTACCATGTTTCATAAGTTATATATGATTTGATTTATGGTTGAAGAATTTGAACTTATTTTTCAAAACTATTTGTTTTAATTCTTCCAATGATAATATTTCAATCTATACTCAACTATTTTTAAATTATTATTTTTAAAAATATCTACCCTTAGTGGGAAGTTGGTGGGGTGATCATGCCTTATATATACTTAAATAACTATTCATTGACATGTGCATATAGGTTGATGATTCAATGAGTTATACACATGATTCTCATGATATATGACTTTTGTATACTCATTCTTTATATATATATATATATATATATATATATATATATATATATATATATATATATATATATATATATATATATATATATATGCTTTATGTTATACATAATATTTCAATTGGTATACATACATATATATAATTGATTAGTCATGTTTAACAATATTCATACATGTTTTTATAGCAAAATTGGTTTCATACTAAGCTTATATTCATTTCAAATTTGTATCATCTTTTAAGGCTTATGCATTGGTTTTGTAATTGTTTCAAAAAGAGAGAAATTTCTTGATTTAAATTTCAATTGGTATCTTATTCTCTTTCTTTTTGAGAAAAATATTTTCTTTTAGCAGATGTTCCTTTTTTTTTTCAATTGGTATCAATTATTACAATTAGCATCTATATTTCAAGTTACTTTGCTAATTGGTATTCATGTTTATTCATTTGATTTCAATTGGTATTTCTTTTGGCATCTGCTACATTTTTAATTAACATCATTTTCATGATTTCAAATTAGTTCTAATTGGTATTAGATTATTCAAAATTTACAGTTGATATTTATGTTTGTTTTTCATTTGATGTATCTATGTTTATTTTAAATTAGTTTATCAAAATTTTCAATCAATTTACATCATTTTTATTTCTACACATGTGCACCAAAAATTCTAAAAATCAACATGATTTCAAAATTAGCTTAGGCATATAGTTCATATATGCAAGGGGAGTTAACTTAATATCTCATTTATATATAAATTTATGATGAGTATATTGTATAAAGAATACTTTGAGCTCTCATCTCTAAATCATGCACGTATATAGGGGAAGCTTAACATCTCCGCCTATATATTGCATATTATATTTATGTGGGTTAAGATTTAGCCATTCCTTCTCCATCTTAACGCATGCATACAGGGGGAGTTAACTTAATGTCTCTCCTCTTCATACATTTATATCGCATATACATTTATCTTATTTTTCTTTACTTCTTTATTGATGAATTGAGAAAAAGGGGGAGAGAAATTTAGAATATATATATGCATGTTATATTTGTGTTTATGCGCATATGTTTAGGTTTGATGTCTATATATGAGCTTACATTGAATATCTATATGTTTATTAGCTATGGTGAGTTAAGAGGGAGTTTTTACAAAGATTATCTGTAATCCGTGCATTTATAACTCAATGAGTTTTGTCATCATCAAAAAGGTGAAGATTGTTGGCCCAGAGGCCTATCACTCTAATTTTGATGATAATTAACTCATGTAGTTATAATACTATTAATCTAATGTTATTTATGTTTTAGATATCTAATCAAGATCTTAGTTGGTATTTAACTTCAACAAAAGATTCAAAGTCAAGTTTTGAAATTAACACGTGTTGATTTAAGAGCTCAAGTATAAAGATCATATCAACTACTCAAAAAGAGTCTAGCTCTACAAGAATTAAGTTTGGATCAACTCTACATGGAGAAGAAGATATTCAAGAAGACTCAAGTCTAGAGTTGTAAGTATAGAATATTTATAAAGTATAGATTAGTTTTGATTTCTCAAACTTATATACATAAACAAAGTTTAGTTTTCGGTTCAACCAATTTTTAGTTTCATGAATAGATTTTATCAAAAACAAGTTTACATTGGTTTAAATGTGTACTGAATTTAATCCATACAAATTGGTGCTTCTATTGTGTTTATGAAACTTATTTTGATGAGTTAATTTCATGAGTTTAAGTTTCATTTTTTATCAAAAGTTGTTTTTATGAAAAATATTGTCGAAAACAAGTTCATATCATTTCATATATATATTGGATTATATTCGTACAGTTGGACTTTTGAGTCTCAATAACTTGTATTTGTATTTATACAAGTTTTTGAAAAAATTAGATTTTGTAACCCCTAACCTTAGATGTACGTGTCACAGTATCAGTACTCGATACGGTGTACAAATTTGATTTGACCTCTCGGTAGTCAGATTGGATGATTTCTACTTTAGATATTATTTTCTAATATTTAGATTTTCTGAAATTTTTCTAGATTATTTTGGAAAATCTCTGAATTCGGTGTGCCTCTAATCGACTCCATGAATTTTAATTTACAATCAGAATTGAATTTTAAAAATCTGCTTTCAAATTATTCTTCAAGATCATATTTTCTATTTTGGCGTATTTTTGGTAATTTTTCTGAATTATTCAAAAATCTGGTCAAACCGGTATCGATCGATCTCACCGATCAAGTTCGGGATTTTTAATTTGCAAAACCAAACTGAATTCCTTAAACAATTTCACATTATTCTTCAGTGTATTATTCTCTATTTTATAGAATTTTTGGGAACTATTCTACACTAGTCAAATTTTTGACCCATTTAAATAATATTAAATAAATTCTTTTTCTTTCTTTTTTTCCCTTCTTCTCCAAGCTTCTCCCATTTCCATCGACTTCCTCACCGACCTCTCTCTCTCTCTCTCTCTCTCTCTCTCTTCCCTCTTTTAATTTCCTTCCTATCTTACTTTCTTTCAACTTCTCTCTCTTTCTAACTTTCCTTCTCTCACTCTCTCCCCCTAAACCCAACTCCAAGCCACCCCACTCCAACTGCCATCATCCCTCACCACACCATCGCCGACCTCTACTCCGACAGCCAACCTTCACCAACAACCTCCCTCGTGCTCCATCTCCCTTCCTACTTCCTCTCTTCTTTAAATTTCCCTCCTTTCTCCCTCTACGACGCCAAAGCTAGGCATCACCATCACCTTCTCAATTTCACTCTTCTTTCTCCTCCATTGCGCCACCTTCCTCTGCCACGCGCGTCGCCCTCCGACCGCTAGCGTCTCGCCTGCCAGTTGGCCTGGCCTCCATGAAATTACACCTAGAGGGGCGTGAATAGGTGTATAGCTAATCAAATAAAAATTCTAGACAATTTAGTATGCAATAATGCAACCGATTACTTAAAACAAGACTTGAAGCCGGATTCCTTGTGAAGGGCACTAAACTTCTCCTCGTGATTCCTCTAGATAAGAGTTGCGGTGCTCAATTGCTATCTTGTTGAGATGAGTATTGATCAACAAGAATAAATGAATAATAAACAAGTAAATAGAGACAATAAAGCAATCGCAAACAAAAAGATTTGTTCTGAGGTTCCGGCCACCGCTCTACGTCCCCGCCTTCACCAACGTGAAGGATTTCACTATCCACTATTGGATCCTTCACAAAGGGACCTTACAATAAGGAATTAAATCCACTCGGAGTACACAACTCCCCAACTCAATCCTCTACACCAGAGACAGCATAAAGCCAATTTACATAACAAGCTCTGGGTGATCAAGAGAGAACAAGCTCTGGGTGATAAAAACTCTCTTTGCAACTCTCTTACAAAAACTCTATAGAGTAAAATGTAAACTTGAAGCTCAAGGATGTAAGTGAGAGTGAAATAAAAAAAGAGAGATTTTAAGAGCAGAAAAACTCAATTAAAACATTAAAAATAAGAGCACAAAAGAAAACTTGAAACATTTTTTCTTTGAAAGCAAAAACTAGATTTTCAATAGAATTTATTGTTATGAAATATTCAATCCCAATGACTCTTTATATAGGTTTTAGAAAAATACTTTTATAATATTTTCACTAGGTCTAAAAAGGAAGAAATTGACCCTAAAAATTCAACTTTTCATGTTTTAAAAGAAACATGTTTAAAACTGATTTAAAAGAACTGGCCGTTACCGCCTTTCTGGCAATCTGTCGATCGACCGGCCGGTCAATCGGCCATTCAAAAAAAATTGACCGTTGGCTCTCGGTCGACCTGTTTAACCGAGACCAAACTAGTTATAGTCGGTCGACCGCCCAGTCGATCGCAATAAGGACCGGTCGACCGGTCGGTCGATCCGAATGTGCACAACATGCACACCCCAATTACCAGAGGTTCGGTCGACCGTTCTGGCCTGTAATAGGCACGGTTGACCGCCTGATCAACTGACCTAGGCCAAAAACTGGGTCAAGGTATTTTTTTGAAGATAAAGAAAATTTTCAAATAATTTTTTTTTGTATTTTGGAAGAAAGAAGACATGTGTAGCCATGAGATACAAGTTCTAAACTGAGATAGAAATTTCTAAAAAAATGTGGAACAAGTATCAAAACCAAACATCTCAAAACCATACATTTGAAAATGTACACTTTTGTGTGTGTATATCTTTGAGCCTCAAATCTATATTATACTCTTTAACAAACTAGTTTCTTATAAGGTTCTAATCGACTACAAGAATCTTCAAACAGGATTCTCTAATTGTGACTTTTGAGCGACGCTGAGTGCTTTGAGCTATGATCTCGTTCTTGGGTACCCTTGAGCCATCAACATCTTCCTTTAGAGGAAGAAACCTATTAGATTTTCTCGAACCCTGAAATACACTCTTGAACTTGATTAGCACCAAATAAGTTCATATGTTTTGTTATCATTAAAACACAAAACTAGGGAATCTAACCTTTGGGCCAACAATCTCCCCCTTTTTGATGATGACAAAACATATGAGCTATTTAAAAGAAAATCTAAGAAACAGCTTTGTAAAAACTCTCCCTCAAGTTATGCTAGTTATCAAGTACAAGATATCAACAAGTAATATGATAAAGGCATTGTATAAGAGCATGATCAAACAAACACTAATAAATACTCATAAATACTTCTCCCTCTTTTTGTCATGCATCAAAAAGGATAAGAAAAAATAACTAAAAATTACTTATGAATCAACAATACAAACATTTAGCTCGCCTATCATAGACATTTCAAACTCATTCTTCATGCATAATTTAAAATCTTTGTAAAGCTTTTCAATAGTAGATCTAAATATAATATCATCAATATAAATTTGAACATTAAGAATATCAGTATGTACATGTTTTGTAAACAAAGTGGTATCTATTTTACCTTTCACTAAACTATTGGAAATAAGAAATGTTGAAAGTCTTTCATACCAAGCTCTAGGAGCTTGTTTTAAATCATATAAAGCTTTGTCTAATTTGAAAACAAAATCCAGATATGTAGGATCAACAAACTCGGGGGTTGTTCAACATACACTTCTTCTTTAATAAAACCATTTAAAAATGTGCTTTTGACATCCCTTTGAAAAAGTTTGAAATCTTTATAAGAAGCAAAAGCAAGTGTAATCCGTATGGCTTCAAGCCATGCTACGGGTGCAAAGGTTTTCTCAAAATTGATACCTTCGATTTGGTTGTAACATTGGGCCACTAACCTAGCTTTATTCCTAACAACATTACCCGACTCATCCAACTTGTTCCTAAAAATTCATTTAATATCAATGGTTGGTCTATCATGGGGTCTAGGAATAAGATGCCAAACTTGATTGCGCTCAAATTGATTGAGCTCTTCTTACATTGCAAGCAATCAATATGAGTCACCCTCGGCTTCGAGGATGTTCTATAGTTCAATATGAGAAAAAATGCAAAATGGCCACAAAAATCATGGAGTTTGGAGCGAGTAGTTACCCCCTTTGATACATCACATATGATAAGTTCCTTGGAATGACTTGTAGCGAATCTTTAATCTTTTGGAAGTGGTAGTGTTGGTGCCACTTCAACCCTTGAACTTCACCTTGTTTATCAAGTTTTGGCGTATCTTTTTGGATAGGTGATCCTTCAAAGTTACTTTCTCCATTTCTTCACCTAAAGAATCAATCTCTACAACATTCTTAATAAAAGCATTAGATTCTTCAAACTTAACATGTATAGATCTTCAATTGCCAAAGTAGGTTTATTGAATATTCTACAAGCCTTTCTAGTGTTAGAATAACTAACAAAAATAGCTGCAAAAGTTTTAGCATCAAATTTACCTAAGTTATCTTTGGTGTTTAAAACGAAATATTTGCATCCAAATACTCTAAACTAAGAAATATTAGGTTTTCTGAAATAGTAAATTTTAAAAGAAGTTTTGAAAGTATTTTTATAAAAATAAATTCTATTTGATATGTAATATGAAGTGTGTTGGCCCAAGAGGTTACACTCTCAAATTGTTTTGTGTTTTGATGATGACAAACCAAATTAGAGCTATTTGGTACTAATAAGTTTGTTAAGATGAGTTTCAGGTTTTGTACCATGTTTAGAGACCATTTGCTTAGCTATTGCAAGAATTTCTAAATTCCACCAAGCAAGGAAGGCAAATTGCACATCAAGGAAGGATCATAGAAGAGAAGGCACTAGCAAGGCATTGGATGGCTCAAAGACTTGAAGATAGCACAAGAAGTCTTCATGTAATTTGTTTTTCAGTTTATAGTATGTTAAAGAATAGTGGATAGGTTTGAAGTTCTATCACACACGTTTTTGCGCACATGCTCATTCCAAAATAATTTCTCATAAATTATACAAAAATATTTTGCATACAAGTTTTTGCCTACAAATACATCTTTGTATTTTATACTATTCCCTGTTCAAAAGTATTTTTGTTAAAATCAAAATCCTCTTTGTTTTCTTTCTTAAAATCGATTTTTGACCTGATCCGGTCGACCGGGACAGTCGACCGAGTCTGTGTCAGTCTGGTCCGGTCGACCGGACCAGTCGACCGCAGTTCTGGCAGAGGCACGTATCAGTGTGCATGTTTGCCGTCGACCGGGGCGGTCGACCGAGATAATATTTTTGCTCACAGGTTTTCTCAGTCGACCGGGTCGGTCGACCGATTACTTGTAACGGTCAAATTTTTTAACTAGCGGTCGACCGCACCGGTCGACCGAGCTAGCCGTTGAACAGTAACGGGCAGATTTTAAGTGAGCTGTTTATTTTTGTCTTTTGTGTTTAAAAATTCGTTTAAGGATATATCTTGATCTAATTACCTCCTAAACATCAGTAATTATGTTTTATCCTTAAACCCTAGCCCTCTCCTATAAATAGGGGTGTTTGGGAGAGATTTGAAACAACAATTATTGCTAAAAATTCAAAAGTTTAAGGCTTTCAAAGTTCTTGGTTTTTGTGCTAAATTCTCTCAATTTTCTGAAGGGTTTTCAAAAGTTTTTCTCTGATTTCAATTTCTTTTCCTTACACACAAAAGAGCTTCAATTCTACTCATTATTCTCTAAGGACCTTTGTAAGGGAAGAGATTTTTGAAAGAGAGAGTTTGTGGTCTTGTGACTGCTCAGATATTCTTGTGATTGTAATTGAGGAGTTGGGTACTCCGGTTGTAATTGTTCTTTGTGATAGTGGAAGTAGCTAGAATCCTTCTGGGGAAGGCGGGGAGTAGAGCTGGGTGCTCGAACCTCGATAACATATCCTTGTGTTTGCGATTGGTTTACTTTCTTGCACTCTTTTACTATACTTGCTCTTATTCTTGCTCATTATAATCATTGTCATATTTACTTGCTTGCATTCATCTTGTGAATCTTGATTGTTATAGCTTTAAATTTTTAATTTGCCCCGTGATTAGCATTGTCACCTATTCACCCCCCCTCTAGGTGACTTTTCAATTGGTATCAGAGCTTGGACTCTAGGTTTGGCTTAACATCCATAGAGAGATCCTTAAAATATTGCTAATCAACATTTTCATTTCATTCATTCACCACTAGTAAACATGGCCGACAACATTAAATTCCCACCTAAATTTGATGGCCTCAATTTCCCAATTTGGAAGGTTAGGATGACTATTATTTTGCAATCTTTGGGTAGCTTAGTAGCCAAGTCCTTGACCAAACCCTATGAAGCACCCGATGGTGATGAGAGCACTTGGACCGACCTTGACTTTAAACTATATGAGGCTAACTCCAAGGCCTAAAACTCCCTATTAACCGCCTTGAATGAGGATGACCTTACTAGGGTAATTCATTGCCAATCCGCCTATGAGATTTGGCAACACTTATTGGTCACACACGAGGGGACTTCACAAGTCAAGAGAGCTAAGATAGATCTCTTGAGGTCCCAATATGAGTCATTTAAAATGCTTGATGATGAGTCTATTGATAGTATGGCTACAAGGTTTACTAAAATCACTAATGGTCTTTCTTCCTTAGGTGATGACATCTCCAACGATCAAAAGGTGCGGAAAGTAATTCGGGCTCTTCCTTCATCATGGGAGATCAAGGCCACCACCTTGAAGGAGTTGAACGATAAGGACGAGATGGACCTCATTAGTCTCATTGGGAACCTAAAGACCCATGAGATGGAGAAGAAGGCAAGAGAAGAGGCCACTACTTCAAAGAAGAAATCCATAGCCTTCAAGACTTCATCCACCAATGATGACGAAGATGACGAAGAAGAAGATGAGGAGCTAACTCTACTTGTGCGGAATGTCAAGAGGTTGTACCGAAAGAACAAGTTCAACTTCCAGAGAAAATTTGAAGGCAAAGAGGAGCGGAAGATCATATGCTACAATTGCCGCAAACCCGGACATATCATGGCGGATTGTCCGGAGTTCAAGAAGAAAATGACTTCCTCCTTCAAGCCAAAGAAGCCGGAGGAAAAGAAAGCTTACAAAGCAACATGGGATTCGGAAAGCGAGTCCGAAGAGGAGGTGGATCAAGCTAATATGTGTTTCATGACAAACACACCCAAGGTAACCCCTCAATCCCTTGATGATGAAGATGATGATGTAAGTAAGGAAGTTCTAGTGCATGCTTTTGTAGAACTTTCTGAAACTTATGATAACAAGAAAATTGAATGCATAAAATTACAAAAAGAAGTTGCTTTTCTTAAGAATCAACTTGCCATTATTTCTAAAGAAAAAGATGATATTTCTTCTAATTTCATTTCCATGCAAAAAGAATTTTGTGCCTACAAGAGTACTTGTAAGGCAAAATCTCCTATTATTGATGAAAAAGAAATTTCTTCTTTTAAATCCAAAATGAATGATTTTGAAAAGGTTTTAAAAGATTGTGCCTTTAATACTAAGAAACTTGAAGAAAAATTTTCTAAAAAGCACACATCTCATGCTAAGATTCCTCATGCTCACACTACACCTAACACGTCTCATGTTCATGCTCACAATGCCCATGCTCACAAATCACACACCCATTATGCTTTTAAATATGGTAGAGTATATAGATGCACATATTGTGGTAAAAATGGACATTTAGCTAAGTTTTGCTATGATCAACTAAATAGAACAAATAATCTTGTTTGGGTTCATGACACTAACCCTAGAGGACCCAAGAAAATATGGGTACCAAAATCAAGTCTTAAATTGTTTGATGTAGGTACACACCAAAGCTCCAAGACGTAGGGAGCGGTGGTACCTTGATAGTGGTTGTTCAAGACACATGACATGGGACATCAACAACTTCACAACCCTATCAAGGTACATGGAAGGTGGCACCGTCACCTTCGGGGATGACTCCAAAGGAACTATCATCGGTATAGGTAACATTCAAATTGGTGCATCTCCTATTATTGAGAATGTTGTTTTAGTAGATGGTTTAAAACATAATTTACTTAGCATTAGTCAACTTTGTGATCGTGGACTTAAAGTTGTTTTTGATGATACTTCTTGCAAGATTTTTGATGTTATATCCGATGTTTGTATTCTCACCGGTTTTCGTGATAATAATGTTTATATTATTGACATGCTTAATTTAGATTGTTCTACTAAATGCTTGAATGCTTTTGATGAAAATTCTTGGCTTTGGCATAGAAGACTAGGACATGCATCTTTTGACCATATTTCTAGGATTAATTCAAAGGAATTGGTGAAGGGTATACCTTGCTTGGATTTTGAGAAAGACCGCATTTGTAGTGCGTGCCAACTTGGGAAACAAACCAAGTCTTCCTTTAAACCAATCAAGGATATCATGTCAACTAGGCCTTTAGAATTAATTCATATGGATCTTTTTGGACCAACTAAAACTAAGAGTTTAAATGGAAGTAGATTTGCATTTGTTTTGGTTGATGATTTCTCCCGTTTTACTTGGGTTTTCTTTTTACAAAATAAAGATCAAACTTTTTCTCATTTTAAAATTTTTCGAAAAAGAGTTGAAAAAGAAAAGGGTTTTTCGATTTTGAGAATAAGGAGTGATAGAGGTGGTGAGTTTGTTAACCAACTCTTCATGACTTATTGTGATGAAAAGGGAATTAAGCATAAAATGTCTTGTCCTAGAACTCCACAACAAAATGGAGTTGTAGAAAGGAAAAATAGAACACTTCAAGAGATGGCTAGGACAATGATAAGTGAGTATGACCTCCCTCAATATTTATGGGCCGAGGTCGTAAACACCGCATGCTATATATCAAATCGTATTTATTTGTGCAAAAATTCTTCAAAAACATCATTTGAAATGTATCATTCTAGAAAATCAAATGTTGCATATTTTAAAATTTTTGGATGCAAGTGTTTTGTTTTGAATACTAAGGATAATTTGGGTAAATTTGATGCTAAGGCTTATGAGGCTATCTTTGTTGGATATTCCTCTACTAGCAAAGCATATAGAGTTTTCATTAGATCTTCTCAAACCATTGAAGAATCCATGCATGTTAAGTTTGAAGAATCTAATGTGTTTGTTGAGAATGTTGTAGAGTTTGAACCATTAGGTGAAGACATGGAGAGACTATCCTTGAAGGACTCACCCGCTCAAGAAGAAAAGCTAGATCCTATTGGTGAAGCTCAAGAGGATAAGGAGGAAAGCACTCAACCGCTTCCTAAAGCTTGGAGATACGCTATAAATCATCCTAAGGAGCTCATCTTGGGTGATGCATCTAAAGGAGTCACTACGCGCTCCAAACTCCATGACCTATGTGGTAACTTTGCTTTCATTTCTCATTTTGAACCCAAAGGCATTCTCGAAGCCGAGACGGACCCATATTGGTTGCTTGCCATGCAAGAGGAACTCAATCAATTTGAGCGCAACCAAGTTTGGCACCTTGTTCCTAAGCCCCACGATAGACCAATAATTGGTACTAAGTGGATCTTTAGAAACAAGATGGATGAGTCCGAAAATGTCATTAGGAATAAAGCTAGGTTAGTGGCCCAAGGTTACACTCAAGTTGAAGGAATTGACTTTGAGGAGACCTTTGCACCCGTAGCACGGCTTGAAGCCATACGGATGACACTAGCTTTTGCATGTTTTAAAAATTTTAAACTTTTTCAAATGGATGTAAAAAGTGCATTTTTAAATGGTTTTATTAATGAAGAAGTTTATGTTGCTCAACCTCCCGGATTTGTTGATCATGTTCATCCCAATTTTATTTTTAAACTTGATAAAGCTTTGTATGGATTGAAACAAGCTCCAAGAGCTTGGTATGAAAGGCTTTCTAGTTTTCTCATTTCAAATGATTTTATTAAAGGCAAAGTGGACACAACTCTTTTTACTAAGCATGTTGATAATGATATTTTAATTGTGCAAATTTATGTTGATGATATAATTTTTGGATCTACTAATGAGCTTTTATGTAAGGATTTTGAGAAAGTCATGCAACTTGAATTTGAAATGTCTTCAATGGGTGAGCTCAATTTCTTCCTTGGACTCCAAATCAAGCAATTGCAAGACGGAACCTTCATTAACCAAGCCAAGTACGCAAAGGAGCTAGTAAAGAAGTTTGGGCTTGAAGGATCAAAGGCTTGCAACACTCCAATGGCAACTACAACCAAGCTTGATAAGGACGAACAAGGTAAAAATGTTGATGTTAAATTATATAGAAGCATGATAGGAAGTCTTTTATATTTGACGGCAAGTAGGCCGGATATCATGTTTAGTGTGTGTCTTTGTGCTAGATTTCAATCGTGTCCTAAAGAGTCTCATCTTATTGCGGTAAAACGCATTATTCGTTATATTAAGGGCACTATTGGAATGGGTCTTTGGTATCCGAAAACTAGAGATTTTTCAATGACTAGCTATTCGGATGCCGACTATGCGGGTTGTAGAGTAGATAGAAAGAGTACTAGTGGGACATGTCAATTTCTTGGTAATTGTCTTGTTTCATGGTCCTCTAGGAAACAAAATTCCGTAGCTCTCTCAACCGCCGAGGCGGAGTATGTTGCCGCGGGGGCTTGTTGTGCACAAGTCCTTTGGATGAAACATACTCTCCTTGATTTTGATTTGCACTTTGATCATATAAAAATATTTTGTGATAATACTAGTACTATACACATGACCAAAAATGCAAATCAACATAGTAAGACCAAGCACATTGAGATTAGATATCACTTTCTTAGAGATCATTTTGAGAAAGGTGATATAGATATTGATTATGTTTTCACGGATTTACAACTAGCCGATATTTTCACTAAACCTCTTGATTTTGCTAGATTTTCGTTTATTTGTGGAGAACTTAATGTTTGTATTATTGAATAGACATGTTTTTCATAACCCTTTTTGATGTATGACAAAAAGGGGGAGAATAAGTTTACATGACAAAAATAAGTTCATTTGGTCTTGGTTCCATATGAATTTATATGCTTTAATTTTAAAGATTTGTTTTATGAGTTTTATGTTTATGTATGAGTTTTTGAATTCATGTATTCTAGTGTTTTAGTTGTTTTGGTATTTTTTTTGGTATCAAGAGCAATTTTTGTGTTTTATATTAGTTTCATTGTTTGATGCATCATTTCAATTATTGGTATATAGAAGATATTCTTGTGTTTTATGTATAGCATAATTTGAGGGGGAGTTTTCTCCTCCCTATATTTTTGTTAATAGCCTATTTGTTTTGTCATCATCAAAAAGGGGGAGATTGTTGGCCCAAGAGGTTACACTCTCAAATTATTTTGTGTTTTGATGATGACAAACCAAATTAGAGCTATTTGGTACTAATAAGTTTGTTAAGATGAGTTTCAGGTTTTGTACCATGTTTAGAGACCATTTGCTTAGCTATTGCAAGAACTTCTAAGTTCCACCAAGCAAGGAAGGCAAATTGCACATCAAGGAAGGATCATAGAAGAGAAGGCACTAGCAAGGCATTGGATGGCTCAAAGACTTGAAGATAGCACAAGAAGTCTTCATGTAATTTGTTTTTCAGTTTATAGTATGTTAAAGAATAGTGGATAGGTTTGAAGCTCTATCACACACGTTTTTGCGCACATGCTCATTCCAAAATAATTTCTCATAAATTATACAGAAATATTTTGCATACAAGTTTTTGCCTACAAATACATCTTTGTATTTTATACTATTCCCTGTTCAAAAGTATTTTTGTTAAAATCAAAATCCTCTTTGTTTTCTTTCTTAAAATCGATTTTTGACCTGATCCGGTCGACCGGGACAGTCGACCGAGTCTGTGTCAGTCTGGTCCGGTCGACCGGACCAGTCGACCGCAGTTCTGGCAGAGGCACGTATCAGTGTGCATGTCTGCCGGTCGACCGGGGCGGTCGACCGAGATAATATTTTTGCTCACAGGTTTTCTCAGTCGACCGGGTCGGTCGACCGATTGCTTGTAACGGTCAAATTTTTTAACTAGCGGTCGACCGCACCGGTCGACCGAGCTAGCCGTTGAACAGTAATGGGCAGATTTTAAGTGAGCTGTTTATTTTTGTCTTTTGTGTTTAAAAATTCGTTTAAGGATATATCTTGATCTAATTACCTCCTAAACATCAGTAATTATGTTTTATCCTTAAACCCTAGCCCTCTCCTATAAATAGGGGTGTTTGGGGAGAGATTTGAAACAACAATTATTGCTAAAAATTCAAAAGTTTAAGGCTTTCAAAGTTCTTGGTTTTTGTGCTAAATTCTCTCAATTTTCTGAAGGGTTTTCAAAAGTTTTTCTCTGATTTCAATTTCTTTTCCTTACACACAAAAGAGCTTCAATTCTACTCATTATTCTCTAAGGACCTTTGTAAGGGAAGAGATTTTTGAAAGAGAGAGTTTGTGGTCTTGTGACTGCTCAGATATTCTTGTGATTGTAATTGAGGAGTTGGGTACTCCGGTTGTAATTGTTCTTTGTGATAGTGGAAGTAGCTAGAATCCTTCTGGGGAAGGCGGGGAGTAGAGCTGGGTGCTCGAACCTCGATAACATATCCTTGTGTTTGCGATTGGTTTACTTTCTTGCACTCTTTTACTATACTTGCTCTTATTCTTGCTCATTATAATCATTGTCATATTTACTTGCTTGCATTCATCTTGTGAATCTTGATTGTTGTAGCTTTAAATTTTTAATTTGCCCCGTGATTAGCATTGTCACCTATTCACCCCCCCCTCTAGGTGACTTTTCAAAGTGTTTATGGCCTCGGCCCATAAATATTGGGGAGTCAGTATTCACTAATCATTGTCTTAGCCATTTCTTAAAGAGTGCGATTCTTTCTTTCAAGACTCTATTTTGTTGTGGAGTTCTAGGATAAAACAATTTATGCCTAATTCCATTTTCTTCACAAAGTGATAAAAGAATAGTTAATGAATTCTCCACCTCTATCACTTCTTATGTGCAAAATTGAAAAATTTTTTCTTTTTCAACAATTTTTCTAAAAACATTAAAATGCGAAAAAGCGTGATCTTTATGTTCCAAAAAGAAAACTCATATAAAACAAGAAAAATCGTCAACCAAAACAAAAATAAAACAGCTTTCATTTAAACTCTTGGTTTTAGTAGGACCAAACAAATTCATGTGGATTAACTCTAATGGTCAAGATGTCATGATATCCTTGATTGGTTTGAAAGAGGATTTGGTTTGTTTCACAAGTTGGCATGCATCACAAATATGGTCCTTTTCAAACTTCAAGTAAGGAATATCCTTCACTGATTCCTTAGAGTTAATTCTAGATAGATGGCCAAAAGATACATGGCCTAATTTTCTATGCCATAACAAGAATCCTCATTGAAAGCATTTAAACATGTAGCATTGCAATCTAAATTTGACATATCAATAATATATACATTATTTTACGAATCAGGAAAGAATGCAAGCATCGGTTTTACCATCTAAAACATTTTAAGAAGAATCGTCAAAAATAACTTTAAAATCTTGATCACGTACTTGATAGATACTCAAGAGATTATATTTGAATCCATCAACTAAAATAATATTTTCAATTAATGGAGATGAACCAATTTTAATGTTACCTATACCGATAATGTTACCCTTTGAGTCATTTTCGAAGGTGACAGTGCCACCTTCATGATACTGAAAGTACACCTAGAGCGGGGGTGAATAGGTGTAAGGCTAATCTATGACAAATAATGCGGAATTTAAAAAGTTAAAGCAACACACTTAGTGTAACCAAAGAGTGTAGCCGAATTCCTAGTGAAGGGCTATGGACTAACTCCTCTTGATTCCTCTGAATAAGAGTTGAGGTGCTATATGAAGCTCTCTTGGTTTAACACAAGTATGGCACACAAACAACAATACCAAGCATATAAGTATGAATGAGCAATATGAATGATGCAAGGTACAATATAAGAGAGAGTTAGAGAAAGTGGATCAAACGCAAACATAAGGATATGTTTCGAGGTTCGAGCACCCAGCTCTACGTCCCCACCTTCACACAGATGGATTTCCACTAACTCGTCCACACAGGACTTCCCACAGAGGGAACCTCCACTGAGGATTTGGGTAAATATAATTTGGGAGTACACAACTCCTCTCTCAACAATACAACCTCTCACAAGAGGCAAGGCACTAAGCTAACACAATATCAACCTCACAAATGAGGGATAGGCACAAAGCCAACACCAACAACAATCACCTGACACTTGAGGGATTTCAACTCAATCTCCACCTCTCACTAGAGGGATACAAACACCACCTCCACAATCACCTCTCACTAGAGGGATTTGAACACAATCACCTCTCCTAGAGGGATATCACAATGAATGGAAGGTAATAACACTTGGTGGTCTCTCTCAACCACAAACCAATTCTCCCACAAAATAGATCCTAATAGATAGGATAGATAAATAGCTCAAGTGCAAGAAAAACAAAGAGTTTGGAAATCAAAAACACAAGAAAAAATTCTTGGGAAAACTTCTAGAAAAGATATAAAAATGAAGATAAAAAAATAATCCCAAAGACTTCCTCTTTTCTTGATTTTTCCAACCCTTTTAAAAACAAAGAAGATCAATCTTTTGGCTCTAAAAACTCTTTAAAAACTTGTATTAAACACTGAAAGAATGAGAATTTTGCTCTTAAAAAACTTATATAAAACAGCCAAGATATGGGGTATTTATAGCCCCAATCCAAATCAGCCCGTTGGCAGCAAGAAAGGGCAAATTTGCCCTTCCGGTCGACTGGCCGGTCGACCGGCCAACGATCAGAAATCTGACCGTTGTGCCTCTGGTCGACCGCCCGGTCGACCGAGCCTGGAACTAGATAGCAGCGGCTCTCTGGCCGGTCGACCGCTCGGTCGACCGGAGCTGGATACAGAGAGCAGAGCTCTCTGCCGGTCGACTGGTCGGTCGTCCGGGGCCTTTTCCAGAGAGCAGAAGCTCTCTAGCGGTCGACCGACCCGGTCGACCGGCCCACCAGCCTAGCGGCGTGCACGTCCTGTGCACATCGGTCGACCGGACCGGTTGACTGGCAGACAGCCAGTCCAGCTATTATAGGATTTAAAAACTAGAGTTTTTATCTTTAATTAAATCCCATAAAATCACATAAATTTTACAAAAATCAGTTCTAATTAGATCTTTGAAATACACATATGTGTGACAAAAAATTCAATACATATTTTAAACAATTTGAACAATTTTTGTGAGATTGAAAATTTTGCCTTAAACCAAACTATTTTCTAAAAACTAGAATTTTGAAATGGAAAACCGTTTTCTCCAAACACATGTAAATACAAAAACATGATATTGAAATAATTTTTAAGCATGTTGTATATAGATAGAATCCAATATACATGAAAGATATTATATCTATGTTTTTGACATGAAAACCAAGATCGGTTAAACCGAAAAACCATAACATGAAACTTAAAAACAAGTATGTGTGTTGTGAACTTGAGCATATCACACTATCTAATCTTTACAATGAGATCTAAACAAACTTAAACTAAACAAACCAAAGTCTTCTTTAAGAACTCCGTCTCTAAGTCGACTCGATCTAAACGTGATCACCGAGCTTGACTCCAACCGAGTGCTAGATGTGAACTTGACGCTCAAGCTCTTGAATTACCATGTGAAAGCTCCAAAATACCTTTGTTGAAGCTAATCACCTATTAATATCTTTATAAAATATTTGAAATTAAATATCACAAGATTATTAGTAAATTATAACTACATGAGTTAATCATCATCAAAACTAGAGTGAAAGGGCCTCTGGGCCAACAATCTCCTCCTTTTTGATGATGACAAAACTCATAGAGTTATATATGCATGGATTAAAGTTAAGCTTCATAGAAGCTCCCTCTTAACTCATGCATAGCAATAAACAATAAAGATATGTAATGAATGCTCAATAAAGATATGCATAAACATGCATAAAATAATGTAATGAAACAAACATGATCTTTTGTACCAATGAAATAAACATGCTCTTGATACCAATTTTAAAATAAACATGTTCTTAAAAAATGTTGCTCTTGATACCAAAAAAAACTCTTGATGCCAACAAAAGATGCTCTTGATACCAATGGTAAAAGATGACAAACAAATTTAAATAAACATGCATAAACAAACATGCATATATAAAACTCCAAAATATCTCTCCCCCTTTTTGTCAATTCATCAAAAAAGGGGTACAAACAATAAAGGGCATAAATAATATTTTTCTCCCTTGCATAAAACAAACAATAAAAGTATATATGCTATATACATTCATGAACAGGAGAGACGTGAAGTTAACTCCGCCTGCATACATGCATTTATATGAAAAGAGATTACTGATCCCTAACACATAAAGCATAATATGCAATGTATAAAAGGAGATGTGAAGCTCCTACTACACATGTGTACTACATAACAAAGAAAGGTCAATCACTTTAATATATATACACTCAAAATGAATCTATAAATAGAGAAAATGTTAAGCTTTCCTTGCATATAAACAATACAAATCAAAACATTATGATACCAATTGAAAAATATATCAATTTAGTATGAAGGTATACATCGAAACATCATGATACCATTTTATGATACCAATTGAAAATAAAGAAAACATTTTGAAGAAATCAACAAAAATTTTGATACCAATTGAAAGATATAAACATATAGGAAATCTTGATACCAATTGTAAAAATTAGTACCAATTGAAAATATTTTTCACTTTTGATACCAATGGAAAAATATTAACCAATCTTATTGGTTAAACACTAAAATCATTTTGCAATAGAGATACCAAATAGAGAATAATATCAATTTAAGATTCTTGATAACAATATTGAAAATGAAACATATACCAATTGAAAATAATTTTCATTAGGAGCATAGGAAACCAAATGAAAACTAAGATATCATTTTCAACATAAAGAGTGGGAGTAAGATACCAATGGTAAACAAAACCGATTGAAAAGTAAAACATGAATTTTCTCCCCTTTTATGAAATACTAATGAAAATCATGCATAAACTTATATGAGATATCAATTGAAAAATAATTGTCATCAAGGACTAAATCAAGCTTAGCATAACCAAAATTTGTGTTCAAAAATATAAAGATATAGTAAGCACAATCAAAACACATATATATGTATGAAAATTAAATACCAATCGAAATTGATACTATTTGAAGTTAAAGAATACATATATAGAAACAAATATGAGTATATAAAATAAATATCAATTGTGATACTAATTGAAAACACAATGAGAATCAAGTGTATAACTCATAAATACCTCTCTTTCATGTACAATTTAAAAAGATTTTCAATTAAGCATACAAGGCGTGGTCACCTATCCAACCACCCATCAATGGGTAGGGGTTTTCAAAAATGGGATTTGAAAATATAACATGTTTGAAAAACTCTACCAAAATGAAGAATACGCAACTAGTTATATGATAAAATTATAAACTTGTACGAAATCCTTCAAGTAAGGAATAAAACAATAATATATTCCATGAAACTTGAAAATCACACAATCATCAACATTCAAATAGCAATAAAGCACATATAATCTCATGAAAACAAATCATGAGTAAACAAGAATGATGTGAGTGTATAAGTAGTATGTGAAAACATAGTCATGGAAATGGGCAATAAGGCTCATATGAAATTCCTTTATAAATGAAAACATGAAACATCATTAAAATTTAATTTTCAACAAAATAATACAACTTCAAGGCATATGTATGTTTTTTTACAAACTAGAGTATACATACATATCCAAACATGAACGAGTCTACAAAATTATATGCATGAAGGTAAGTGGCTCAAGGATGTATATGTATAACTATTAGTTTAGACAAAATAGATATATACATAAAGCTAATCACAAATATGAAAACATGGCTAAAAGGGAATACAAGTTAAAATGCATGAATCATCAAAACTAGGCTATACTAGTACATCTAATGGGTATAAATGAGCAATCAAGCGCAAACATATAATAATCAATTTCTGGCTCACTAGTTGCACAAGTATATACTCAAGTTTTATTGAAAACTAACATCTAAAACATGTAATCAAATCATGAAGCATAAAACAAAACATATATCAGTATGATCATTATGTAAATACCCATGTATTAGACTATGATATGCAACATAGCTAAACTATAGAGAGAACACAAAATATGAGTCCATATAAACATGGGTGTATCTCAAATACTATACATGTATATCACTAATCTAACTATCATGGCACTTATCATAATAATCATGAAACATCAAGACATGCTAAAATCAATAATGAAAGCATGTAAACATAAATGGGAGTTAGAGATCGTTACCAACACTATGAGGGTACATCTCTATGTCTCCAAACCAAGGTGGTCCTCCCACCAAACTCCCCTTGAAAGTGATGCATCCAAAATAGTCACCTTTAAGCACAGAACACATCCACCTCAAGGCACCAACGCCTCTCACGTCATGTGAGGGCCCACACCTACATCAAAATTAAGAGTGACTTTTGGTACCCATACTTTATTGGGTCCATAGGGGTTAACTCCTTTCCTAACCTAAACAAATCTATTTGCAAAATTTGAAAGCAAAATTTTGCAAGTTGGCCCTTACGTCTGCAATGTGTACAAGTGTACACATGAGCATACAAAGTGTTATGAGTGTGAACGTGAGGAGCATGTGTATGCCGTGGTTTGTGTGCATGCATAGGAGGAACTTGTTTCTTGCGAAACATGGATTCCAAACGTGTGTAGTTCATGGCACATTAGCTCAAAGTGGAGCCCAAACAATCAACACTTTTCTTCAACACACAAATATCATTTTTAATACTTGAAGATAAAGTGGAGCATGCAATAGGTAAGCTAGATGATGAAGCTATACTAGGATGGCAAACATGTGAAGACAAATCATTTTTCAAAGAATTATTTTCTTTTAAAACATTATTAAGTTTTGAAGTCAAGATTTCATTTTTCTTCAAAATTTGGTCACAATCATTTTTGTTTTTCAAAAGTTCATTTTCTTTTAGTGCAAGGTCAAGTTGGAATTTCAATGAATCACGTTCATTTGAAATCTCAACCTTCTCTTGCAAAACAACAACAAGCTTAGAAGACAAATTTTTATTTTCTTCTTTTAAAGCAAAACTTTTTTTTTCAAAAGATCATATTTTTCTAGCAATTTTTCACAAATAATTGATAGTTCTTCATTCAAAGCATCAGCATCAATATGATCATTGCCGAAAGAACTAGCACAATCATCTAGTTGAGTTTTCGAATGTACCTCAAGGGAGTCATTCCCTTGGACCATATAGCAATGTTGTTCGGATTCTCCTCCACCAGATTTCATCTCCACTTGATTCGTCTTTTAGAGCGCGGAAGAGGTCAACGTGTTCCACACTGTAAAGGCGGAATCACAATGAGAAACTAAATACAAATATTCTTTGTTAAGCTGCTTCTAAGTGCCATTAGGGCTTGTGCACTAGCCTCTATATGCTTGCTATTACCAAGATAGGATTTCTTGGTAGCTGCAATGAAAACATGCAAACCTAGGGTTTTGAGGTACATGGACATCCTAACCTTCCAAATAACAATGTTGGAAGTATCAAACATGGGAGGGGTCATGAAATCCATGAGTATGTGTAAACAATATAAGTGTGCAAATGTAAATCTAGATTAGCGACCAAGATCTCACTCCTAAGTGGTTAAACCTAATATCTGGAGCGTAGGCTCTGATACCAATTGTAACTACACCTAGAGGGGGGTGAATAGGTGTAAGGCTAATCTATGACAAATAATGCGGAATTTAAAAACTTAAAGTAACACACTTAGTGTAACCAAAGAGTATAGCCGAATTCCCTGTGAAGGGCTCTGGACTAACTCCTCTTGATTCCTCTGAATAAGAGTTGAGGTGCTATATGAAGCTCTCTTGGTTTAACACAAGTATGGCACACAAACAACAATATCAAGCATATAAGTATGAATGAGCAAAATAAATGATGCAAGGTAAAATATAAGAGAGAGAGTTAGAGAAAGTGGATCAAACGCAAATACAAGGATATGTTTCGAGGTTCGAGCACCCAGCTCTACGTTCCCGCCTTCACATAGAAGGATTTCCACTAACTCGTCCACACAGGACTTCCCACATAGGGAATCTCCACTAAGGATTTGGGCAAATACAATATGGGAGTGCACAACTCCTCTCTCAATAATACAACCTCTCACGAGAGGCAAGGCACTAAGCTAACACAATATCAACCTCATAAATAAGGGATAGGCACAAAGCCAACAACAACAACAATCACCTCACACTTGAGGGATTTCAACTCAATCTCCACCTCTCACTAGAGGGATACAAACACCACCTCCATAATCACCTCTCACTAGAGGGATATTAACACAATCACCTCTCATTAGAGGGATATCACAATGAATGGAAGGTAATAACACTTGGTGGTTTCTCTCAGCCACAAACCAGTTCTCCCACAAAATAGATCCTAATAGATAGGATAGATAGATAGCTCAAGTGCGAAAAAAACAGAGAGTTTGAAAATCAATAACACAAGGAAAACTCTTGGGAAAACGTCTAGAAAAGATATAAAAATGAAGATCAAAAACCAATCCCAAAGACTTCTCCTTTTCTTGATTTTTTCAACCCTTTTAAAAACAAATAAGATCAACCTTTTGGCTCTAAAAACTCTTTAAAAACTTGTATTAAACACTAAAGGAATGAGAATTTTTGCTCTTAAAAAACTTGTTTAAAACAGCCAAAGATATGAGGTATTTAAAGCCCCGATCCAAATCTGCCCGTTGGCAGCAGGAAAGGGCAAATTTGCCCTTCCGGTCGACCGGCCGGTCGACCGGCCAACGGTCAGAAATCTGACCATTGTGCCTCCGATCGACCGCCCGGTCGACCGAGCCTGGAACCAGAGAGCAACGGATCGCTAACTGGTCGACCGCTCGGTCGACCGGAGCTGGATACAGAGAGCAGAGCTCGCTACTGGTCGACCGGTCGGTCGACCGGGGCCTTTTCCAGAGAGCAAAAGCTCTCTGGCGGTCGACCGACCCAGTCGATCGGCCCACCAGCCTGGCGGCGTGTACGTCCTATGCACGTATCGACCGGACCAGTCGACTGTCATCTGCCTCGGTCGACCGGCCTGGTCGACCGGCAGACAGCCAATCCGGCCATTATAGGATTTAAAAACTAGGGTTTTATCTTTAATTAAATCTCATAAAGTCACATAAATTTCACAAAAATCAATTCTAATTAGATCTTTGAAATACAAATATGTGTGACAAAAATTCAACACGTATTTTAAAGAATTTAAACTATTTTTGTGAGATTGAAAATTTTGCCTTAAACCAAACTATTTTCTAAAAACTAGAATTTTGAAATGGAAAACCGTTTTCTCCAAAACACATGTAAATACAAAAACATGATATTAAAACAATTTTTAAGCATGTTGTATATGGATAGAATTCAATATACATGAAAGATATTATATCTATGTTTTTGACATGAAAACCAAGATCGGTTAAACTAAAAAAACCAAAACATGAAATTTAAAAACAAGTGTGTGTTGTGAACTTGAGCATATCACACTATCTAATCTTTACAATGAGATCTAAATAAACTTAAACTAAACAAACCGAAGTCTTCTTGTAGAACTCCATCTCCAAGTCGACTCGATCCAAACGTGATCCACCGAGCTTAACTCCAATCGAGTGCTAGATGTGAACTTGACGCTCGAGCTATTGAATCACCATGTGAAAGCTCCAAAACACCATTGTTGAAGCTAATCACCTACTAATATTTTTATAAAATATCTGAAACTAAATATCACAAGATTATTAGTAAACTATAACTACATGAGTTAATCATCATCAAAATTAGAGTGAAGGGTCTCTGGGCCAACAAATACCTTGATAGGGTTGCAAAATTATTGATGTCCTATGTCATGTGTCTTGAGCAGCTGCTATCAAGAGACCACCACTTCCTACATCTTGGAGCTTTGGTGTGTACCTACATCAAATAATAAAGTTGTGAATTTTGGTATCCATATTTTCTTGGGTCCTATAACGTTAGTACTTTGAACTCAAATATGATTATTAGAAGGATTTATACGATCAAAACAAAATTTAGCAAAGTGACCCTTTCGGCCGATCGGCAAAAAGCAAGTACAAGAATATGTAAAAAGAGTGTGGGTTGATGTTACTGCTTTTGCGATTCTTCCGTAGTAGCGAAGTGGCTATACGGGTCGTATCCACAAGGAGGGAGAGCGATGGAAGCTTGATGCGGCTTCAAAGTTCAAGAAGAAAGAAAGTTCTTGTTTTCAAATAATGAATTGAAAAGTGAAAACAAGTTGTTTTTAAGAATTGTTGGAAAATGTTTGGTTTGTAAATGTGAATTTTTTTCTTAGTTGTAAAAACGCATGGTTAACTTTTTACTAATTGCTCCCACTAATCTCTAACTTTTGAAAGATATAGCCTCACGATGGATCATAGGTAAGCATAATTCTTAGGCATAGGAACTATTCATGTGGAAATCGAGTGAAAGTTCTTCCTATAACTTTGCTTTACACGGCAAAAACTCGGACATTCCCTTATCAAGATCCAATAGAAGGCGAGAATAAGTGAAGATACGAGTGCACTAATGGTATCGACAAAGTTAAAAGAAAAAATCTCTAACTTAAAACAATAAGTAAAGTACACAGCCCATATATCATCAAAAACTCATTAAGCATGAAGTATAAGAAAGTAAATATTTGTAGGTAAATTAGAGTTAGAACCCTCATCTTAAGATGCCATAGCTCTTGTTTGCACAAGGCTTGTTTGACACGATTGACTCATTTGGGTTATCAATCAAGTGTTAGAAATTAGTGGGTTAGTAGTTAGTTAGCCATGCTAAGGAAAAGTTAGTTCACCATAAAAGTAAAAGAAATAACAAAGGAAAAGAAGTTGAGAGGAAGGGAGTTACACTACAACAAGAAATAACAAAAGGAAGAAGTAAAGAGAAATGAGTTTACACTATAACAAGGAAGTAAAAGCAAACGAAAGCATAAGTAAATTGAAAGAAGGAAGAGAAGTAGTACTTGTATTAGCTTGTCACCCTTCAAATACAACAATTACACACTCTCTCTCTTTCACTCTAATGGCTAAAACTTAAAACTAGAAGAAGAGCAACAACAACAACTACAAACTAAAAACAAGACTATACAACTTGCTCTAACTCTGAATCTCCTTCAACTGAAGACCCCTGGGGGTATTTATAGGCACCAGGGGGAAGGGGGCCACGTGGATGACCCGTGGCCCAAAGCGCAGGCGCGCACACGCCCAAAGAGCCGTGGAAACGCGGCCTGGACCGCGTTTTCGCGGCCCTGACAGGGCGGCGCGTGCCTGGCTTCGGGCAGCGCACCGTCCCATCTGTCTTCTAACGCTATGATGTCTTGGATTCGTGATTTAATGCCCTGGACTGACAAAATCTTCACTCTAAAATCAATGGCTACTTGGTAGGTCTTTAATCACCAATTAAATGGTGATTAAGGTCTTCTTCTTCATTTGTACACCATTGACCTAGGATCAAGCAAGTAAGGTTTTATTAGCAGAATTTTACATGAAATAAATATAGGAATGTGATGAAAATTATGCAAAATTAGAGACTAATCACACCCCCACACTTATCTTTTTGCTCGTCTCGAGCAAAACAAAAATGAGAACATTATTACGCCACTTTCGCAGGTGACGCGATTGCACTGAGCATGTGCAACAAGCCTTTAAACCCTAGGTTTCCCTAGAGGAGGAGTGTTGTCTCCTGAGAATTTTCAGCGGATTGCACCCACAAAATCCAGTAAGTAAAGAAAAGTAGTTAATTGTTAGAAAAAATTTTGTCATGAAAAAGAACTTTCAATCATCTAAGTAAAAATGACCGAAGGGTGTAAGAATTAGGTTTAACCCTCATAAATCCTCTTATACTTTAGCCTTCATAAAAGAAGAAACTATGGTTTTTCTTTAAATTTAGAAAGGATCTTGTACTTCTAACTCATTCTTTTATTTTGCTTTAGATAGATATGCATAATGTGTAAGGGTGATGTGCTTGGGATTTTTCAAGTCAACTTTGAATATCATTTAATTTTATTAATATTTACTTATTATTCTTGGTTCCTTTAGGCTTTCTACTTCACTTATGTAACACATATCAAACTGATGACTCCCAAACCAGATGGTCTTAGGGCACCAGGTGGAAAAATACCCTTCAAGTCAAATATGCAAGTTGAGTAGGCCACGAAATCAAGATTTATTTATACATTATTATATATAAAATTTTTTTTGGCGTGAGTAATCATGATTCTTGAGGTACAATTATCTAGCTCTTTTTTTTTTAGAATTGTGTCTCTAAATCCCAAGCATGTGTGTTTGGGTTATGCATATTCAACTAAGGCTAAATAAAAGGTATGAGTTATTTTCCTTATCCCTTCTAACTTTTTAGTCAAACCAATCTTTCTTGTTTATTTAGGCAAAAATAAAGATTCATTAATAAGGTTACCGTAATTCCTACAATCTTTTAATATTTTTATAAAGAGTATGAAATTTCTTTTCAATCTTTTTTTTGGAAAGAAGGAGAAAGAATAAAAGGAAAAAAGAAAAAGTGTTAGCACCCCCCACACCTATCTAATGCATTGTCCTCAATGAATGCAGATGTAAATGCAAAGGCAATAAATAGGGTGAAGAAATGATGTCATCGTCTTCGTGGACTCGGGCTGGCCAAGTGCGAATAGGCTAAAGAAAGGACAAAAAGGATGCAGAAGGGGTAAGCATATAAACAAATTTTTTATTTTTTATTTTTTTAGTTGTGGAGGTTAGGTGCATGACGGGGCAAAAAAGGAGTCAGCATACTATCATCCGGAGTCATAGGCTCAGTGGTCAAGAAGGGCTTCAGTCTTTACCCATTCACTTTGAATTCCGTATTGTTCTTAGGGTCTGCAATAAGCACAGCACCGTGTGGGAAAATAGTGCGCACAATGGACGGTTCCGACCAACGAGTTTTCAGCTTTCCCGCTAAATATGAAGCCTAGAGTTTTACAGCAGAACCTTATCTCCCGGGGCAAAGTTTTTTCGGGTTATGATCTGGTCATGAAAAAGTTTTGTCCTGCTTTTGGTGATTCGAGCATTCACATAGGCTTCATTCCGTATCTCCTCTAATTCTAAAATCTGCAGTCTCCTTAGCTCACCGGCCCTACTCAAATCGAAGTTGAGCTGCTTAATGGCCCAGAGGGCCCGGTGTTCTAACTCTACTAGCAGATGACAGGCTTTTCCGAATACGATTCTATAAGGAGACAACCTCAGAACTATCTTAAAAGCAGTGCGGTAAGCCCGCAATGCGTCATTGAGCTTAACCGACCAATCCTTTCGGTTTTGTCCGACAGTCTTTTTCAGAATGAGCTTGATCTGTCGGTTGGTGACTTCGACCTGCCCATTTGTCTGGAGATGATACGGAGTAGATAACTTGTGATTGATGGAATATTTTCGCATCAGAGTTTCAAAAATCCTGTTGCAGAAATGCGATCCATTATCACTAATTATCACTCTAGGGGTGCCAAATCGGGAGAAGATGTTCTCTTTGAGAAATTTGACAACTACTTTATTGTCATTCGTCTTAGTTGGCACAGCTTCTACCCATTTAGAGACATAATCTACATCAACCAAAATGAACTAGTTGCCGAAGGAATTGGGGAATGACACCATGAAATCGATACCCCAAACATCAAAAATTTCAAGTTCAAGGATCGAGTTCAGGGGCATCACGTCTCTTCTTGAAATTTTCCCAATTTTCTGACAATTTGCGCATGACTTGCAAAAATGATATGAGTTTTTGAACAAAGTGGGCCAGTAGAACCCACTTTGTAGAACCTTCTCTGCAGTCTTACGGGGACCGAAGTGTCCTCTGCATGCAAGGTCATGGCAAAAGCTGAGCACACTCCTCTGTTCCTCCTCTGGTATGCATCGTCTAATAATTTGGTCGGGATAATACTTAAAAAGATACGGTTCTTCCCAGAAGAAGTACCGTACTTGGGCAAAGAAGCGGTATTGGTCTTACTTTGTCCAGTCAGCGGGTAATTGTCCCCTGGCTAGGTAATTAATAATGTCCGCATACCAGGGTTCCTTAAGAATGGCTAGGATGTGCTCGTCTAGGAAATCCTCGTTGATCGGGGCTTGGATGGTTGGTGCATTCGGAATTCGTGAGAGATGATCAGTGATCACATTTTCTATTCCTCGTTTATCTCAGATTTCTAAGTCAAATTCTTAAAGCAAAAGGATCCACCGAATCAGTCAAGCTTTTATTTCCTTCTTGGTCATGAGGTATTTCAGAGCCGAGTGATCCGTAAAAATCACCGCCTTCGAACCTAACAAGTAGGGCTGGAACTTTTCTAACGCAAAGACAACGGCCAAGAATTCCTTCTTAGTCGTTGTATAATTCTGTTGGACGTCATTCAAGGTCCTACTCGAATAGTAAATCACGTGCTGCCTATTATCGATGCGCTGTCCTAGAACAGCGCCAATAGCAAAATCAGATGCATCACACATGATTTAAAATGGCTGGGCCTAATTAGGAGCAGAAATATTAGGCGTAGAAATAAGTTCTTGCTTAAGCTTCCCCCATGACTTGAAACATTCATCGTTGAAATCAAAGGGCACGTCCTTAGCGAGCAGGCTGGTTAAGGGCCCCGCGATTTTGCTGAAGTCCTTAATGAACCGTCGGTAGAACCCAGCATGCCCTAAAAAGGATCTAATATCCTTGATGCTTTTGGGTGGTGGAAGCTTAGCAATCACTTCTATTTTAGCCTTATCCACCTCTATGCCTCTCCTCAAAATCTCATGGCTCAAGACAATCCCCTGTCTCACCATGAAGTGACATTTTTTTCAGTTTAGAGTTAGGTTCTTCTCAATGCATCTTTGTAGCACTAACTCTAGGTGATGAAGACATTGATCAAATGAATCTCCGTAGATGGAGAAGTCATCCATGAAAATCTCAAGAAAACGTTCCACCATGTCAGAGAACAAACTAAGCATGCACCGTTGGAACGTTGCGGGAGCATTGCACAATCCAAAAGGCATGCGCCGATAAGCAAAGGTTCCGAACGGGCAGGTGAACATCGTCTTTTCCTGGTCTTCTGCAGCAATGGGGATTTGATTGTATCCCGAGTACCCATCTAGGAAGTAGTAGTACTCATGTCCAGCCAAACGTTCCAGCGTTTGGTCGATGAAGGGTAGCGGGAAGTGGTCTTTACGGGTAGCTGCAATCAATTTCCTGTAGTCGATACAAACCCAAACCTTGGTAGGCAGTCTTGTTTGTACCAACTCTTTTTCCTCATTTTCTACCACCGTAAAGCCAGCCTTCTTTGGGACGCATGAACAGGGCTAACCTATTGGCTATCAGAAATGGGATAAATGATCACATTATCTAATAGTTTCAAAATTTTAGCCTTAACTGCCTCTTACATGAAAGGGTTAAGCCTGCGTTGTGGGACCCTCTTAGGGGTTGCTTCATCAACTAAATGGATTCTATGTTGCACTATGGCTGGACTTATTCCCTTGATGTCCTTCATTGTCCATCCAATGGCTTCCCTATGTCTTTTCAGAATAGACATTAAGCTATCCTCTTATTGCTCAGTCAGGTGGGATGCTATGATGACTGGTAAGGTGTCCTTTCCGCCCAGGTAGGCGTACTTGAGGTGTTCAGGCAGGACTTTTAGCTCTAGGGAAGGTGTTGCTTCATTGGAGGCAATATCTGGGCTTTCAATCCTAGGATAGGGTACACTGGGGCTTGATGCCCAATCTACTGCTGAATTTATGATCTGGTCTAAATTGAAATCCTCAGACTCCAGGTCAAACTCTGCCTCAGTTTCTGTCTCCTTGCTTTCCTCATGCTCGCTGGTCAGGTTTTCAATAGAATTGACCTCAAATATCTGATCATTGATATCCCTAGGTTGTCTTCCAAGATTGAAGATATTGACTTCCTTCGTCATGTCTCCAAAAGTCAATCGCATGGACCTGTTCCTATAGTTGATAATGGCATTGGCTATAGCAAGGAATGGGTGCCCTAAGATGACTGGAGTTTGAGACCTTGGATTGGACACAGGTGAAAATCACCTAGAGGGGGGGTGAATAGGTGATTATGCTAATCTAATAAACTTAATGCGGAATTTAAAAACTAATTGCAATTAACAAGAGATGCACACTCAAACAAGCCACGCAATTATGAATGAAATTGATGCAAGGAACAAAGTAAAGAGAGATAGAGAGAAGAGCCAAGGGATCAAGCGCAAACAACAAGATATATTTTGAGGTTCGAACACCCAGCTCTACATCCCCGCCTTTACACAGAAGGATTTCAAGTCCACTAGCTTGTCCACAAAGGACTCCCACAAAGGGAACCTCCACCGAGGATTTGGGGCAATCACAATTACAAGGAGTACCCAACTCCTCTCCTTACAAACACAACCTCCTCCTTGAGGCACAACTCCAATCCAACAAACAATCACCTCACAACTTGAGGGATTAGCACCAAGCAACACAAGGATCACCTCACAACTTAAGGGATACAACCCAAATGCACAACCTCCTCAACACAATGAGGGCAAGGCACAAAGCAAATAATGGGTTTACAACTTGGTGGTCAAAACAACAACCACAAACAATCTCTTTCTCCCACACAAAGATCTTATAGAATAAGAAAGTAGATGTGGCTCAAGTGTGGAGAAAACCAAAGGAATGGAAATCAAAAACTCAAAGAAAATCTTTGGGAAAAACTAGAAACCAAGATGAAGAAGTTGAATCAAAATCTTTTCGCAAAAACTCTTTCTTGATTTTTCAAACCCTAGCAAAAATACCAAATAGATTGTTCAATTTAAAGCCCAAAAACTTCTTTTGATTGCTGTGAAAACACTAGAGAGTCAGGAAAAATTCGCACAAAAAATCTTATTGAAAACTGGCCATTAATGGGGTATTTATAGCCCCCAGAAAAATATAGCCGTTGGCAGCAGAAACTGCCAAAAATGAATTACCGGTCAACCGCCCGGTCGACCGTCCAACGGTCACATTTTGACCGTTGGCAACTGACGGTCGACCGCCCGGTCGACCGAAAAGAACAGAGAGCACTGCTCTCTGGTCCGGTCGGCCGGCCGGCCGACCGTCCCACTGTGCTGCCAGACGTGCACAGCTCTGTGCACGTCGGTCGACCGCTGGGTCGACCAGCCATTGGTTCGGCCGACCGCACGGTCGACCGACCAGGCCTGTCAGCCAGTGTCCTGGGTCAGAAAACAGGATGGAAAAATATTTTAATAAATCCATAAAACTTGTAAAAATTACACAAAAATAGTTTTCTCATTTTATATTGAAATATAAACATGTGATAAAAATTTCATCACAATTAACAAACATTTTTAAACATTTTTGTGTCTTATCATTTTTACCAAAAATCTAAAACTTGTATTTTCTAAAACTTGGATTTTTGAATAGAAAATACATTTTGTCCAAAACTCATCCAAATACAAAAACATGATATTAAACAACATTTAGGCATGATGTATATGGATATAATCCTATATACATGAAACATATATATATATCCATGTTTTTGACTTTAATTCCAAAATATGTTTTGTTAAAAATATCAAAACATAAAACACATGAATAAGTGAGTCAAAACTAAGTTTGTCTAGGAAGTTAAGCATGCATGTATATAGAATGAATCTACCATACATAAAACCATGTAAACTTGTTTTGATCTATCTATTCATGAAACCAACATCGGTTAAACCAAAAATAGAAAAGCCGTAAACCAATATTCAAAACATAAAACGTGTGTGTTGTGAACTTGAGCACATCATACTATTCTAACCTTTACAATTTGGATCTAAATACAAAACTAAACTATGGTACCGAAGTCCTCTTGTAGAGCGCCGTCTCCAAGCCGACTCGATCCAAAACTTCTTGATCCACCGAGCAAGTGCTATATATGATCTTTTACGCTCGGGCTCTTGAATCAACATGTGAAAGCTTCCAAATCATCTTGTTGAAGCTAATCACCAACTAATAACTTGATTAATGATCTGAAACTAAAATCACAAGATTATTAGTACACATAACTACATGAGTTAATCATCATCAAAACTAGAGTGGAAAGCCTTTGGGCCAACAATCTCCCCCTTTCTGATGATAACAAAACTCATGGAGTTATATATGCATGGATTAAAGTTATGCTTCAAAGAAGCTCCCCTTAACTCATGCATAACCAAATAAACATAATGAATATATAATGAAGGCTCTTAAACATGAATGCATAGAAATGCATAAACAATAAAAGGCTCTAGATACCAATGAAATGTTTAAAAACAAAACATGCTCTAGATACCAATTAAAATTAAACTAAATTAAACTTAATATATGCAAAACATAAACATGCATATATAAATCATAATCTTTCTCCCCCTTTTTGTCAATCATCAACAAAGGGGTAAACAAGCAAAACAAAACAAAATCTTCTCCCCCTTTTTAATACAAAGAAACAATCATCAATAAAGGGTAAAAGCAAAACTAAATCAATTAAAATTTTCTCTCTTTTATTGTTCGAAACAATGAATCAATAAAGGGTTAATAAAAATATATTTTCCCTTTTGTCTAAAACAAAAACAAAAACCAAATAGGGGTGACATTCAATTAAGGTACCAATTGAAAATATGTTAAAGAATAGCACCTTGATACCAATTGAAAGGAAACAAACAAAAAAATATTGAAATCAATTTTAAGCAAAACACATGAAAATCTTGATACCAATTGAAATTAAACATAATAAATTTTGAATGTCTAAACAAAAATTTGATACCAATTGTAAATATTTTTCATTTTGAACATATGATACCAAATTTGAATTTTCAATCATAAAATATGGGAGTGGAAAACAAATACCAATTGAAAGATGAATTACGAATTTTCTCCCCCTTTATGAAATACCAACTAAAACAATGCGTAGGCTTGATACCAATTTAAAAGTAATCAATTGAAACAAAATTGAAGCTCAAGCTTAGCATAAACACAAACATATATATGTATGGAAAATGGATACCAATTGAAATTGTTATTCTTTGAAATGAAGCATACATACATACAAACATATATGAGTATACAAGAAATGTCAAGATTGATACCAATTGAAAGAATTCAATGATACCAATTGAAACAACAATAAGATCAAATGTATATCTCATATAACTATACCTCCCAATCATGGTTCAAGTTTTAAATGATTTTCATTTTAAAGCATACATGAACATGATCTCCCATCCAACCGCCCATAGAAGGTAGGGGTTTTCAAAAAAAAATAGGTTTGAAAATATAGTATGTTTGAAAATCTCTACCATAGTGAAGAATACGAACTAGTTATAGGAAAAATTTTAAACTAGTACGAAATCCTTCAAGTAAGGAATAAAACAAAATTATTTTTCATGAAACACATGTAAATCACATGATCACTAAACACTCAAAGTCCATAAAGCCCATATCATAGTCTCATGAAAACAAATCATGAGTAAACTAATAAAGTGAGTGTACAAGTATAATGTGACACATATCAACATGAAAATATTCAATTAAGCTCATATGAAATTCCTTGAAAACATGAAAACATGAAAAACTAGATTTTCATTACCAATTGAAATTACCTAAAAACATGAAAATCATCAAAACGATTTAAACTTCAAGGCATATGTATGTCATGTACAAACTAAAGTATACATACATATCCTAAACATAATGAGTCCACAAAAGTATATGCATGAAGGCACGTGGCTCAAGGGATGTATATGTATAATCAATAGTTTAGACAAGATAGACATATACATGAAGTTAAAACACATGATCATAGAAACATATCCAAAATGGGAATATAGGTTAAAATGCATGAATCATCAAAACTAGACTATACTAGCACATCTAATGGGTACAAATAAGAATTCTAGCACAAACATATATAACGATCTATTTGTGGCCCACTATATGTACAAGTATAAATCCTATTATTAATGAAAACTAACATCTAAACGCATATTCAAAACATGAGGCATAAAACTAGACATAGATCAACACTATAATCATAAAAATGATCATGAAGTAAATCCACATGCTATTAGAATCATGATATACATAATGGCCAAACAATGGTGAGAACACAACAAATGGGTCTATCTAAACATGGGTGATCTCAAAGCTATATATGCATGTCAAAGGTCTAATAAACATGGCATTCAACATACTAAACAAAACATGAGTCATCAAAACAAAACATCATGAACATCCATATGATCATTATGTATATGCATGTGCATTAGATCTAGGGCATACATATTAGTTTAAACAAGGTGAGAACACTAAATATAGATCCATATAAAACATGGGTGTCTCAAATAACTAACAAGTATATCACTAATCTAATGAACATGGCAGAATCATAATAATCAACAAACATCAAAATATGCTATAAACAATAATATAAAAGCATGTAAAAAAAATGGGAGTTAGAGAATGATACCAAAACCGATGAAGGCACTTCTTTAGTTCTCCAAACCAATGGTGGTTCTCTCCACCAAACTCCCCTTGAAAGTGATGCATCCAAATTGTCTTCTTTAAGCACAGAACGCATCCACTCCAAGGCACCGCTACTCTCACGTGATGCGAGAGCCCACACCTACATCAAAAATTTTAGGGGTGGTCTTTGGTACCCATTTCCTTTTGGGTCCATAAGGGTTAGTATCTTTTCTAACCCAAACAAGATTATTTGCTAAATTTTCAACATGTAAACGATCATAGCAAAATCTAGCAAGGTGGCCTTTTCGACCACAATGTGTACAAATGTACACATGAGCATACATGTGATGGTGGTGACCGTGGGAAGCATGTGCATGCCGTGATGGGTGTGCATGCAAAGATGGACCTTGTTTCTTACGAACCAAGGATTCCAAGCGTGTGTGATTCAAAGCACATTGGCTCAAGGTGGAGCCTAAACAATCAACACTCTTCTTCAAAACATTTATATCATTTTCAATAGTTGAAGATAAAGTGGAGCATGCAATAGGTGTGCAAGAAGAAGAAGCTATACTAGCATGGCACACATGAGAATCAATGTCAATTTTCAAAAATTCATTTTTCTTTAAAACTAAATCCAATTCTTTTGTAATAAAATCAATTTCATTTTTCAAAACAAGATTATCTTTTAAAACAAAATCCAATTTTGAAGATAGAACCTCATTGTTTTTCACAACATCATCAAAATCATTTTTGTTTTTCAAAACATCAATCTCTTTTAGGGCAAGGTCTAGTTGAGATCTTAGTGAGTCACATTCACTAGTAATCTCTTCCTTCTCTTGCAAAACCGATTCAAAAGTTGAGCACAAATCCTTCATTTCTTCTTTTAAGTCAAAATGATTCTTTTTCAAAAGTTCATGTTTTTCCAAAAATTTTCAAGTTTTGTGGCAAGTTCTACATTTAAATTTTCAACTTCTAAACATCCATAGCAGTATGAGCTAGAGCTATCATCTAGTTGAGAATCCGATTGTACCTCAAGGGAGTCTTTTCCTTGGACCATGAGGCAATGCTCTTCGGACTTGTCTCTCCTAGATCTTCTCAACTTGTTGATAATCACGGGTAGCTCGGGAGACGTTAATATACTCCAAACTGCAAAAGCCGAGTCATAACGATCAAACACATATAAAAGATCTTCATTGAGAGATGCTCTAAGTGTTTTAAGTGCTAATGCATTGGCCTTTTTATGCTTGCTACTATTAGGGAAGGATTCCATAGTGGAGGCTTGATAAACTAGATGTCCTAGTCTTTTCAAATGGCTACTCATATTGGCCTTCCAAACATCAAGTCTAAAAAAGTCAAACATAGGAGGGCTATCCATGAGTGCAAATTAAATGTGTGCAAATGAAAATGCAAATGAAGATTAGCAAACCAAGATCTCACTTCTAGGTGGTTAAACCTAAATATCAGGAGCGTAGGCTCTGATACCAATTGAAAATCACCTAGAGGGGGGGTGAATAGGTGATTATGCTAATCTAATGAACTTAATGCGGAATTTAAAAACTAATTGCAATTAACAAGAGATGCACACTCAAACAAGCCAAGCAATTATGAATGAAATTGATGCAAGGCAAAAAGTAAAGAGAGAGAGTAAGAGCCAAGGGATCAAGCGCAAACAATAAGATATGTTTCGAGGTTCGAGCACCCAGCTCTACATCCCCGTCTTCACACAGAAGGATTTCAAGTCCACTAGCTTGTCCACAAAGGACTCCCACAAAGGGAACCTCCACCGAGGATTTGGGGCAATCACAATTACAAGGAGTACCCAACTCCTCTCCTTACAAACACAACCTCCTCCTTGAGGCACAACTCCAATCCAACAAACAATCACCTCACAACTTGAGGGATTAGCACCAAACAACACAAGGATCACCTCACAACTTGAGGGATACAACCCAAATGCACAATCTCCTCAACACAATGAGGGCAAGGCACAAAGCAAATAATGGGTTTACAACTTGGTGGTCAAAACAACAACCACAAATAATCTTTTTCTCCCACACAAAGATCCTATAGAATAAGAAAGTAGATGTAGCTCAAGTGTGGAGAAAACCAAAGGAATGGAAATCAAAAACTCAAAGAAAATCTTTGGGAAAAACTAGAAACCAAGATGAAGAAGTTGAATCAAAATCTTTTCCCAAAAACCTTTTCTTGATTTTCCAAACCCTAGCAAAAATACCAAATAGATTGTTCAATTTAAAGCCCAAAAACTTCTTTTGATTGCTGTGAAAACACTAGAGGGTTAGGAAAAATTCGCACAAAAAATCTTATTGAAAACTGGCCATTAATGGGGTATTTATAGCCCCCAGAAAAATATAGCCGTTGGCAGCAGAAACAGCCAAAAATGAACTGCCGGTCGACCGTCCAACGGTCACATTTTGACCGTTGGCAACTGACGGTCGACCGCCCGGTCGACCGAAAAGAACAGAGAGCACTGCTCTCTGGTCCGGTCGGCCGGCCGGCCGACCGTCCCACTGTGCTGCCAGACGTGCACAGCTCTATGCACGTCGGTCGACCGCTGGGTCGACCGGCCATTGGTTCGGCCGATGATTATTATTCATTTTTGCATATTTTGCCACATCCATACCATGGATATCATAAATAAAAATGTGATTTTTAATCTTTTTCTCTCTATTTTTGCAGGTCCATATTTTAATGGAGAAGAGGCCCATAATCTCTTTAATTATCAAGAATTAAAGGAGAATTAATCAAAGCCCAAAAGAGAGCCCAAGGGTTGAGCCCAGGACCTGGAGACATCCACGCGCCAGCTCAGACATTCCAGATGGTCCACGTGGCTAACAACCTGCGAGAAATGCGCAACAGAAATCTCGGCCTCAACGGCCAAGATTATGCCGCGGAAACGCGGCTCTGGCCGCGGTTCCGCGGCCGTTACAAGGCCGTTGAGCCCGAGATTCTCTCTAGCTGTCTGATTCTGGAGCCTTCTTCTCTGAGGCTATAAATAGACCACCAGGGCCAGCAAAAGGGGGGAGGAGAGATTAGAGGATAGAGCTTGTATTTTGTAGGTTTTTCTCTAGGATTTTTATTGCTCTAGTTCTTCTTCTTCCTCCTAGAAATTTTGTGAGAGAGAGATTGAGAGAGAGAGAAAGCTTGTGTAAACCAAGGTGTGACAACTTGTGAAGCAAGGGTTAATCCAATCTCCTTTCTCTACTTGAGCAATTTCTAGTACTTTACTGGCATTCTTTCATTCAAGCTTTACTTTCCTTGCACTTTTATTCATGAATTGCTTTTCTTTTCTTGTAATGGCTAGTAGCTAACTTCTTCTAACATGACTAGCTGACCACTAACATTGCTAACTTCTAACTCTTTGGTGATTGCTAATTTTTCATCTTGCAATTGTTGAGTCTTTTTTATCCCCGATGGGTTACTTTCATGCTTGGCAAGCTCTTGTTGTAATTCCATATGATTCATGTGTGCCTCATTTAGAGCCTTGTCTTTAGAACAAGTGCCTTGATAGAACATGGAGATGGATCACCAAACATATGCTATTTGTTGTACAACTTCATTACTTCAATGCTAACTTCTTGTATTTGCCTTGAATGACTAATGAATGTTGTATCTTCTTCCTTAGCATCCCTTGAGTGTCACTCCTCGAGTCCACCATTGAAATTCTATCTTGAGAGCCGATGAAATCAATGAGGCTACAAGACAAGTCCAAGAAGATCACCCATCAATCAAGTGGGGAAGTAACTAGACCAACACGCAAGACATACATATGCCGATGAATCAACATGAGGCAAGCATCACCATAACGAAGTCTAGTAAGTTAGCAATTTAGAAAGGTAGCTAGTCATGGTTTTTCACATCTTAAAGTCTTTTACAAGGGTTCTCCTTCTTTTAGTTTTCTTTCCAAAGCAAATCTTGTTTTCTAATTCTTTTCATTTTCTTTCCATCATGTACAAATCCACAAATTCTTTTATCTCATTTTCCATTTCTTTTTCATTCTTTTAAAAACAAAGAAGAACCTTCGTTTTCCATCTTCAATACCAAACCCTAACGCGTCCATCGCAAGCTCTCCCTGAGAATCGACTCGTATAGCCTATGCTATTACGGTGATTTGGAAAGAGTACATCAATCATTATAAATACATTTCGGAGTAAGTAAGCACTACAAGGTTGTCTCTAAACCTTCTCTCTTTTGTTGAATATCTGTGCATTTATACTCCACTATTCTTTCCTTATCAAATTTTTAGCGCCGTTGCCGGGGAGAGCAACGGTTTTGATTCGATCGAAGAACTAAACGAACTTTCTTCTCTGTTGCAGGTTACAGGTGAAGAAACAGGAAAACTAGCATTGCAGTGACATATAAGTGGCTCTGGGCCTCTGCTCTCGAAAGCAGAGACCAGTTGCCCTCTGATTTGCCGCGATTCCACGGCCAAAGCCGCGGATCCGCGGCAAGGAGGAGTGAACTACTCACAGATTTTCTGCAGGGTTGCTTGCTCTGCAAAATACAGCTGCTGTAGTACTTAAATTCTTGTATGCTTCACCATATTCTTGCTAATAATCAACAGTAAAAATTTGTTGCAAAGTTAAAAATTGATTAGACGTTTGCATTTCTAGGCACGTGTCTTTTCAATTCATTTACTTTACTGTTGAAGAGTGCTGGAGCAAGGTACGTGCGCATTGCATTTTGATTAGGACTCACTTCTTGGTTGATATTTTATCGCTTTGAGTGAACCTTGTTTGTTTATATCGTACACTTGCACAAAATCGATTTTAAGGGCATACCCAATAAATAAGATAAGGTGGGGATTTCATCACCCCTTCCTTAGCCCAAAAACCACCATCCCAGCACTCACAATCCAAAGCTTTATAATAAAATCTGATAGACGTTGGCCCTAGGGACATCCGGACTCAGTAGGAGATCGGCTGAGGTTGGAAGTTGATTTTGATTCATACTCCGGTGAAATCAGTGTCTAAGGCTGGGGATTAAGAGGTTAAGCCTCGAAGATACCGTGGTTTGGCGTAATTAAGGCCCGTTGCTTACGCACGGATACCTCCCACCGTATTTTGCCCCTACCTGGCTGATTAGCTGTGGTCTGATTCAAGCAACAACCTTCTTCAGTTCATCGAACAGTTAAGAGTCGTCTAGGTCCAGGAACCCTAGATAGCTTGGATTGATTTTTCTTTTATTGTTTGTTATTTTCATTTTTTTCTTTTCGCTGGTGTGATCGGTGCACGTTGTGAAAAGTCACCTAGAGGGGGGGTGAATAGGTGACAATGCTAATCAAAGGGAAAATAAAAAAAATTAAAGCTACAACAATTACAATCAAGAATCACAAGATGAATGCAAGCAAGTAAGTATGACAATGAATATGATGAGCAAGTGATAAGTGCAAGCCAAGTAGAGTAAGAATTGCAAGAATGTAAACCAATCGCAAACACAAGGATATGTTATCGAGGTTCGAGCACCCAGCTCTACTCCCCGCCTTCCCCAGAAGGATTCCGACCACTTCCACTATCACAAAGATCTCAAATACAATGGAGTACCCAACTCCTACAATCTCAAGAACAAGTAATTTCCTTGGTAGTCAAAAGACCACAAACTCTCTCTTTCAAATATCTCTTCCCTTACAAAGGTCCTTAGAGAATATTGAGTAGGAATGAAGCTCTTTTGTGTGTAAGGAAAAGAAATTGAAATCAGAGAAAAACTTTTGAAAACCCTTCAGAAAATTGAGAGAATTTAGCACAAAAACCAAGAACTTTTGAAAGCCTTAAACTTTTGAATTTTGTAGCAATGAATTGTTGTTCTCACAAATCTCTCCCAAACACCCCTATTTATAGGAGAGGGCTAGGGTTTAGGGATAAAACATAATTACTGATGTTTAGGAGGTAATTAGATCAAAATATATCCTTAAACGACTTTTTAAACACAAAAGACAAAATAAACAGCTCACTAAAAATCTGCCCGTTACTGTTCAACGGACACATCGGTCGACTGGGCCGGTCGACCGGTAGATCAAAAATTTGACCATTATAGGCCAGCGGTCGACCGACCCGGTCGACTGAGAAAACCTGTGAGCAAAAACAATATCTCGGTCGACTGCCCCGGTCGACTGGCAGACATGCACACTGATACGTGCCTCTGCCAGAACTGCGGTCGACTGGTCCGGTCGACCGGACCAGACTGACACAGACTCGGTCGACTGTCCCGGTCGACCGGACCAGGTCAAAAATCAATTTTAAGAAAGAAAACAAAGAGGATTTTGATTTTAACAAAAATACTTTTGAACAGGGAATAGTATAAAATATAAAGATGTATCTGTAGGCAAAAACTTGTATGCAAAATATTTTTGTATAATTTATAAGAAATTATTTTGGAATGAGCATGTGCGCAAAAACGTGTGTGATAGAGCTTTAAACCTATCCACTATTCTTTAACATACTATAAACTGAAAAACAAATTACATGAAGACTTCTTGAGCTATCTTCAAGTCTTTGAGCCATCCAATGCCTTGCTAGTGCCTTCTCTTCTATGATCCTTCCTTGATGTGCAATTAGCCTTCCTTGCTTTGTGGAACTTAGAAGTTCTTGCAATAGCTAAGTGAATGGTCTCTAAACATGGTACAAACCTGAAACTTATCTTAACAAACTTATTAGTACCAAATAGCTCTAATTTGGTTTGTCATCATCAAAACACAAAACAATTGGAGAGTGTAACCTCTTGGGCCAACAATCTCCCCCTTTTTGATGATGACAAAACAAATAGGCTATTAACAAAAATATAGGGAGGAGAAAACTCCCCCTCAAATTATGCTATACATAAAACACAAGAATATCTTCTATATACCAATAATTGAAATGATGCACCAATAATTGAAACTAATCACAAAAATTGCTCTTGATACCAAAAATACCAAAACAACTAAAACAAAAGAATTCTCAAAATACATGAATTCAAAAACTCATACATACATAAACATAAAACTCATAAAACAAATCTTTAAAATTAAAGCATATAAATTCATATGGAACCAAGACCAAATGAACTTATTTTTGTCATGTAAACTTATTCTCCCCCTTTTTGTCATACATCAAAAAGGGTTATGAAAAACATGTCTATTCAATAATACAAACATTAAGTTCTCCACAAATAAACGAAAATCTAGCAAAATCAAGAGGTTTAGTGAAAATATCGGCTAGTTGTAAATCCGTGGAAACATAATCAATATCTATATCACCTTTCTCAAAATGATCTCTAAGAAAGTGATATCTAATCTCAATGTGCTTGGTCTTACTATGTTGATTTGCATTTTTGGTCATGTGTATAGTACTAGTATTATCACAAAATATTTTTATATGATCAAAGTGCAAATCAAAATCAAGGAGAGTATGTTTCATCCAAAGGACTTGTGCACAACAAGCCCCCGCGGCAACATACTCCGCCTCGGAGGTTGAGAGAGCTACGGAATTTTGTTTCCTAGAGGACCATGAAACAAGACAATTACCAAGAAATTGACATGTCCCACTAGTACTCTTTCTATCTACTCTACAACCCGCATAGTCGGCATCCGAATAGCTAGTCATTGAAAAATCTCTAGTTTTCGGATACCAAAGACCCATTCCAATAGTGCCCTTAATATAACGAATAATGCGTTTTACCGCAATAAGATGAGACTCTTTAGGACACGATTGAAATCTAGCACAAAGACACACACTAAACATGATATCCGGCCTACTTGCTGTCAAATATAAAAGACTTCCTATCATGCTTCTATATAATTTAACATCAACATTTTTACCTTGTTCGTCCTTATCAAGCTTGGTTGTAGTTGCCATTGGAGTGTTGCAAGCCTTTGATCCTTCAAGCCCAAACTTCTTTACTAGCTCCTTTGCGTACTTGGCTTGGTTAATGAAGGTTCCGTCTTGCAATTGCTTGATTTGGAGTCCAAGGAAGAAATTGAGCTCACCCATTGAAGACATTTCAAATTCAAGTTGCATGACTTTCTCAAAATCCTTACATAAAAGCTCATTAGTAGATCCAAAAATTATATCATCAACATAAATTTGCACAATTAAAATATCATTATCAACATGCTTAGTAAAAAGAGTTGTGTCCACTTTGCCTTTAATAAAATCATTTGAAATAAGAAACTAGAAAGCCTTTCATACCAAGCTCTTGGAGCTTGTTTCAATCCATACAAAGCTTTATCAAGTTTAAAAACAAAATCGGGATGAACATGATCAACAAAACCGGAGGTTGAGAAACATAAACTTCTTTATTAATAAAACCAAAAAATGCACTTTTTACATCCATTTGAAAAAGTTTAAAATTTTTAAAACATGCAAAAGCTAGTGTCATCCGTATGGCTTCAAGCCGTGCAACGGGTGCAAAGGTCTCCTCAAAGTCAATTCCCTCAACTTGAGTGTAACCTTGGGCCACTAACCTAGCTTTATTCCTAATGACATTTTCGGACTCATCCATCTTGTTTCTAAAGATCCACTTAGTACCAATTATTGGTCTATCGTGGGGCTTAGGAACAAGGTGCCAAACTTGGTTGCGCTCAAATTGATTGAGTTCCTCTTGCATGGCAAGCAACCAATATGGGTCCGTCTCGGCTTCGAGAATGCCATTGGGTTCAAAATGAGAAATGAAAGCAAAGTTACCACATAGGTCATGGAGTTTGGAGCGCGTAGTGACTCCTTTAGATGCATCACCCAAGATGAGCTCCTTAGAATGATTTGTAGCGTATCTCCAAGCTTTAGGAAGCGGTTGAGTGCTTTCCTCCTTATCCTCTTGAACTTCACCAATAGGATCTAGCTTTTCTTCTTGAGCGGGTGAGTCCTTCAAGGATAGTCTCTCCATGTCTTCACCTAATGGTTCAAATTCTACAACATTCTCAACAAACACATTAGATTCTTCAAACTTAACATGCATGGATTCTTCAATGGTTTGAGAAGATCTAATGAAAACTCTATATGCTTTGCTAGTAGAGGAATATCCAACAAAGATAGCCTCATAAGCCTTAGCATCAAATTTACCCAAATTATCCTTAGTATTCAAAACAAAACACTTGCATCCAAAAACTTTAAAATATGCAACATTTGGTTTTCTAGAATGATACATTTCAAAAGAAGTTTTTGAAGAATTTTTGCATAAATAAATACGATTCGATATATAGCATGCGGTGTTTACGGCCTCGGCCCATAAATATTGAGGGATGTCATATTCACTTATCATTGTCCTAGCCATCTCTTGAAGTGTTCTATTTTTCCTTTCTACAACTCCATTTTGTTGTGGAGTTCTAGGACAAGACATTTCATGCTTAATTCCCTTTTCATCACAATAAGTCATGAAGAGTTGGTTAACAAACTCACCACCTCTATCACTCCTTATTCTCAAAATCGGAAAACCCTTTTCTTTTTCAACTCTTTTTCGAAAAATTTTAAAATGAGAAAAAGTTTGATCTTTATTTTGTAAAAAGAAAACCCAAGTAAATCGGGAGAAATCATCAACCAAAACAAATGCAAATCTACTTCCATTTAAACTCTTAGTTTTAGTTGGTCCAAAAAGATCCATATGAATTAATTCTAAAGGCCTAGTTGACATGATATCCTTGATTGGTTTAAAGGAAGACTTGGTTTGTTTCCCAAGTTGGCACGCACCACAAATGCGGTCTTTCTCAAAATTCAAGTAAGGTATACCCTTCACCAATTCCTTTGAATTAATCCTAGAAATATGGTCAAAAGATGCATGTCCTAATCTTCTATGCCAAAGCCAAGAATTTTCATCAAAAGCATTTAAGCATTTAGTAGAACAATCTAAATTAAGCATGTCAATAATATAAACATTATTATCACGAAAACCGGTGAGAATACAAACATCGGATTTAACATCAAAAATCTTACAAGAAGTATCATCAAAAATAACTTTAAGTCCACGATCACAAAGTTGACTAATGCTAAGCAAATTATGTTTTAAACCATCTACTAAAACAACATTCTCAATAATAGGAGATGCACCAATTTGAATGTTACCTATACCGATGATAGTTCCTTTGGAGTCATCCCCGAAGGTGACGGTGCCACCTTCCATGTACCTTGATAGGGTTGTGAAGTTGTTGATGTCCCATGTCATGTGTCTTGAACAACCACTATCAAGGTACCACCGCTCCCTACGTCTTGGAGCTTTGGTGTGTACCTACATCAAACAATTTAAGACTTGATTTTGGTACCCACATTTTCTTGGGTCCTCTAGGGTTAGTGTCATGAACCCAAACAAGATTATTTGTTCTATTTAGTTGATCATAGCAAAACTTAGCTAAATGTCCATTTTTGCCACAATATGTGCATCTATACACTCTACCATATTTAAAAACATAATGAGTGTGTGATTTGTGAGCATGGGCATTGTGAGCATGAACATGAGACGTGTTAGGTGTAGTGTGAGCATGAGGAATCTTAGCATGAGATGTGTGCCTTTTAGAAAATTTTCTTCAAGTTTCTTAGTATTAAAGGCACAATCTTTTAAAACTTTTTCAAAATCATTCATTTTGGATTTAAAAGAAGAAATTTCTTTTTCATCAATAATAGGGGATTTAGCCTTACAAGAACTCTTGTAGGCACAAAATTCTTTTTGCATGGAAATGAAATTTGAAGAAATATCATCTTTTTCTTTAGAAACAATGGCGAGTTGATTCTTAAGAAAAGCAACTTCTTTTTGTAATTTTAAGCATTCAAGTTTCTTGTTATCATAAGTTTCAGAAAGTTCTACAAAAGCATGCACTAGAACTTCCTTACTTACATCATCATCTTCATCATCAAGGGATTGAGGAGTTACCTTGGGTGTGTTTGCCATGAAACACATATTAGCTTGATCCACCTCCTCTTCGGACTCGCTTTCCGAATCCCACGTGGCTTTGTAAGCTTTCTTTTCCTCCGGTTTCTTTGGCTTGAAGGAGGAAGTCATTTTCTTCTTGAACTCCGGACAATCCGCCATGATATGTCCGGGTTTGCGGCAATTGTAGCATATGATCTTCCGCTCCTCTTTGCCTTCAAATTTTCTCCGGAAGTTGAACTTGTTCTTTCGGTACAACCTCTTGACATTCCGCACAAGTAGAGTTAGCTCCTCATCTTCTTCTTCGTCATCTTCATCGTCATCATTGGTGGATGAAGTCTTGAAGGCTATGAATTTCTTCTTTGAAGTAGTGGCCTCTTCTCTTGCCTTCTTCTCCATCTCATGGGTCTTTAGGTTCCCAATGAGACTAATGAGGTCCATCTCGTCCTTGTCGTTCAACTCCTTCAAGGTGGTGGCCTTGATCTCCCATGATGAAGGAAGAGCCCGAATTACTTTCCGCACCTTTTGATCGTTGGAGATGTCATCACCTAAGGAAGAAAGACCATTAGTGATTTTAGTAAACCTTGTAGCCATAATATCAATAGACTCATCATCAAGCATTTTAAATGACTCATATTGGGACCTCAAGAGATCTATCTTAGCTCTCTTGACTTGTGAAGTCCCCTCGTGTGTGACCAATAAGTGTTGCCAAATCTCATAGGCGGATTGGCAATGAATTACCCGTGTAAGGTCATCCTCATTCAAGGCGGTTAATAGGGAGTTTTGGGCCTTGGAGTTAGCCTCATATAATTTAAAGTCAAGGTCGGTCCAAGTGCTCTCATCACCATCAGGTGCTTCATAGGGTTTGGTCAAGGACTTGGCTACTAAGCTACCCAAAGATTGCAAAAATATAGTCATCCTAACCTTCCAAATTGGGAAATTGGGGCCATCAAATTTAGGTGGGGATTTAATGTTGTCGGCCATGTTTACTAGTGATGAATGAATGAAATGAAAAGTTGATTAGCAAGTTTTAAGGATCTCTCTATGGATGTTAAGCCAAACCTAGAGTCCAAGCTCTGATACCAATTGAAAAGTCACCTAGAGGGGGGGTGAATAGGTGACAATGCTAATCAAAGGGTAAATAAAAAAAATTTAAAGCTACAACAATTACAATCAAGAATCACAAGATGAATGCAAGCAAGTAAGTATGACAATGAATATGATGAGCAAGTGATAAGTGCAAGCCAAGTAGAGTAAGAATTGCAAGAATGTAAACCAATCGCAAACACAAGGATATGTTATCGAGGTTCGAGCACCCAGCTCTACTCCCCGCCTTCCCTAGAAGGATTCTGACCACTTTCACTATCCCAAAGATCTCAAATACAATGGAGTACCAAACTCCTACAATCTCAAGAACAAGTAATTTCCTTGGTAGTCAAAAGACCACAAACTCTCTCTTTCAAATATCTCTTCCCTTACAAAGGTCCTTAGAGAATATTGAGTAGGAATGAAGCTCTTTTGTGTGTAAGGAAAAGAAATTGAAATCAGAGAAAAACTTTTGAAAACCCTTCAGAAAATTGAGAGAATTTAGCACAAAAACCAAGAACTTTTGAAAGCCTTAAACTTTTGAATTTTGTAGCAATGAATTGTTGTTCTCACAAATCTCTCCCCAAACACCCCTATTTATAGGAGAGGGCTAGGGTTTAGGGATAAAACATAATTACTGATGTTTAGGAGGTAATTAGATCAAAATATATCCTTAAACGACTTTTTAAACACAAAAGACAAAAATAAACAGCTCACTAAAAATCTGCCCGTTACTGTTCAACGGACACATCGGTCGACTGGGCCGGTCGACCGGTAGATCAAAAATTTGACCGTTATAGGCCAGCGGTCGACCGACCCGGTCGACTGAGAAAACCTGTGAGCAAAAACAATATCTCGGTCGACCGCCCCGGTCGACTGGCAGACATGCACACTATACGTGCCTCTGCCAGAACTGCGGTCGACTGGTCCGGTCAACCGGACCAGACTGACACAGACTCGGTCGACTGTCCCGGTCGACCGGATCAGGTCAAAAATCAATTTTAAGAAAGAAAACAAAGAGGATTTTGATTTTAACAAAAATACTTTTGAACAGGGAATAGTATAAAATATAAAGATGTATCTGTAGGCAAAAACTTGTATGCAAAATATTTTTGTATAATTTATAAGAAATTATTTTGGAATGAGCATGTGCGCAAAAACGTGTGTGATAGAGCTTCAAACCTATCCACTATTCTTTAACATACTATAAACTGAAAAACAAATTACATGAAGACTTCTTGAGCTATCTTCAAGTCTTTGAGCCATCCAATGCCTTGCTAGTGCCTTCTCTTCTATGATCCTTCCTTGATGTGCAATTAGCCTTCCTTGCTTTGTGGAACTTAGAAGTTCTTGCAATAGCTAAGCGAATGGTCTCTAAACATGGTACAAACCTGAAACTTATCTTAACAAACTTATTAGTACCAAATAGCTCTAATTTGGTTTGTCATCATCAAAACACAAAACAATTGGAGAGTGTAACCTCTTGGGCCAACACATTGTTTGTGACTTTATATGCGAGAGTGGTACCGGATTCAAATTCTGCAAGACTTGTTAGACTTTCTACACTTGCACATACACAACCACTTGACATTATGGAAAACTACGTTTCGCTTCAAGATAGATTCTACCCGATTCGCACTTCGCTTCCATCATGCATTCTTCTCCCTGAACCCAATGGAAATCACTTTGAGCTGAAACCACAATTCATCAATACACTTCCCCGATTTCATGGTCTAGAGTCTGAGGACGCGTACTTCTTCATTCGAGAGTTTGAGGAAGTATGTGTAATGATGAGAATTTTCCAATTGACCGAGGATGCTGTTAGGTTAAGGTTCATACCATTTGCATTGAAGGATTTAGCTAAGAAATGGCTTTACAATCTTCCCGCCAATTCGATATCTTCATGGGGTGATTTTGTAACAGTCTTTCTTAAGAAATTTTATCCCATCCACAAGACAGCCCTCATGAGAAAAAAACATAATGCAATTCAAGCAGGAACCAAATGAACCCTTCTGGAAGTATCTTGAACGCTTTAAAGACCTTCTAGCCCAATGTCCTCATCACGGCATAGAGAAATGGCGTCAATGCCAGATTATCTATGACGGTCTAGATTACCAAACGAAAACACTCCTTGAATCCATGTGCCAAGGGGAATTTTTAAAGAAAGATGAGCACCAGGGGTGGGATCTCTTTGAAGCCTTAGCTGAGAAAACCATTCAGTGGGAGTTATGCCCTGATAAACCCACTCCCACTACTTCCAGAACCGGGATGCACTCGATAGAATCCTCCATAGCAGCTGAAGCAAAAATCACCCAATTGATGAAGAGGATAGAACTGCTTGAGTCTAGGGAACATTCTGTTGTCAGTCAGGTCAACCCATCACCTATGGTCAAACCGGGTTGCACCTACTGTCATGATCTCAACCATGTGTTTGAGGAGTGTCCATTATATCAGTCTCAATCGTATCAGGAGAACACGAATGCAGCTTTTACCAGACCCTATCACAATCCATACTCCAACTCATATAATCCGGGATGGCGAAACCATCCAAATTTTTCGTGGAGTCAGTCTGGTCCTGAGCAACATAGGCCACCATTGCCACATCCTTATAATGCTCAGTCTCCCCCACCCAGCTTCAATCGAAATTCACCATATTTTCATCCAAATCAAAGTCCACCACAATCACAATCTTACCAGAACCCACCACACTACCAATCACAATTCCAGTCTCCATACCATCAACATCCACCCAGAATGATTCAAAAATATCGGAGTTGAAGAAAATGTTAGAAACCTTTGCAAAGGACTATCGTCAGGAGATGAATAAAGTACAGGTCCAGATTGGGCAATTGGCTAATTCTGTGAATGAAAGACAAAAAGGAATGTTACCAAGCCAGCCATTGCCAAATCCCAAACATCACTTCCCTTTGCATGAAGTGGAAGACACGGGCCCCAGTCAATGCCATGCTATTCATACCCTGCGATCTGGAAAACAGGTAGATAATAAGGTTTCTGATCAATCATCCCATCCAGCACCAAAGCCAACACCTCCAATCCAAATGCAACCAACTTCTGACAACTCATCTTCTAGTTCAGAGCCATCCACTTCAAAAGCCAAGGGTAAAAAAAGGAAGATGAGCAACCTTATAAGCCTAGTGTACCATTTCAAAATAGGCTTACGAATCACAAGATAGATGCTCATATGGAGAAAATAAGAGAAATGTTTAATAAGGTCCAAATCAATGTCCCTCTTCTTGATGCAATCCAACAAGTGCCATCATATGCGAAATTCTTAAAGGAAATGTGCACCAAGAAGAGGAAAACACAAGTCCCTAAAAAAGTCTTCCTAGCATCCAACATCAATAAGTTGCTCACTAGGTCAATTCCGGAGAAATACAAGGACCCAGGGAGCCCGACCATCACTTGCATCATAGGAAAGACTACCATCAATAGGGCACTTCTTAATTTAGGGGCCAGCATCAATCTCCTACCTTTTTCTGTGTACCAACAATTAGGGTTAGGTGATCTCCGCCCTACCCAAATGACAATACAATTGGCTGATTGCTCTGTCAAGAAACCTAAGGGGGAAATTCACGATGTCCTTGTCAGAGTTGGGGAGTTCATTTACCCTGTGGATTTTGTAATTCTTGAGACACAACCTGTGTCTAACACTAATCATAGGGCTCAAACTCCTGTCATTTTGGGACGACCATTCCTGGCCACAGCAAATGCCATCATCAATTGCCGGAATGGATCAATGAGGATAACCTTTGGTAACATGACTCGTGAAGTGAATGTCTTCCACACACAACCTCGTAAAACAAAAGATCAAACATTCGAGGTAAGCTTTGTTAGAGAAAATTTGGAGGAAGAAAGTGAAGATTCAAAAGATGAGTCACAACTTTGTGATTCTCTTGAAATAGGAAATCCTGTTATCCGAGTACCCTTTCAAAAGGGGAAAGTTGATTTGGATATTTTCACTTTCAGGGAGCCAACTGTGAACGTATCCCAAGAGGATACAATTCAAGAACCTCCAATTGATATATCATTTGAAGACCTCTTCGCTGACAAAATCATGTGCCTGGATGAGTCAACTCGGGGATGGTTAACTGATTGTACAGTTTTGAAGGAAAATGTTGACCTGAGTTTTGAAGAGTTGTATGGAGAGGAGCTGGAATTTCTTGACATTGGAAGTAAAGAAATTCAAAGAGAAAAAAGTGGTGATGAAGAACTCTTTAGGGAACATTGTGGTGAAATGCGGATGAATAACAATGAGAAATTGAAGCTGGAGATGCCAGGGCTAAGAAATGAATAGAACTCGTTTCCCAACCAAGCTCGCGCAAACAAACACACTGGAACGATGGGAAATGGGCCAGGGGAAAAGACCAAAAGAACAGCCTAGGCAAGGGATACACTTGTAAATATTTTCTGTAAACAATTTTTTGTACACTTTTTGTAAATAATAAATAATAATAAAAAAAAGAAAAAAAGAAAAAAAAGAAAAAGAAATAAATAATAAATGAGGGACTTTTGTGCTTAAAAGAGTTTCCCCACTTTCAAAATTCAAAATCCTTTCAAAATTCAAAATTCCTAGGTCTACATCTCTTCCCTAGGGTCAAACTCATTTTCAAAATTCCAAGTCCCTAGGGTAAATTCACTTTTAACCTTGGGATAAAAGTGGGATTCTCAAACTTTTCCCTTCTATAAATAGCCTCTCTACCTTAACCCTTCTCCCTCAAACGCAAAATCAACTCTCAGATCTAAACTCACTCTCTCAAGCGCCGCCCTCGGTTCCTTTTCCCTTCCTCAGAAACCCTCTGTTTGCGGCGTTCCCGCGACTAGAGCCGCGCATTCGCGGCTGTACTGCAACACCTGGAGCGCCGCTGAATTTTCCACCGATCGATTTTCTCCTCTTGTTCCAGATCCAGTGCCACTTCTCCCAGAATCTGTCACCTGTGCCCTCTGCAAACTCGAACTTTCCCCCACGTAGTCGGGGGTGGTTTGCATCTTGATCTCTCTATTTTTTATTCTTGATTAATAGCATGGCACCGAATATTTTTGCTGAGAAAGATTTTGGAAAATTATTGTGTGATCCTCATGGTATGGGCATGTATTATAGATCGCATTAGGGCTTAGAATTGGTATAATTTAGTGTACGACAATGCTGAGAACGATACCTTTTATTGTCCCGATTTGGTGACAATGTTCTACACTAATCTTGACCATGCATCTGTTGATTCACAAGCCCATCACTTTACCGTGCACATGCCCCTCGGCGATTTGTTCATCACTCTTCCTCTCCTTGAGGAACACACACACGTCCCCATTCACCCACAGGATAGCGACCCCCTCCCATTGATTGAGTACATGACACTTATGGGGGTTCGCTGCACAGAGCAGGATCGTGGGCTAAAAGCCAGCACCACGTTTAGGAATGTGCACTGCGTTGGACGCTGGGTCCAACGTAACATCTTAGGGCTGGACCACACTACATCTTTTAACAGACCGGTGTTGCAAATAATTCACGATTTAATGACTCAGCAACACACAGTCTGTTTAAATAAGACCATATTCCACGCTATCCTTGCCAATTCCTCCCGCACTAGGGGTGCCAAACACTCCCATCCCATCTTGATTACACGTCTGTGTAGGACTTTCCTACCAGACGATGTCTTTGATTCCTTTGACCGAGTGTTTGTCACACCAGAGAGACCTACCAGTTCATATAACAGTTGTTTGCACGCGGTTTGGACTCCCAGTGTCCAACCCGAAGATATACCGGTAGAGTCCTCTTCTGAGGAAAGTTTTGAGGAAGAAGATGAGCCTGAGTTTTGGCGGCAGGATCCCCCAAATGATTCACGTGCCTTCATGTCCACCATCTGGAAGGGCATGAAGAAGATTTTTAAGGGGCAAGTGAGACTTAGGAAGAAGGTAGAGGAGCAATCCTCTAGGTTGGATAATATCGAGGGTGCGCTGAGACGATCACAGTCGGCTGGACCTAGCACCACCGCTGGTCCAAAACGACGGAGGGAGTGATTTCATACCTTTTACCTATTTCATGCATCTTTTTATCTTGCATACATTGAGGATAATGCATGAGATAGGTATGGGGGGTAGATTCTAACCTAGGATTTTTATTTTCTTTTTAGGCTTTTATTTGTAGGATTTTCATTTTCTTTTAGGTTTTTATTTTATTTTAGATTTTACCTTTCTTTGTTTTCATTTTCTTTTAGGTTTTTATTTTATTTTAGATTTTACCTTTCTTTGTAGATTTTTATTTTTAGATTTTACTCTTTCTTTTAGAAAACAAAAAAAAACTAAAAAAAAAATATATATAAAAAAAAGGGGATTTTCGATCCATGTTTAAAGAATCAAACTTGAATTTAGGGATTAAGGAAGCTCTTAACTACGATTTCTAATTATAACTTGAAAAGAGGAGTTTTGTAGGATTTTAGGTTAAGTAATAAAGGAAAGAAAGATTATTAGATTTTAATTCTTTCTTTAGGATATATACATTGAACATATTAAAGGATCAATCATAGACTTTGTGACTTTATTTACAAATATATATAAAAAAAAAGAAAAAAAAAAAAATAAAAAATAAAAATAAAAAAATATATATGTAAATAACAAAATAAACACTTAGCCACTAATTAAGCTGGTTAGTAGTGCCTCAAGAAGCATTACCAATCAAGCCTAAAGGTGGTTAAGTCCTTAACCCCTTCGTGGCCTAGTTTACTCGAGTCCTCAAACCCGAGGGATGTTTTCTCATCTGGTGCCCTAGGACCATCTGGTTTGGGAGTCATCGGTTAGAGACTCGTTACAAGGGTAAATTAGAAAGCCTAAGGAAGTTAAGAAAATGTAAATAAATAAATATTGTAAATATAAATAAAAGAAAAAAATGTGTTATATATATTAGTAAATAAATGAACTTAGTCTAAGAAAGATCCTTCATATTTATAGATGTATATATACTAGGATTGATGCAAAATCTAATTTTTGATCTTTTCCTTAAAAACTTAACCTAAATTGAAAACGAAACTCTAAATAGACGCTTATAAGAGGAATGACTCGTTTAGGGTAACCTGAAACCTATAACTCAAGTTAGAATCTTCAAAACATGGATCAAAAATTTCACTAACATTTTTCCTTTTCTTTATGGATTTTGTGGGTGCAATCCGCTGAAAACCCTCAAGAGACAACACTCCTCCTCTAGGGTAACCTAGAGGTTTAACGGCTTGTTGCACGTGCTCAGTGCAATCGTGTCACCTACGAAAGTGGTGTAATAATCTAGTTAGGTTTTTTCTTTTTCTTTCTTTTTTGCTCGGGGACGAGCAAAAGCTAGGTATGGGGGTGTGATTATTATTCATTTTTGCATATTTTGCCACATCCATACCATGCATATCATAAATAAAAATGTGATTTTTAATCTTTTTCTCTCTATTTTTGCAGGTCCATATTTTAATGGAGAAGAGGCCCATAATCCCTTTAATTATCAAGAATTAAAGGAGAATTAATCAAAGCCCAAAAGAGAGCCCAAGGGTTGAGCCCAGGACCTGGAGACATCCACGCGCCAGCTCAGACATTCCAGAAGGTCCACGTGGCTAACAACCTGCGAGAAATGCGCAACAGAAATCTCGGCCTCAACGGCCAAGATTATGCCACGGAAACGCGGCTCTGGCCACGGTTCCGCGGCCGTTACAAGGCCGTTGAGCCCGAGATTCTCTCTAGCTGTCTGATTCTGGAGCCTTCTTCTCTGAGGCTATAAATAGACCACCAGGGCCAGCGAAAGGGGGGAGGAGAGATTAGAGGATACAGCTTGTATTTTGTAGGTTTTTCTCTAGGATTTTTATTGCTCTAGTTCTTCTTCTTCCTCCTAGAAATTTTGTGAGAGAGAGATTGAGAGAGAGAGAAAGCTTGTGTAAACCAAGGTGTGACAACTTGTGAAGTAAGGATTAATCCAATCTCCTTTCTCTACTTGAGCAATTTCTAGTACTTTACTTGCATTCTTTCATTCAAGCTTTACTTTCCTTGCACTTTTATTCATGAATTGCTTTTCTTTTCTTGTAATGGCTAGTAGCTAACTTCTTCTAACATGACTAGCTGACCACTAACATTGCTAACTTCAACTCTTGGGTGATTGCTAATTTTTCATCTTGCAATTGTTGAGTCTTTTTTATCCCCGATGGGTTACTTTCATGCTTGGCAAGCTCTTGTTGTAATTCCATATGATTCATGTGTGCCTCATTTAGAGCCTTGTCTTTAGAACAAGTGCCTTGATGGAACATGGAGATGGATCACCAAACATATGCTATTTGTTGTACAACTTCATTACTTCAATGCTAACTTGTTGTATTTGCTTGAATGACTAATGAATGTTGTATCTTCTTCCTTAGCATCCCTTGAGTGTCATTTCTCGAGTCCACCATTGAAATTCTATCTTGAGAGCCGATGAAATCAATGAGGCTACAAGACAAGTCCAAGAAGATCACCCATCAATCAAGTGGGAAAGTAACTAGACCAACACGCAAGACATACATATGCCGATGAATCAACATGAGGCAAGCATCACCATAACGGAGTCTAGTAAGTTAGCAATTTAGAAAGGTAGCTAGTCATGGTTTTTCACATCTTAAAGTCTTTTACAAAGTTCTCCTTCTTTAGTTTTCTTTCCAAAGCAAATCTTGTTTCTAATTCTTTTCATTTTCTTTCCATCATGCACAAATCCACAAATTCTTTTTCTCTTTTTCCATTTTTTCATTCTTTTAAAAACAAAGAAGAACCTTCGTTTTCCATCTTCAATACCAAACGTAACGCTTCCATCGCAAGCTCTCCCTGAGAATCGACTCGTATAGCCTATGCTATTACGGTGATTTGGAAAGAGTACATCAATCATTATAAATACATTTCGGAGTAAGTAAGCACTACAAGGTTGTCTCTAAACCTTCTCTCTTTTGTTGAATATCTGTGCATTTATACTCCACTATTCTTTCCTTATCAGCCGACCGCACGGTCGACCGACCTGGCCTGTCAGCCAGTATCCTGGGTCAGTAAACAGGATGGAAAAATATTTTAATAAATCCATAAAACTTGTAAAAATTACACAAAATAGTTTTCTCATTTTATGTTGAAATATAAACATGTGATAAAAATTCATCAAATAACAAATATTTTAAACATTTTTGTGTCTTATCATTTTTACCAAAATCCAAAACTTGTATTTTCTAAAACTTGGATTTTTGAATAGAAAATACATTTTGTCCAAAACTCATCCAAATACAAAAACATGATATTAAACAACATTTAGGCATGATGTATATGGATATAATCCTATATACATGAAACATATATATATCCATGTTTTGACTTTAATTCCAAAATATGTTTTGTTAAAAATATCAAAACACATAAAACACATGAATAAGTGAGTCAAAACTAAGTTTGTCTAGGAAGTTAAGCATGCATGTATATAGAATGAATCTACCATACATAAAACCATGTAAACTTGTTTTGATCTATCTATTCATGAAACCAACATCGGTTAAACCAAAAACGGAAAAGTCATAAACCAATATTCAAAACATGAAACGTGTGTGTTGTGAACTTGAGCACATCATACTATTCTAATCTTTAAAATTGGATCTAAACACAAAACTGAACTATGGTACCGAAGTCCTCTTGTAGAGCGCCGTCTCCAAGCCGACTCGATCCAAAACTTCTTGATCACCGAGCAAGTGCTATATATGATCTTTTACGCTCGGGCTCTTGAATCAACATGTGAAAGCTTCCAAATCATCTTGTTGAAGCTAATCACCAACCAATAACTTGATTAATGATCTGAAACTAAAATCACAAGATTATTAGTACACATAACTACATGAGTTAATCATCATCAAAACTAGAGTGGAAAGCCTTTGGGCCAACAACAGGTTGAGTCTCAAGCACAATGAAGTCAACGGGGTAGATGAAATCCCCGACCCGAATAAGGACATCTATGATTTTCCCCTTTGGGTCTTCACAGATCTGTCAACTAGCTGAATGGTGACTCGAGTTGGGCTTAGCTCGCCCAACCCAAGTTGCTGTATACTGAGAGAGGTAGCAAGTTGATACTTGCTCCAGGTCAAGAAGTGCTCTACTGATTTCGGTCTGTCCTATGGTGCAGGAAATGGTGGGACATCCGGGATTCTTGTATTTCACCGGAATGGGACCAGACAGAATTTCGCTTATATTTGTTGCCAAGAACACTTTCTTGGGCACATTGGTCTTTCTCTTCTTCGTACATATATCCTTAAGAAATTTGGCATAAGCGGGACTTGTTGGATAGCGTCAAGAAGTGGCACATTCAGTTTGACCTGATTGAACATCTCTAGCATCTTTTCAATGTGCATATTCTTATTGTTGTTCCTAAGCCTATTGGGGAAGGGTGCTACAGGCTTATGAACTTGTTCAGCAGCTTTGTCCTTGTCAAATGTTTGTGGAGCGGATTGGAGGAACTAGCAGAGGTGGAGGCTGGAGTGGGATCAGGATGGACTGGAATTTTGGTTGGTAGACCTGGTTGTCTACCTTCTTTCCAGATCGCAGTGTGTGAACAGCATTGTACTGGTTAATCGATGGATCTTGAATTTCATATGCTTGATTGGAGGCTTTTGGGTTAACTAGTGGCTGACTAGGTAAAGTACCTTTTGGTCTTTTACTTAGGGAGCTGTGATTAGTCTACGATTATGCATTATTATATCGCATTCCCACCGATTTATTAATAAATTGTCGGTCTAAACCGTGTTTTGGTCTTTATTGCAGGTAAAGCAAGAGTTCAAGGGCAAAGGAGTAATAAGAGCCTAATTAATCCCAATTTATGGTAATTAATCTCTCATTACTGGAGGCCAAGCAAAGGATTCTCTAGAAGATACATTGAACCTAGACTCCAGTGCATGTCAGATGAATATTGGGTTCAGACGAATATTCGGGTGCAAATACTAGAAACGGGATATACCCTGATAATTCCCGAAGCCAGAGGAACAAACCTGACAAAAACAGGGATCTCGCTCCCTGGTATGCCGTGGAAACGCGGCAATAGCCGCGTTTCCGCGGCAAGGGAGTGGAGCCACGCGTCGATTTTCGACGCGTGGCCCCGTCTCGTCTTCTGGAATCATTTTTTAGCCTATAATAGCCCTGCAGAGGGCCAAACCGAGGGGAGTCTTCGTTTTTAGGAGTAGGTGCAGATTTAGGAGTAGTGTAGGTAGGTGCTCTTCATTTCTCTTGTTTTTCATTTCTTTTTAGATCATTGTAGTAGGGCTGAGTGATTCATAGAGAGAGATAGAGAGGGATTGATGTAATAGATAGTGACAGTCTATGTAAAGGTGCCTCCTTTCTCTTTTATTGTAATCTCCTTCATCTTCTACATGATTTCTTGCTAACTTTTCTTCTAATGGCAATCTAACTACTAACCACTAACCATATAACCACTTACTTTATAATCCACATGAATCGGGTAGCCTCCATAAGGCCTTGTTCTTGCAAGAGCCATTGATGGCCAATGATGATGGGTTCTAACATCTAACTTGCTAACTTGCTAACCAAGCTAACTCTCTTTTATTTCATGCTTCTTTTAGTAGTCTAATGAGTTATGCTTGTATTAGCTTGATCTTGATGCATGTTGAATGTGATGAATCATCTATGTGCCATGCTTTGTATCGTCTCTTGAAGCCAAGGATTATTGATGGCTGAGGATCAAAATGTGAGGCAACTATCATAAAAAGGTTAGCATGTTAGTGGAGTATTAGTAGTTAGTAGCCATTAGTTTTCTTTTCTCTTGTTTTAGAAACCATTTTCAAAACTCTTTTCCCATTTTTCTATCGATGTTTTCACCGCCTTCTTAGTTCATCCTTATTTCATCCCTTTTCTACTTTTTTTCAAACCACTCTTCTATTTGGTTTTACATCGACGTTTTCATCGCTCTCCTCACCTACCACATTCTGGATTTCCTTTTCCTTTTCTTTTCACTTTTTTTTTCATTCTTTCAACAAAGAAGAAGTGTTAACAAATAACGTGAATAGAAACTGTCAATGCTTCTATCGCCTCCCTTCCTGTGATACGACCCGTTGAGCCAATGCTATAACGGAAGTATCGAGGGTACATTAGCACATTCGAGTTTTTACATCGATTTCATAAATACACACTTTGAGTGTTAGTTAGCCTCGATCAGTATGATATGCTCAAGTTCACAACACACACGTTTCATGTTTCCGTTTTGGTTTCGGTTTGATTGGTTTAACCGATCTTTGTTTTCATGAATAGATAGATTCAAAACAAGTTTACATGGTTTAATGTATATTAGATTTATTCTATATACATGCATGCTTCAACTTCTTAGACAAACTTAGTTTGATAGTCTATTTCATGAGTTTAGTGTTTTGGTATTTTTAACAAAACATATTTTTGGATTTAAAGTCAAAAACATGGATATGTATATGTTTTCTTATATATTGGATTTCCATCCATATGCAACATGCTATAAAGTGTTTAAATATCATGTTTTTGTATTTAGATGAGTTTTGGACAAAACGTATTTTCAATTCAAAAATCCAAGTTTTAGAAAATACAGTTTTTGATTTTTGGTAAAAATGATAAGACACAAAAATGTTTCAAAATGCTTGTTATTTGTGATGAAAGTTTTATCACAAGTTTATATTTCAAAATAAAATGATAAAACTATTTTTGTGTATTTTTAGAAGATTTATGAGAATTTTTAGGATTAAAAATAATATGTTTTTCTGACCAGAACTGCTTCTGCCAGGCTAGGTCGGTCGACCGGACGGTCGACCGTACTAAGAAGCCGGTCGACCGTAGCGGTCGACCGACGTGCACGGATACGTGCACGCTGGCTGCCAATAGGCCGGTCGACCGCACGGTAACCGACTGAGAGCAGGTTGCTCTCTGTTTGTTCCCGGTCGACCGAGCGGTTGACCGGCCAGAGAGTCGTTGCTCCTCGTCGACCGGTAGCTGCCAGCGGTCAAATATGACCGTTGGACGGTCGACCGACCGGTCGACCGGTGGTTCATTTTTGGCAGGAACTGCTGCCAACGGCTAGTTTTGTAAATGGGCTATAAATACCCATTGGAAAGAGGTTTCTCTAAGAATTTTTTGGCTAAAATTTTTGAGCTTTCTCTATGTTTTTTACAAGTTTTAAAAAGAATTTCTTTGTGCTAAAAAGATCAATCTTATTGTTTTAAAGTATTTTAATATTTCAAAGAAAAATAGTCTTTGGGAATTTGATTTGGTTCTATCTTTCAATATCTTTGTGGTGATTTCCCAAGTGACTTTTCTTTGTTTTGAACACTTTGATTTCTTCACACTTGAGCTACATCTACTATCTCATTCTATAGGATCTTTGTGTTGGAAAAGAGATTGTTTGTGGTCTTTTGACCACCAAGTTGTAAACATAATCTTTGCTTGGCTTTGTGCCTTAACCTCATTGTGTTGAGAAGGTTGTGCAAGTGGGTAGTATCCCAAGTTGTGAGGTGATCCTTGTGTTACTTTGTGCTAATCCCTCAAGTTGTGAGGTGATTGTTTGTTGGCTTGGTGTTGTGCCTCAAGGAGGAGGTTGTGTTTGTAAGGAGAGGAGTTGGGTACTCCTTGTAATTGTTATTGCCCGAAATCCTCGGTGGAGGTTCCCTTTGTGGGAGTCCTTTGTGGACAAGCTAGTGGAGTAAATCCTTTGTGTGAAGGCGGGGATGTAGAGCTGGGTGCTCGAACCTCGAAACATATCTTATTGTTTGCGCTTGATCCCTTGGCTCTTACTCTCTCTCTCTATTGTGCCTTGCATCAATTCATATTGTTCATTCATAACTATTTGCTTGGCTTATTTGAGTGTGCATATTTGTTAATTGCAATTAGTTTTAAATTCCGCATTAAGTTCATTAGATTAGCATTATCACCTATTCACCCCCCCTCTAGGTGATTTTTAACTTTTTCATGACCAGATCATAACCCAGAAAAACTTTGCCCTGGGAGATAAGGTTCTGCTGTATAACTCTAGGCATCATATTTTCGCGGGGAAGCTGAAAACTCGTTGGTCGGGACCATTCATTGTGCGCACTGTTTTCCCACATGGTGTTGTGCTTATTGCAGACCCTAAAATAAATACGGAATTCAAAGTGAATGGGAAAAGACTGAAGCCTTTCTTGACCACTGAGCCTATGACTCCGGATGATAGTCTACTGACTCTTTTTGTCCCGTCTTACACCTAACCACCACAACTAAAAAAAAAAAATTTGTTTATATGCTTACCCCTTCTACATCCTTTTTGTCCTTTCTTTAGCCTATTTGCACTTGGCCGGCCCGAGTACACGGAGACGGTGACATCATTTCTTCACCCTATTTATTGCCTTTGCATTTACATCTGCAATCATTGAGGACAATGCATTAGACAAGTGTGAGGGTGCTAACACTTTTTATTTTTCATTTTATTCTTTCTCCTTCTTCCTAAAAAAAAAAGATTGAAAAGAAATTTCATACTCTTTATAAAAATACCAAAAGATTGTAGGAATTAAGGGAATCTTATTAATGAATCTTTATTTTTGCCTCAATAAACAAGAAAGATTGGTTTGACTAAAAAGTTAGAAGGGATAAGGAAAATAACTCATACCTTTTATTTAGCATTAGTAGAATATGCATAACCCACACACATGCTTGGGATTTAGAGATACAACTCAAAAAAAAAAGAGCTAGATAATTGTGCCTCACGAAGCATGATTACTCACGCCAAAAAAAAAAATTTATATACAATAATGTATAAATAAATCTTGATTTCATGGCCTACTCCACTTGCATATTTGACCTGAAGGGTGTTTTTCCACCTGGTGCCCTAAGACCATCTGGTTTGGGAGTCATCGGTCTGATATGTGTTACATAATTGGAGTAGAAAGCCTAATGGAATCAAGAATAATAAGTAAATATTAATAAAATTAAATGATATTCAAAGTTAAGTTGAAAAATCCCAGCACATCACACTTACACATTATTCATATCTATCTAAAGTAAAATAAAAGAATGAGTTAGAAGTACTAGATCCTTTCTAAATTTAAAGAAAAACCATAGTTTCTTCTTTTATGAAGGCTAAAGTATAAGAGGACTTATGAGGGTTAAACCTAATTCTTACATCCTTCAGTCATTTTTACTTAGATGATTGAAATTTCTTTTTCATGACAAATTTTTTCTAACAATTAACTACTTTTCTTTACTTACTGGATTTTGTGGGTGCAATCCGCTGAAAATCCTCAGGAGACAACACTCCTCCTCTAGGGAAAACCTAGAGGTTTAAAGGCTTGTAGCACATGCTCAGTGCAATCGCGTCACCTGCGAAAGTGGTGTAATAATGTTCTCATTTTTGTTTTGCTCGGGACGAGCAAAAAGATAAGTGTGGGGGTGTGATTAGTCTCTAATTTTGCATAATTTTCATGACATTCCCATATTTATTTCATGTAAAATTCTGCTAATAAAACCTTACTTGCTTGATCCTAGGTCCATGGTGTGCAAATGAAGAAGAAGACCTTAATCACCATTTAATTGGTGATTAAAGACCTACCAAGTATCCATTGACTTTAGAGTGAAGATTTTTTCAGTCTAGGACATCAAATCACGAATCCAAGACATCATGGCGTCAGAAGACAGATGGGACGGCGTGCTGCTTTAAGCCAGGTGCGCGCCTCCCTGGCAGGGCCGCGTTTTTGGGTGCTCTTTGGGCGCGCGCGCCTGCGCTTCGGGCCACGGGTCACCCACGTGGCCCCCTTCCCCCTGGTGCCTATAAATACCCCCCAGGGGTCTTCAGTTGAAGGCGATCTAGAGTTAGAGCAAGTTGTGTAGTCTTATTTTTAGTTTATAGTTGTTGTTGCTATTCTTCTTCTAGTTTTATGTTTTAGCCATTAGAGTGAAAGAGAGAGAGAGAGAGAGAGAGAGAGAGAGAGAGAGTGTGTGTGTGTGTGTGTAAGTGTTGTATTTGAAGGGTGACAAGCTAATACAAGTACTACTTCTCTTCCTTCTTTCAATTTACTTGTGCTTTCGTTTGCTTTTACTTCCTTGTTATAGTGTAAATTCATTCTCTTTACTTCTTCCTTTTGTTGTTTCTTGTTGTTGTGTAACTCCCTTCCTCTCAACTTCTTTTCCTTTGTTGTTTCTTTTACTTTTATGGCGAACAAACTTTTCTTTAGCATGGCTAACTAACTACTAACCCACTAATTTCTAACACTTGATTGATAACCCAAATGAGTCAATAGTGTCAAACAAGCCTTGTGCAAACAAGAGCTATGGCATCTTAAGACGAGGGTTCTAACTCTAATTTACCTACAAGTATTTACTTTCTTATACTTCATGCTTAATGAGTTTTTGATGATCTATGGGTTGTGTACTGTACTTGTTGTTGTAAGTTAGAGATTTTTCCTTTTAACTTTGCCGATACCATTAGTGCACTCGTGTCTTCCCTTATTCTCGCCTTCTATTGGATCTTGATAAGGGAATGTCCGAGTTTTTGCAGTGTAAAGCAAAGTTATAGGAAGAAGTTTCACTCGATTTTCACGTGAATAGTTCCTATGCATAAGGATTATGCTTGCCTATGATCCATCGTGAGGTTATATCTTTCAAAAGTTAGAGATTAGTGGGAGCAATTAGTAAAAGTTAGCCATGCGTTTTTTATATATAAGAAAAAAATCCACTTTTACAAACCACTAAAACATTTTCTAACAATTCTTAAAAACAACTTGTTTTCACTTTTCAATTCTTTATTTGGAACAAGAACTTTCTTTCTTCTTTAACTTTGAAGCCGCATCAAGCTTCCATCGCTCTCCCTCCTTGTGGATACGACCCGTATAGCCACTTCGGTACTACGAAAGAATCGCAAAAGCAGTAACATCAACCCACACTCTTTTTACATATTCTTGTACTTGCTTTTTGCCGATCAAATTTTGGCGCCGTTGTCGGGGAGGGAATAGCTTTGTTGTTAAATACTAAAGATTGTTCTTTGTTTTTGTTGGTAGGAGAAGTACCAAGGAGCTCACTATCACGGGAAGCAAAAGAGGTGGCCAAGGACATTGTGCGAGGATTCATTTGCCCTCGGAAAAATTCGTGTAAAAGCGAGTTTTTCCGGTTGAAGTACTAACAAACTTGTTTGCAGGGTTGCCGAAAGCCGCTAAAAAAATTGCTTTCTAAATTTTTAGTTTCCTTGGATGCTTCACCTTGTGCATGTGTAATAAACTCAACAGAAATTCACTTGTTGTTTAATTGAAATTTGGATTAGACTTTTGCATTTAGGACACGTGTCCATTTCAATTCATTTCAATTTCTATTGAAGAGTGCTGGAGACAAGGTACGTGTGCATTCATATAGAATAGGACCAACATTTTGAAGTGATTTACCACTTTGAATGTTAACTTGTTGTGAATAAACTGCACTCTTACACAACTGACATTAAGGGAAAAACCAAATAAACAAGATAAGGTTGGGATTTCATCACCCTTCCTTAGCCCAAATACCATCTCCAAGTGCACTCACACTTCCCAAGCCTTAACTAAAAACTGATAGACGTTGGCCCTAGGGACATCTCGGACTCATTAAGTGATTAACTGAGGTTGAAAATGGCAAGAACTATACTCCTGCAAAATCGGTTCTAAGGAAAGTGGTTTGAGAGGCAAAGCCTCGAAAGCTCCGTGGTTTGGTGTAGTTAGGCCCGTGGCTCCACCCGGATACCTCCCCCCGAGCTTTGTCCTTTCCTGCCGATTAGCTTGTAGTCGAGTTCCTGCAACAACCTTCCTCGGAGAATCGACCAGTTAGGAGTCGTCTAGATCCAGGTACCTTAGACTAAGGCTTTGTGGTTGTTTTTCTTTCTTTTGTTTGTTTTTTGTTCTTTTTTGATTGTTTGTTATCTTCACGTTGTTTGTGGTGTGCTACATGCAAAAGTGGGTGAGAGATCCGTCAACTTCCAGATTAACAAGAAACACTTCCCTATCCTTACATACAGAACCGGTGATGGCGTCACTTTAGGATAGATTTTACCCGATCAGAACTTCACTTCCATCTTGCATAAAACTTCCTAAAGCAAACGGAAATAACTTCAAGTTAAAGCCCCAATTCATTAACACTCTTCCCAAATTTCATGGTTTAGAATCGGAGGACGCATACTTCTTTGTTAGGGAATTTGAAGAAGTATGCCTCATGATGCGTATACCCCAGCTAGGAGACGATGCCGTTAGGTTACGTTTCATCCCTTTTTCCCTAAAGGACCTAACTAAGAAATGGTTGTACAGCTTGGCAGCAATTCAGTCACAACATTGGATGATTTCGCCAAGGCCTTCTTTAAGAAATTCTACCCAATTCAAAAAACTGCCCTCATTAGGAAGAACATTATGCAGTTTAGGCAAGAACTGAGTGAACCATTTTGGAGATACTTTGAGCGATTCAAAGATCTCCTAACTCAGTGCCCTCATTATAGCGTGGAGAAATGGCGTCAGTGCCAGATTCTCTACGATGGTCTAGACTATTAGATAAAGACCCTGTTAGAAACGATGTGTCAGGGAGGGTTCTTGCAGAAGGATGAGAATCAGGTTGGGATTTATTTGAGGATTTAGCTGAGAAAACCCTGCAATGGGAGCCAGCGTCGGAGAAACCTAGGAATTCACAATCTATAGCTTCAAGAGGAGGGCTCCTATCTCATGAATCATCCATAGCTGTCGAGGCTAAGATTACTACCCTAATGAGAAGGATAGAGGCTCTGGAAATTAAAGAGCCTGCCAATGTCAACCAGATCAACCCACCACCAATTCACAATCCAGGTTGTTCGTACTGTCAGGCACCAAACCATTCTTTTAAGAGTGCCCTGTTTTCCACACCCAACAAGTGCCACCGGAACACCTGAACGCGCCTTACTCACGGTCGCCACACAACCCCTACTCACAAACATACAACCCCGGTTGGAGAAATCACCCAAATTTCTCCTGGGCCCAGAACAATCCTCCTAGGCTAATTTCTCCAACAATTTTCACCATCCTACTCCACCACCTTTTTCCAGTCAAGCCCCAGTTCCTCCTCCCAAAGCTCACCAATGGAAAAGAAAATCAGTAAATTGGAGGAGAGCATATAGGCTTTCATGAAGTCCCAAACCGCTTTTATGCAAAACTAGGGACAAACTTTGAACAATCATTCACAGGCTATATCGAGATTGGAAATACAGATGAGCCAGTTAGCTAGCTTGATCAAGGCGGAACAAACACTCAAAGTGTGTATTTATGAAACCGATGTAAAAGCTCGAATGTGCTAATGTACCCTCGATACTTCTGTTATAGCATTGGCTCAACGGGTCGTATCCACAGGGAAGGGAGGCGATAGAAGCATTGACAGTTTCTATTCACGTTATTTGTTAACACTTCTTCTTTGTTGAAAGAATGAAAAAGAAAGTGAAAAGAAAAGGAAAAGGAAATCCAGAATGTGGTAGGTGAGGAGAGCGATGAAACGTCAATGTAAAACCAAATAGAAGAGTGGTTTGGAAAACAAAGTAGAAAAGGAGATGAAACAAGGATGAACTAAGAAGGCGGTGAAAACATCGATAGAAAATGAGAAAATAGTTTTGAAAATGATTTCTAAAACAAGAGAAAGGAAAACTCATGGCTACTAACTACTAAATACTCCACTAACCATGCTAACCTCTTTATGATAGTTGCCTCACATTTTGATCCTCCGCCATCAATAATCCTTGGCTTCAAGAGACGATACAAAGCATGGCACATAGATGGTTCATCACATTCAAACATGCATCAAGATCAAGCTAATACAAGCATCAACTCATTAGACTACTAAAAGAAAGCATGAAATAAAAGAGAGTTAGCTTGGTTAGCAAGTTAGCAAGTTAGATGTTAAAACCCATCATCATTGGCCATCAATGACTCTTGCAAGAACAAGGCCTTATGGAGGCTACCCGATTCATGTGGATTATCAAGTAAGTGGTTAGATGGTTAGTGGTTAGTAGTTAGATTGCCAGTAGAAGAAAAGTTAGCAAGAAATCATGTAGAAGATGAAGGAGATTACAATGGAAGAGAAAGGAGCACCTTTACATAGACTGTCACTATCTATTACATCAATCCCTCTCTATCTCTCTCTCTATGAATCACTCAGCCCTACTACCATGATCTAAAAAGAAATGAAATACAAGAGAAATGAAGAGCACCTACCTACACTACTCCTAAAATCTGCACCTACTCCTAAAAACGAAGACTCCCATCGGTTTGGCCCTCTGCAGGGCTATTTATAGGCCAAAGATGATTCCAGAAGACGAGACGGGGCCACGCGTCGAAAATCGACGCGTGGCTCCACTCCCTTGCCGCAGAAACGCGGCTATTGCCGCGTTTTCGCGGCAATACCAGGGAGCGAGATCCCTGGTTTTTGTCAGGTTGTTCCTCTGGCTTCGAGAATTATCAGGTTGCACCCGAATATTCGTCTGACATGCGCAGGAGTCTAGGTTCAATGTATCTTCAAGAGAATCCTTTGCTTGGCCTCCAAGTAATGCGGGATTAATTACCATAAATTGGGATTAATTAGGCTCTTATTACTCCTTTGCCCTTGAACTCTTGCTTTACCTGTAATAAAGACCAAAACACGGTTTAGACCGACAATTTATTCATAAATCGGTGGGAAATGCGATTTAATAATGCATAATCGTAGACTAATCACATACTATTCTAATCTTTACAAATGGATCTAAAACTCAAACTAAAATAGGTACCGATGTCTTCTTGTAGAGCGCCGTCTCCAAGCCGACTCGATCCAAAACTTCGTGATCCACCGAGCTTGACTCCAATGAGTGCTATATATGATCTTGTCGCTCGGGCTCTTGAATCACCATGTGAAAGCTTCCAAACCATCTTGTTGAAGCTAATCACCAACTAATATCTTGGTTAATGATCTGAAACTAAAATCACAAGATTATTAGTACACATAACTACATGAGTTAATCATCATCAAAACTAGAGTGGAAGGCCTTTGGGCCAACAATCTCCCCCTTTTTGATGATGACAAAACTCATGAAGTTATATATGCATGGATTAAAGTTAAGCTTCAAGAAAGCTCCCCCTTAACTCATGCATAGGAATAAACAAATAGATATGCAACGTAAGTTCTTAAACATGTATGCATAGACATGCATAAAACACATAAATTTCTAAAACATGCTCTTGATATCAATTAAATAAAACAAGTACATTTTCAAAACAAGCTATTGATATCAATTTGCAAAACAAAACTAATGAAGCTCTTGAAACCAAAAATAAACATGTTCTTATACCAAATGAAATTTACAAAAACAAAACATGCTTTAGATACCAATTTAAACTTAATATATGCAACACATAAATATGCATATATAAAACATGTACCAATCATGCATATATAGAAAAGATGTTGAGTTTATATGCATGTTAAACTCTCAAATAATTCTCCCTCTTTTTGTCAATCATCAATAAAAGGGTAAAAGCAAAGCAAAACAATAAATTTTTCTTCCCTTTTTGTTCGAAACAAAGAATCAACAAGGGGTCAAAATAATAAAAACAATGTTCTCCCCGTTTTTGTCTAAAACAGAAAAATATCAATAAGGGGTGATATAAAACTGTAAGTTCACCGAGAGGGGGGGTGAATAGGTGATGGCTAATCTAATGGTCACTTAATGCCAAATAATGCGGAAGCTAAAACAATTATGACCTAATAAAATCTTTTACACTAAACACTATGTATAACACAAGATTGTTGCCGAATTCCCCGTGAAGGGCTCTGGACAAACTCCTCTAGATTCCCCTTTAATGGGTTGAGGTGCCGCGTTGGCTCTCTTGGTTGAATACAATTGTTAGCAACAATCCCACACAAGTATATAACAATATGAGCACAATATATCAAGCATGTAAAAGTTAAGACAATAATTGAATGCAAGATATAAAGGGGATAGAGAGAGAGAGAGTGAGCAATCGCAAACACAAAGGGTTTGTTTCGAGGTTCGAGCACACTTGCTCTACATCCCCGCCTTCGACACACGAAGGATTTCCACTATGCAAGATCCCAATGGATCTCTCCTCGGTGCCGCAACACCTACAAGCCCTCGGACTCTCTAGTCCCTTACACACCGCAAGCCCACCGGCTCGCCGAGGCCGCACCTCAATCAACAAGAGTTCGCACCCGAACCCTAAACAACCACGAGCACACTTGCCCGTCTCCTCAAAGAACAAAGAAAAGATCTTTGGTGATCTACAACACTTTGATCGCCAATTACAAACTCTCACAACACAATCCTATGGATAGATTAGGCAATGGATAGCTCAAGTGATTGTGAGAAAAACAAGGAAGAGAATGGTGGTGAAAAACTCAAAGACTTTCTTTTAAAACTCTTGATAAAACTTTCCTTTAGATAGGAAATATTTGCTCTCTATTTTGTGGAGAAAACCTCTGAAAAGAGTGGGAAAAACTGGCTCTAAAATAATCTCCAATCTTGGTCAAAACAGTCCACAAACCCCAAATATATAGGCTGTCAAAAACTAGCCGTTGGGGTTCTGACAGGCCTGCCGGTCGACCGCCCGGTCGACCGCCAACGGTCAAAAATCCGACCGTTGGAGCCTCCGGTCGACCGGCCCGGTCGACCCAGAAGAACAGAGAGCACTGCTCTCAGTTCCGGTCAACCGGCCCGGTCGACCGCCCACAGAACTGCCAGACGTGCACGGTTCTGTGCACGTCGGTCGACCGGCCCGGTCGACTGGCCCGGTCGACGACCTCTGTGCAATGGGTTAACTTGGAGCACAGTTTTGAGGTCTAAAACGTTCGAATTTGGGAATAGGTATATAGGATGAAGTTGTCGATATTGAAGTCTTCTTTCTAATGCAGCTTAAATCAAATCCATATCTATTCATAATAGAAAGTTATCAATAAAATACTAAAAGGTATCAAATCAGAAACTGTAAACTGTTTTTAGAATAAGAACAGACTTCAACCCAATATTTGACATTCTTAACATTTAAATCAGAAAATGATTATTGAATATTAAATGTAGCTCTGAAAGTCATCTTTAAAATGCAATTTAAATCATGTTAATTAAATATAAGAATCAAAAGTTATGACTAGAAAACTAAAAGAATGTCGAGCAGATCAGCAGAACGGTCGACCGAGAAAACCCGAGAGTTCTAAAATGGTTTTGGTTAAAAACACATGTATATTTAAAACACCAAAAACCAAAACGGCATTTTTCTAGAACTAAAAATCTTTTATGAAAACACATATAAATCAAGAGTGTGTGTGTGATATGAACTTGAGCAATCCACCAACTATTCTATCCTTTACATTTTAACTAAAACAAAATCTTATACCTAGACACAAGTCTTCATCTTCTTGAAGTCTTCACTTGAAGGCTTCTCATCTTCTTGACTTGGTCCAAGCTCGATCCAAAAGCTCCTTGGATCACACCGTGCTAGCTCCAAATCTTGATATTTTGTCCTTTGTTGAGCTATGCACCTACTAAGATCTTGATAATGAATCTGTCACTAATTAAACATAAGATCATTAGTAAACATAACTTCATGAGTTGATCATCATCAAAACTAGGGTGATAGGCCTTTGGGCTAACAATCTCCCCCTTTTTGATGATGACAAAACTCATGGAGTTATATATGCCTGGATTAAAGTAGAGCTTCAAAGAGGCTCCCCCTTAACTCATGCATAACAAATAAATAATAGATATGGCAATGAGGCACATGTATATGTATGCAAGTATGGAGATAAAACATGCAATAAGCATAAATCAAAATCTTTTTCTCCTATTTGCAATACAAAAACATATATGCATAAATAACAAGGAAGACAAATACTTCTCCCCCTTAAGCAATGAAAACATGCAATACAAAAACATATATGCATAAATAACAAGGAAGACAAATACTTCTCCCCCTTAAGCAATGAAACATGAATATAAACTCAAATACTTTTCCCCCTTTTTGTCAATCATCAACAAAGGGTTCAAAGTAAAAAAAAAAAAATTTTCTCCCCCTTTTTGTCATAAACAAAGAGATCAATAAGGGGTCAAATCAAACATATCAACAAAATGTTTTTTTTTTATTTTTCTTAAACAAAATTTTGAAAGGTATCAGAGCTTTTGTAAAACAAACAAATTTTTAAGATACCAAATTGAAAGCAATCATTTTTTTTTAAAAACATATTGTTACCAATTGACATTTAACAAATATGAAGTTGAAGCATTTTGATACCAATAGTAAACATATGAAAAAAAAATTTTATTTTTCATCATAAACTTTGTGCTTTTAAAAATGTGAGCCAATTGTGAGTTAAGCACATGGAAATCATATATATGTATGAGAAATGAGTATACCAAGTGAAATTGAAACATACATATATATAAGAAACAAAATATGAGTATATACAAAATAAGTTCATATTGATACCAATTGAAACGATTCAATGATACCAATTGACATAACAATAAGATCAAGTGTATAACTCATAACCTACCATCCCTTGATATGCACAAGGTAAAAGATTTGTCAATTAAGCTTACAAGGCATACACGCCCATCCATCCGCCCATAAAGTCCATTGCATCCACTACCAAGGCACCAATTCTCTCACGTTTTGTGAGAGCCCTCACCTACATCAAAAGCAAATGGTGGGGGTTTTGGTACCCATATTTTCTTGGGTCCTTGGGGTTAGACTTGTAAGGAACCCAAAATCTTTTATAATTAGCAAAATTTAGAGAATTAATATTATCATAACAAAACTTTGCTAAATGGCCTTTGCGGCCACAATGTGTACATATGTACACCTTAGTATGCTTATGTGTTGAAGTGTGATCATGGTGTGCAACATACGCATGATGATATGCATGAGAATGTGGAGCTTGTTTCTTTGAAAACATAGACTCCAATCTAGTGTGGTTGAATGCACAAGAGTTCAAGGTTGAACTCAAACCATCCATTTTATTTTTCAAATCTTTAATCTCATTAGTGGTGGCATGAAAAGCATGATGAGATAAATAATCATTTTTCTTTTTCTTTTTCTTTTGTGAAACAAAATCTTTTTCTTTTTCACAAATTTTTCTTTTCAAAGATTTATTTTCTTGAAAAACAACTTCCTTTTGTTTTTCCACCAAATCAATCTTATTTTTCAAAGACATATTTCCTTCACATAAATCATTAAATTTTGACATGAGGGAAACATTTTCATTTTTCAAAACTTCATTTTCTTTTTCTAAACATGCAATTTTAGTTTTAAAAGAATCATTCTCTTTTAACATGCAATCAAAATCCTTTTTAATTTTCTTATTATCTTTTTCTAAGCATGCAATGTTATCTCTAAAAGAATCATGTTCTTTATGCATGCAAGCAATGTTCTTTTTCAAATTTTTATTTTCCTTTTTCATCATGTCATATTTTTCAAGCAATAGATGACAGAAAGTAGATAGCTCATCATATGACATGTCCTCATCATCGGATTCGGTGTTTACTTCAAGGGGGCTATCCCCTTGGACCATGTAGCACTTGTTGGAGGTGTCGCTTCCAACATCCGAGTCACTCCCCGCATAGTATAGATCTTTTTCGCCGAGGGAGGTGATGATGTTCCATACTACAAAAGCCGATTCAACATTAGAAACCCTAGATAAATAATCATCATTTAGGGTTGACTTGATAGCATGAAGGGCTTTAGTATTAGCCTCAAAGTACTTGCTATTATTAACATATGAATTTTTAGTGGTAGCAAGATATACATGAATGCCTAAGGCCTTGAAGTACAAAGATATCTTAACCTTCCAAATTTGGATGTTAAGAATGTCAAAGGTGGGTGGTGACATGAACTCCATGGTGTGTGTACAAATATTGTGATTAGCCTAAAATGAGGATCTTTAACTCTACGTTGTTAGACCCAAATCAGAGTACCAAGCTCTGATACCAATTGTAAGTTCACCTAGTGGGGGGGTGAATAGGTGATGGCTAATCTAATGGTCACTTAATGCCAAATAATGCGGAAGCTAAAACAATTATGACCTAATAAAATCTTTTACACTAAACACTATGTATAACACAAGAGTGTTGCCGAATTCCCCGTGAAGGGCTCTGGACAAACTCCTCTAGATTCCCCTTTAATGGGTTGAGGTGCCGCGTTGGCTCTCTTGGTTGAATACAAGTGTTAGCAACAATCCCACGCAAGTATATAACAATATGAGCACAATATATCAAGCATGTAAATGTAAAGACAATAATTGAATGCAAGATATGAAGGGGATAGAGAGAGAGTGAGCAATCGCAAACACAAAGGGTTTGTTTTGAGGTTCGAGCACACTTGCTCTACATCCCCGCCTTCGACACACGAAGGATTTCCACTCTACAAGATCCCAATGGATCTCTCCTCGGTGCCGCAACACCTACAAGCCCTCGGACTCTCTAGTCCCTTACACACCGCAAGCCCACCGGCTCCCCGAGGCCGCACCTCAATCAACAAGAGTTCGCACCCGAACCCTAAACAACCACGAGCACACTTGCCCGTCTCCTCAAAGAACAAAGAAAAGATCTTTGGTGATCTACAACACTTTGATCACCAATTACAAACTCTCACAACACAATCCTATGGATAGATTAGGTAATGGATAGCTCAAGTGATTGTGAGAAAAACAAGGAAGAGAATGGTGGTGAAAAACTCAAAGACTTTCTTTTAAAACTCTTGATAAAACTTTCCTTTAGATAGGAAATATTTGCTCTCTGTTTTGTGGAGAAAACCTCTGAAAAGAGTGGGAAAAACTGGCTCTAAAACAATCTTCAAATCTTGGTCAAAACAGTCCACAAACCCCCAAATATATAGGCTGTCAAAAACTAGCCGTTGGGTTCTGACAGGCCTGCCGGTCGACCGCCCGGTCGACCGCCAACGGTCAAAAATCTGACCGTTGGAGCCTCCGGTCGACCGGCCCGGTCGACCCAGAAGAACAGAGAGCACTGCTCTCAGTTCCGGTCGACCGGCCCGGTCGACCGCCCACAGAACTGCCAGACGTGAACGGTTCTGTGCACGTCGGTCGATCGGCCCCGGTCGACTGGCCCGGTCGACCGACCTCTGTGTAATGGGTTAACTTAGAGCACAGTTTTTAGTTCTAAAATGTTCGAATTTGGGAATAACTATATAGGATGAAGTTGTAGATATTGAAGTCTTCTTTCTAATGCAACTTAAATCAAATCAATATCTTCCAAATTGAAAGTTATCAATAAAATACTAAAAGGTATCAAATCAGAAACTGTAAACTGTTTTTAGAACAAGAACAGACTTCAACCCAATATTTGACATTCTTAACATTTAAATCAGAAAATGGTTATTGAATATTAAATGTAGCTCTAAAAGTCATCTTTAAAATGCAATTTAAATCATGTTAATTGAATATAAGAATCAAAAGTTATGACTAGAAAACTAAAAGAATGTCGAGCAGATCAGCAGAATGGTCGACCGAGAAAACCCGAGAGTTCTAAAATGGTTTTGGTTAAAAACACATGTATATTTGAAACACCAAAAACCAAAATGGTATTTTTCTAGAACTAAAAATATTTTATAAAAACACATATAAATCAAGAGTGTGTGTGTGATATGAACTTGAGCAATCCACCAACTATTCTATCCTTTACATTTTAACTAAAACAAAATCTTATACCTAGACACAAGTCTTCATCTTCTTGAAGTCTTCACTTGAAGGCTTCTCATCTTTTTGACTTGGTCCAAGCTCGATCCAAAAGCTCCTTGGATCACACCGTGCTAGCTCCAATCTTGATATTTTGTCCTTTGTTGAGCTATGCACCTACTAAGATCTTGATAATGAATCTGTCACTAATTAAACACAAGATCATTAGTAAACATAACTTCATGAGTTGATCATCATCAAAACTAGGGTGATAGGCCTTTGGGCCAACAAAACATGATACCAATAAAAAAAATGTCAATGAAGTGCATAGATGATATCAATTGAAAAGAGTATAAAAACATTTTAAGGAATGCCTATATCAAATGATACCAATTGAAATAAAGGTAAACGAGGCATTGAAACAAATTGTTTTAATTGAGATTTGTTTCAAGTTAAACATGTTTATATGAAAACATATATCAAATGAAAACAAGAATCTTGATACCAATTGATAAGTAAACAAACAACATACCAATTGTAAGAAAACAATCTTGATACGAATTGGAATTAAACATAACAAATTTTGAATTTTTAAACAAAGGATTTTGATACTAATTGTAAATATTTTTCATTTTGAACATATGATACCAATTTGAAATTTTCAATCATAAAGTATGAGAGTGGAAATCAAATACCAATTGAAAGATGAAATACAAGTTTTCTCCCTCTTTATGAAATACCAAATGAAACAATGAATAAGCTTGTATATGGATACCAATTGAAAACTAGTCAATTGAAACAAGATAGTCATTATAAAACAAGCTTTATCATGATCAAAATTTGTGCTCTAAGATATATGAATAGAATAAGCACAAATAAAAACATATATATGTATGAAAAATTAGATACCAATTGAAATTGATACTCTTTCAAGTGCAAGCATACATATACAATAAATATATGAGTATACAAAAATGTCAGTATTGATACCAATTGAAAGAATCGAATGATACCAATTGAAACAACAATAATATCAAGTGTATATCTCATATTACCTACCACTCATTCTTGCACAAGTTTAAAAGATATTCAAGAAGGGTATACATGGCATGGTCTCCCAACCAACCGCCCTTTGAAGGTAGGGGTTTTCAAAAATAGGTTTGAAAATAGAGTACGTTTGAACATCTCTACCATAAGAAGAATACGAACTAGTTAAATGGGAAAACTTGTTAACTAGTACGAAATCCTTCAAGCAAGGAATAAAACATAAATATTTTTCATGAAACACTTGCAAATCACATGGCACTAAACACTCAAATTCCATAACATATGTATCTTACTCATGAAAATAAAATCATGAGAAAACTAATAAAGTGAGTGAACAAGTGTTTTCTGACACATATCATCATGAAAATCATGAGAAACTAAATTTTCATTAAAAACAATTTATACTTCAAGGCATATGTATGTTTTGACAACACAAAAAGTATTCATACATATCCCTAAACACAATTTGAGTCCATAGTAAAGATTTGCATGAAAAGCAAATGACTCAAGGGGTATACATGTATATCTTAAGGTTTGGGAAAATAGACATATACATGAAGCGGAAACACATGATCATAAAACATATCCAAAATAGGGAATACAAGTTAGAATGCATGAATCATCAAAACTAGACTATACTAGAACATCCAATGGGTACAAATAAGCATCCAAGCACAAACATATATAAAGATTTATTTGTGGCCCACTACATGTACAAGTATAAATTCTAATCTTAATGAAAACTAACATTTAAACATATATTCAAATCATGAAGCACGAAACAAGACATAAATCATCATTATGTAAATCAACATGCTATTAGAGCTATGATGTGCATAATAGCTAAACAAATGGTGAGAACACAACATATGGGTCCATATAAACATGGGTGATCTCAAGAGCTATACATGCATGTCAATGATCTAAGAATCATGGCATTTAACATAATAAACTATAAACATCAAAACAAAACAAAAATCATAAACACACATATGATCATTATGTGTATGCATGTGCATTAGATCTAGGACATACATATTAGTTTAAAAACAAAGTGAGAACACAAAGATGGTCCATGGGTGTCTCAAATAACTAAACATGTATATCACTAATCTAAATCACATGGCATAATCATAATGAGCTTTAAAACATGACATGCTATAAATCAACGACATGAAAAGCATAATAAGCATGCAAATATAAATAGGAGTTAGAGATTGATACCAAAACCGATGAAGGCACCTCTCTAGTTCTCCAAACCAATGGTGGTCCTCTCCACCAAACTCCCCTTGAAAGTGATGCATCCAAATTGTTTTCTTTAAGCACGGAACGCATCCACTTCAAGGCACCGCCACTCTCACGTGATGCGAGAGCTCACAACTATATCAAAAATTTTTGGGGTGGTCTTTGGTACCCATTTCCATTTGGGTCCATGGGGGTTAGATCTCTCCTAACCCAAACAAGATTATTTGCTAAATTTTCAACATGTAAACGATCATAGTAAAATCTAGCAAGGTGGCCTTTTCGATCACAATGTGTACAAGTGTACACATGAGCATACATGTGATGGTGGTGACCGTGGGAAGCATGTGTATGCCGTGGAGAGTGTGCATGCAAAGATGAAACTTGTTTCTTTCGAACCAAAGTTTCCAAGCGTGTATGATTCAAAGCACATTGGCTCAAAGAGGAGCCCAAACAATCAACACTTTTCTTTAAAACATTTATATCATTTTCAATACTTAAAGATAAAGTGGAGCAAGCAATAGATGTGCTAGGTGAATCTACACTAGCATGACAAACATGAGAATCTAAATCATTTTGCAAGGATTTATTTTTATTTAAAACTAAACCCAATTCTTTTGTAATGAAGTCAGTTTCATTTTTCAAAACAAGGTTATCTTTAAAACACAATCTAATTTTGAAGATAAAACCTCATTGTTTTTCACAACATCATCACAATCATTTTTGCTTTTCAAAACATCAATCTCTTTTAGGGCAAGGTCTAGTTGAGATCTTAGTGAGTCACGTTCACTAGTAATCTCTTCCTTCTCTTGCAAAACCAATTCAAAAGTTGAGCACAAATCCTTCATTTCTTCTTTTAATTCAAAATGTTTCTTTTTCAAAAGGTCATGTTTTTCCATAAAATTTTCAAGCTTAGAGGCAAGTTCTACATTCAATGTTTGAACTTCAAAACAACCATGGCAATAGGAATTAGAGCTATCATCTAGTTGAGAATCCGATTGTACCTCAAGAGAGTCTTTCCCTTGGACCATGAGGCAATGCTCGTCGGACTTGTCTCTCCTAGATCTTCTCAACTTGTTGATAATCCTTGGTAGCTCGGGAGAAGTCAATATGCTCCAAACTGCAAAAGCCGAGTCATAATGAGCAAACACATGTAAAAGATCTTCATTAAGAGATGCTCTAAGTGTCCTAAGTGCAAGTGCATTGGCCTTCTTATGCTTGCTAGCATTAGGGTAGGATTCTTGAGTAGTGGCTTGACAAACTAGATATCCTAGGCTTTTTAAATGACTACTCATCTTGGCCTTCCAAATATCATGTCTAAAAAAATCAAACATAGGAGGGCTATCCATGAGTGTAACCTAAATGTGTGCAAATGAAAAATGCAAATGAAGATTAGCAAACCAAGATCTCACTCCTAGGTGGTTAAACCTAATATCAGGAGCGTAGGCTCTGATACCAATTGAAAATCACCTAGAGGGAGGGGGGTGAATAGGTGATAATGCTAATCTAATGAACTTAATGCGGAATTTAAAAACTAATTGCAATTAACAAAATATGCACACTCAAACAAGCCAAGCAAATAATTATGAATGAACAATATGAATTGATGCAAGGCACAATAGAGAGAGAGAGAGAGTAAGAGCCAAGGGATCAAGCGCAAACAATAAGATATGTTTCGAGGTTCGAGCACCCAGCTCTACATCCCCGCATTCACACAGAAGGATTTTAACTCCACTAGCTTGTCCACAAAGGACTCCCACAAAGGGGACCTCCACCGAGGATTTGGGGCAATAACAATTACAAGGAGTACCCAACTCCTCTCGTTACAAACACAGCCTCCTCCTTGAGGCACAACACAAAGCAAACAAACAATCACCTCACAACTTGAGGGATTAGCACAAAGCAACACAAGGATCACCTCACAACTTGAGGGATACTACCCACTTGCACAACCTCCTCAACACAATGAGGGTAAGGCACAAAGCCAAGTAAAGATTGGGTTTACAACTTGGTGGTCAAAAGACCACAAACAATCTCTTTTCCCACACAAAGATCCTATAGAATGAGATAGTAGATGTAGCTCAAGTGTGGAGAAATCAAAGTGTTCAAAATAAAGAAAAATCACTTGGGAAATCACCACAAAGATATTGAAAGATAGAACCAAATCAAATTCCCAAAAGACTATTTTTTTTTGAAATATTAAAACACTTTAAAACAATAAGATTGATCTTTTTAGCACAAAGAAACTTTTTTTAAAACTTGTAAAAACACTAGAGAAAGCTCAAAAATTTTAGCCCAAAAATTCTTAGAGAAAACCTCTTTCCAATGAGGTATTTATAGCCCATTTACAAAACTAGCCGTTGGCAGCAGTTCCTGCCAAAAATGAACCACCGGTCTACCGGTCAGTCAACCGTCCAACGATCATATTTGACCGCTGGCAGCTACCGGTCGACCGGACGGTCGACCGTTCCCAGAACCAGAGAGCAACGGCTCTCTGGCCGGTCGACCGGGAACAAACAGAGAGCAACCTGCTCTCAGTCGGTCGACCGTGCGGTCGACCGGCCTATTGGGCAGCCAGCGTGCACGTATCCATGCACGTCGGTCGACCGGCTTCTTGGTACGGTCGACCGTCCGGTCGACCGTCCGGTCCTGGCAGAGGCAGTTCTGGTCAGAAAAACATGTTATTTTTAATCCTAAAAATTCTCATAAATCTTCTAAAAATACACAAAAATAGTTTTATCATTTTATTTTGAAATATAAACTTGTGATAAAACTTTCATCACAAATAACAAATATTTTGAAACATTTTTGTGTCTTATCATTTTTACCAAAAATCAAAAACTGTATTTTCTAAAACTTGGATTTTTGAATTGAAAATACGTTTTGTCCAAAACTCATCTAAATACAAAACATGATATTTAAACACTTTGTAGAATTTTGCATAAGGATGGAAATCCAATATATAAGAAACATATACATATCCATGTTTTTGACTTTAAATCCCAAAATATGTTTTGTTAAAAATACCAAAATACTAAACTCATGAAATAGACTATCAAACTAAGTTTGTCTAAGAAGTTGAAACAAGCATGTATATAGAACAAATCTAATATACATTAAACCATGTAAACTTATTTTGAATCTATCTATTCATGAAAACCAAGATCGGTTAAACCAATCAAACCGAAAACCAAAACGGAAACATGAAACGTGTGTGTTGTGAACTTGAGCATATCATACTATTCTAATCTTTACAAATGGATCTAAAACTCAAACTAAACTAGGTACCGATGTCTTCTTGTAGAGCGCCGTCTCCAAGCCGACTCGATCCAAAACTTCGTGATCCATCGAGCTTGACTCCAATGAGTGCTATATATGATCTTGTCGCTCGGGCTCTTGAATCACTATGTGAAAGCTTCCAAACCATCTTGTTGAAGCTAATCACCAACTAATATCTTGGTTCATGATCTGAAACTAAAATAACAAGATTATTAGTACACATAACTACATGAGTTAATCATCATCAAAACTAGAGTGGAAGGCCTTTGGGCCAATAATAGTTTTGTCCTGCTTTTGGTGATTCGAGCATTCTCATAGGCTTCATTCCGTATCTCCTCTAATTCTAAAATCTGCAGTCGCCTTAGCTCACCGGCCCTACTCAAATCGAAATTGAGCTGCTTAATGGCCCAGAGGCCTGGTGTTCTAACTCTACTGGCAGATGACAGGCTTTTCCGAATACGATTCTATAAGGAGACATCCCCATAACTGTCTTAAAAGCAGTGCGGTAAGCCCACAATACATCATTGAGCTTAACCGACCAATCCTTTCGGTTTTGTCTGACAGTCTTTTCCAGAATGAGCTTGATCTGTCGGTTGGTGACTTCGACCTGCCCATTTGTCTGGGGATGATACGGAATAGATAACTTATGATTGATGGAATATTTTCGCATCAGAGCTTCAAAAACCCTGTTGCAGAAATGTGATCCATTATCACTAATTATCGCTCTAGGGGCGCCAAATCGGGAGAAGATGTTCTTTTTGAAAAATTTGACAATCACTTTGTTGTCATTCGTCTTAGTTGGCACGACTTCTATCCACTTAGAGACATAATCTACAGCAATCAAAATGAACTGGTTACCGAAGGAATTGGGGAATGGCCCCATGAAATCGATACCCCAAACATCACAAATTTCAACTTCAAGGATCGGGTTCAGGGGCATCATGTCTCTTCTTGAAATTTTCTCAATTTTCTGACTATTTGTGCATGACTTGCAAAAATGATATGAGTCTTTGAACAAAGTGGGCCAGTAGAACCCACTTTATAGAACCTTCTCTGCAGTCTTGCAGGGACTGAAGTGTCCACCGCATGCAAGCTCATGGCAAAAGCTGAGCACACTCCTCTGTTCCTCCTCTGGTATGCATCGTCTAATAATTTGGTCGGGACAATACTTAAAAAGATACGGTTCTTCCCAGAAGAAGTACCGTACTTGGGCAAAAAAGCGTTATTGGTCTTGCTTTGTCTAGTCAGCGGGTAATTGTCCTGTGGCCAGGTAATTAACAATGTCCGCATACCAGGGTTCCTTAAGAATGGCTAGGATGTGCTCGTCTGGGAAATTCTCGTTGATCGGAGCTTGGATGGTTGGTGCATTCGGAATTCGTGAGAGATGATCAGCAACCACATTTTCTATACCTCGTTTATCCGAATTTCTAAGTCAAATTCTTGAAGCAAAAGGATCCACCGAATCAATCGGGCTTTTGCTTCCTTCTTGGTCATGAGGTATTTCAGAGCAGAGTGATCCGTAAAAATCACCGTCTTCGAACCTAACAAGTAGGGCCGGAACTTTTCTAACGCAAAGACAACGGCCAAGAATTCCTTCTCAGTCGTTGTATAATTCTGTTGGGCGTCATTCAAGGTCCTACTCGAATAGTAAATCATGTGCTGCCTATTATCGATGCGCTGTCCTAGAACAGTGCCAATAGCAAAATCAGATGCATCACACATGATTTTAAATGGCGGGGCCCAATTAGGAGCAGAAATAATAGGCGTAGAAATAAGTTCTTGCTTAAGCTTCCCCATGACTTGAAACATTCATTGTTGAAATCAAAGGGCACGTCCTTAGCGAGCAGGTTGGTTAAGGGCCTCGCGATTTTGCTGAAGTCCTTAAAGAACTGTCGGTAGAACCCATCATGCCCTAAAAAGGATCTAATATCCTTGATGCTTTTGGGGGGTAGAAGCTTAGAAGTCACTTCTACTTTAGCCTTATCCACTTCTATGCCTCTCCTCGAAATCTCATGGCCCAAGACAGTCTCCTGTCTCACCATGAAGTGACATTTTTCCCAGTTTAGAGTTAGGTTCTTCTCAATGCATCTTTGTAGCACTAACTCTAGGTTATGAAGACACTGATCAAATGGATCTCCGTAGATGGAGAAGTCATCTATGAAAATCTCAAGAAAACGTTCCACCATGTCAGAGAACAAACTAAGCATGCACCGTTGGAACGTTGTGGGAGCATTGCACAATCCAAAAGGTATGCGCCGATAAGCAAAGGTTCCGAATGGGCAGGTGTACATCGTCTTTTCCTGGTCTTCTGTAGCAATGGGGATTTGATTGTATCCCGAATACCCATCTAGGAAGCAGTAGTACTCATGTCCAGCCAAACGTGAGGACCATGTGTATGCCATGGTTTGTGTGCATGCATAGGAGGAACTTATTTCTTGCAAAACATGGATTCCAAACGTGTGCGGTTCATGGCACATTAGCTCAAAGTGGAGCCCAAACAATCAACACTTTTCTTCAACACATAAATATCATTTTTAATACTTGAAGATAAAGTGGAGCATGCAATAGGTAAGCTAGATGATGAAGCTATACTAGGATGGCAAACATGTGAAGACAAATCATTTTTCAACGATTTATTTTCATTTAGGCAAACTTCTAATTCTTTTGAAATCAATTCAATTTTGTTTTTCAAAGAATTATTTTCTTTTAAAACATTATTAAGTTTTGAAGTTAAGATTTCATTTTTCTTCAAAATTTGGTCACAATCATTTTTGTTTTTCAAAAGTTCATTTTCTTTTAGTGCAAGATCAAGTTGGAATTTCAATGAGTCACGTTCATTTGAAATCTTAACCTTCTCTTACAAAACAACATCAAGCTTAGAAGACAAATTTTTATTTTCTTCTTTTAAAGCAAAACTTTTCTTTTTCAAAAGATTATATTTTTCTAACAATTTTTCACAAACAATTAATAGTTCTTCATTCAAAGCATCAGCATCAATATGATCATCGCTGAAAGAACTAGCACAATCATCTAGTTGAGTTTATGAATGTACCTCAAGGGAGTCATTCCCTGGACCATATAGCAATATTGTTCGGATTCTCCTCCACTAGATTCCATCTCCACTTGATTCGTCTTTTGGAGCGCGGAAGAGGTCAATGTGTTTCACACTGTAAAGGCGGAATCACAATGAGAAACTAAACACAAATATTCTTTGTTAAGCGTGCTTCTAAGTGCCATTAGGGCTTGTGCATTGGCCTCTATATGCTTGCTATTACCAAGATAGAATTTCTTGGTAGCTGCAAGGAAAACATGCAAACCTAGGGTTTTGAGGTACATGGACATCCTAGCCTTCCAAACAACAATGTTGGAAGTATCAAATATTGGAGGGGTAATGAAGTCCATGAGTGTGTGTAAACAATATAAGTGTGCAAATGTAAATCTAGATTAGCAACCAAGATCTCACTCCTAGGTGGTTAAACTTAATATCAGGAGCGTAGGCTCTGATACTAATTGAAAGTACACCAGAGGGGGGTGAATAGGTGTAAGGCTAATCTATGATAAATAATGCGAAATTTAAAAACTTAAAGCAACACACTTAGTGTAACCAAAGAGTATGGCCGAATTCCCGGTGAAGGGCTCTGAACTAACTTCTCTTGATTCCTCTGAATAAGAGTTGAGGTGCTATATGAAGCTCTCTTGGTTTAACACAAGTATGGCACACAAACAACAATACCAAGCATATAAGTATGAATGAGCAATACGAATGATGCAAGGTACAATATAAGAGAGAGAGTTAGAGAAAGTGGATCAAACGCAAACACAAGGATATGTTTCGAGGTTCGAGCACCCAGCTCTACGTCGCCGCCTTTACATTTTTTGTTAACTTTCTTCATTGTTTTTGGTGTACAGATTTAACAACAAGAAATTTTTGCTGCAGTGGACATATAAGTGGCCCTGGACTCTGCTCAAGAAAGCAGAGCCCAGAAGCCCTCAGATTTACTACATTCCTTTGGCAATCTGAGTGAACTACTAACCTGTATTTTCTGCAGGTTGGCTGAATTGCATAGTTTAATCTCTATAGCATTTATTTCCTTATTTGACTCACTATATATATATATATATATTTCTAATACAACAGTAAAAAGTTGATTGTAAATGCTAAAAATGATGTAGACTTTGCATTTAGGGACGTGTCAATTTCATTACATTTTCTATTTACTGTTGAAGAGTGCTGGAGCCAAGGTATGTGTGAATAGCATTTAGTATAAGGTTTATTCTTGTATGAAATATTGCTTGAGTGTTACTTTTTTCTATATACTTGTTCACCGCACTAAATTAATTTAAGGGCTTGTCCTATAAACAAGATAAGGTGGGGAAGTCATTACCCTCTCTTAGCCCATAAACAATCTCCTCATTCACTAACCCACACCTAACTAAAATTGAGTAGACGTTGGCAGTAGGGACTTCTCGGACTCAAATAGGAGATTGACCTAAGGGGGAAGTTGATTTGAATTTGACTCTTACCAAATCAGTGTCTAAGGTAGGGGTTGAGGGGCGAAACCCCGAAGGCTGGTGATTTGGCTTAATTAGGCCCGTCGCTTCTGCACGGATATCTCCCACCAATCTTGCCCCTACTTGGCCGATTAACTTGTGGTCAGATTCGGTAATATACCCATCGTGGACAGTCAACCAGTTAGGAGTCGTTTAGGTCTAAGGTCTACCCTAACTTAGGTTAGATTTTTTCTTTTTATTTGTTTGCTTATTTGTTTATTTTTCTTTGTTTATGTTTGACATTTCCTATGTGATATGGCTTATAACAATAATTTTTTCAAATTTAATGATTATCCATATTACACCCCGACCTCTTTTTTGAATATTACCAACCCGACATATCATAACTTTAATCAATCTAGTGTGCCGGTTTGGTCTTATCCGAATCAATATAACCCATGGCTCAATCTTATGACCATAATTTCTAAAATAATTTCAACTCTTCACAGAGTCAATAGGGATTCACCTCCCCCGAGCCCAATTTTCAACCAACTTGTCCTCCTTATCTACCTTGTCCACAATATTTCCAAGATTCATACTCAGTTCCACAGTTCAAAATAAAAAACCATCAATCTTGAAAAAGAGTATGCATGAGTCCAAGCAACAATCACAAAATCTGACAGACTCACAATTTCACCACAAATTTCAAAATAAAACTTCATCTTTTCAAGTCCAATCGCAACAAAATGATGAACCAATCAACTATGAAAAGATGCTTGAAGCCATGACTCAGGCTCAAATCCTCGTAAGCATGACATAATAGATATGATGGTTCAAACTCTCCATTCTCACCATTTGACCATTTTTGTTGTCGCTAACCATTCTGTTAGAGCCGAAGAACATGTTGTTTTGGAAAACAAGATTCCATTTCAGCACACCCATTTGAACTTCCCCAAACTCTGAATTTTGAAAACCACATTGACATTTTGGCAAGTTATCCCTTCTCGATATTGAACTTGAGAATGAATATGATCCTTAACCTCAACTTGATGATTCAATTCTACTTCTTGATTCCATAATGACTCCGGTATCTTTACCTGATTTCAATTTTATCTCGAGTCAACATTAGATCTTGTGCCAATTTCTCATGAAATTGAATCGCCAATCTTTTATGATCATCATAATGAACTTGACCAATATCATATTTTTGAAAGTCCCATTGACAAATTGGTAAGTTCTCATTTTCCTGAAATTGAACTCAATGAGAAATGTGACCTAGATTCTCAAATTTGTGATCCAATTCAAATTCTTGAATCAATATTGACTCCTGTTTTGTTACCCAACTTAAATAATATTTTAGAGTCAGTTTTGATTCCCACACCTATCATTCTTGAACTTGAATTATCAATGTTAAGTCACATTCTGTTGTTGAAAAATGAATGTGGACTTGAGTTTCAACTTCTTGATTTGGACCACTTCCTGAACCAATCTCGACTTCTGAACCTTTATTTAACTTAAGTCACTTTTCTGAGTCGGTATTAGTTCCTGTACTTCCTAAGTCCAAGTTAATCATTCCATCTTTTCATACTCCATTTTGGGACAAGGGTGTTGATAAAATTGACTCCGAAATTATTTATGAATTTGGAAATTAGATGGGGTAAAATTCTTAATCAAAATCATTCATATATACATCATTTTAGTGGGTTATATTAGAGAGGTTTCTGGTGGGTTTCTTCGAACTCCAAACAAATTCGATTGGGCCACATTTCGTGGACCAATCAGACCACCAACGGAACCACCACCTTAAGGTAATACTTTCCTTCCCTTTCTTCTTTTTCATGCATCTATGCATTAATTCATACATTAAGGATAATGAATAAGATAGGTGTGGGGGAGGGTTCTAACATAACTTAGGTTTTTCTTTTTTTTTAAAAAAATTATTATTAACATTTTCTTTTCTTTAAAAAAACTATTTGAAAATGAAACAATATTTTGACATATTTTTTGTAAGAAATTAAGTCAATTTTAAGGAATAGGAGAATCATAATTAGGATTTCATATACTTGGTCAAAATAAGATTATTTGTTTTATTTTTAGGGTTAGAAAGATAATTTGTCAAAGTAATTTAGTCTTGATCTTTACCTTAATGAAATATGCGCACTTTATACACTTACACACTTAGGGTTCAAAAATAAAGATTCTTATGCCTTATAAAAAATATATATATATGTATATCTATAAAAAATAAACAAATCTAATTATTGATTAGCTAGGTGCTTTGGCCTAAGCAAGCCTTAGTATTTATGCAAAAGATGATTAGATAAGTTTGAAAAAAAAAAGAAATATATATCCTCTGATTAAGCTGGGTATTTGTGCCTCATAAAGCATAACTATTCACGCCTAAAAGCGGTTTATATAATTAAATCCTTAGTTTTGTGACCTTATTTGCTCGAGTCCTTAAGTCCTTGGGGTGTTTTCTCACCCGGTGCCCTAAGACCGTTTGGTTTGGGAGTCACGGATTAAAGGTTCGTTACATGTGCAGATTAGAAAGCCTAATAGAACTAAGGAATAATACCACCAAAAATAAAAATATATATATAATAAATAAAAAAGGTATAAGAGTTAGAGTTAAAGAACCCTTAGTCAAAATTTTTACATTCACGAACGTGCATATGACTTAGGGTAAAGGAATAGACCAGATGAAAAGTACGATTTGACTCCTTACTTTGATTGATAAACAAATTTTGAATAGAGACTAAGTTTAGGAATGAAAAATTTAGTTTTCCTATAACTTATAGATTTCTTAAATCTTACAATAATATAATATTTTTCTTTCAAAATGTATTTTCAAAATACTAACATTTTTTCTCTTTCTTTATGGATTTTGTTGGTGCAATCCACTGAAAACCCTCACGAGACAAAACTTGTCCTTCAGGGGGAACCTAGAGGTTTCACAGCTTGTTGCACATGCCCAGTGCAATCACATGACCTGCGAAAGTGGTCTAATAATTTTTTAGTTTAGTTTTGTTATTTTGCTTGAGGACGAGCAAAAGATAGGTATGGCGGGTGTGATCGGTCGCTGATATTGCATAATTATTATCATATTCTCGTACTTATTATATAATAAACTCTGCTTTTAATCCTAATTATTGTTTAATTTATATGCAGGCTCATGGCTAAAGGAAAGGAAAGAGAAACGAGCCCAAAGCCCATCAAAATTCTGATTTAATTTAGAATTAATTTACTCAAAAAATCAGGACAAATCAGAGAAGTTGAAAACCGGTTAAAACAAATTTTCCAAAATCAATCGGTTAAAGCCAAAAATCAAAGGTCGTTTCGCCACAATTCTGGACCTAAATAGAAAATCTAGCTGAAGATAAAGTCAGATCGCGAAACCAGGAGGCACCAGCCAAAGTCGCATTTCCGTGGCCGTTTGGACTCTGTTGGGGAGCGTTTGCTCCCCCTATCTTCGTACGCTCTCCTCTATTGGGTTTTGCCTATAAATACTGGGTTTTTCAGAGACCACGGGAAACGACCAAGCAGAGAGTAGAATTTAGGATAATTTGTAGTTTATAACATAGGTTTTTATTTTCTTTCATGAAAATTTTATTTTCTTTATGTAACTGAGAGGAGAGGATACTTTCATGGAGGAATGAGAGCAAGCTTGTACTGGAGGTGACACCGGTGTAAGTGATCTTTTCTTCCATTATTATTTGAATCGAATCGAAGTTTCCTCTTCTTCTTTACTCTTATTTTCATTTACTACCGCCTTCTGTGTTTGTGAATCCAAATGAAGCTGATAGTCTCGAAGTTGCCTTGCCCTTACAAGTGCCGTTAATGTCTTATGGTGATGGATATCCATTTCTATGGTAGTGTAGCTTGCCCATTCAATTCATAGTGTAATACGGGAATGGCAAAGATCCTATTTGTCATACTTTGCTCGCCTTCAAGTAAAGGTACATCGTCGGTACGGGTCAAAGGTAAGCAGGCGCCGAAGAGGTAAGTAACTTTTTTAGGTTTTAGTTTTCTTTTATTTTTAATTTTAGTGTAAATTACCAACACCACACTCTTTCAAATTTCTTTCAATCTTTTTCAATTTCTTTGTACATATCCACTTTCATTTTCTCTACCTTCTCGATCTTCCACTTTCTTTATAACTTAACTGTAACTCCATTTTTCTCTTTTCTTTTAAAGAACTAAAAGAACTTTAGCCATTCTTTGTAGCATAAAAGAGAACTTAATAAAAAACTTCCATCGCTAGTCCCTCCTTGTGGATCACGACCCACATAGCCACTTGTTATAGCGGCAGAATTGAGCACCTTGCACTACTGTTTTAAAAGCTCTGAAATTTTGTATTCTTGTGTGCAGGTAAAACGTCAATCACTAACATGCAAGGCATTGATAATGTTATAGTGCTAAGTTAACTCTTATGCGTGTGCGTGTGTATATATATCTATTGTTAGTATGATTATATTGTATCACAAGTATTTAAACATATAATATATTTTATCGTGATTATACTGGTAGTTTAGTATATATACTGCTTCCTTCATTTTATCACTCACTAAGTCGCTTTCTGACGACCCTGAGTTTGCATGCCCAGGTTGGAGATCTGAGATATCTTAGTACCAAATATTTCATGGAATACAAATAGGAGACTCGTCATCTATATTATTTATACGTATCTTTATTATTTAGTCTTTATTTTCTTATTTATCTATGTTTTCATAATATCATGATCACTTACTCATTGCAGGTATTCTTGTACTATTATAGCTGAAATTATAGTTTTTATTTTTCTGTACTGAGGCTTAGCGTACATATGTCAGGGTATTTTTTGTCCTGTATATTTATGTCCCCTATCCGTAGGATCGAGGCATTACATATTAGTATCAAAGCCTAGATTTACACCTAATGTGGGTAACCACCTAGAGTAATACTCAGGCTCTTACCAACAGTACAACTCGATTTAGATTAAAACTAATCTGGATTTTGGGTTTCAACAACAAGAACAAGAGTACAATTTCTTTGAAAATTCATCCCTTGACTCATTCTATTCCCTAATTTCAGTTGTCATCCGGAGTATTTGATTCCTTTCCGCTTTCTTGTTATCCTTTTGGCTTAATCTCTATCTTGATTCACGACACTAATCACCCAATCTGGAATTTGATCTAGGAATTAGAGTAGCGCAGTAGAAGTATCGCTGGCCTATAACATTAAAGTTTCAAGATTAGTAAATATTTTTCCTCCCACCTGAATTGAAATTTCGAGGATGAAATTTTTTTTGTAAGATGGGTAGAAGTGTAACCCCTGATCCTAGATGTACGTGACATAGTATCAGTACTCGATATAACATACATATTTGATTTAACTTTTCTCGTAGTCAGACTGAAGGTTTCAACTTCAAATATTATTTTTCAATACTTTGGATTTTTCTAAAATTTTCTGGATTCTTTTGAAAAAAATCTCTAAATTCGATGTCAACCGGTATCGCTAATCGGCTCCATAATTTTAAATTTACAATTAGAGTTGAATTTCAAGAATCTGGTTAAAATTATTTTTCAAGATCATATTTGAATTTTAGTATATTTTTGGGGATTTTCTGAATTATTCAAAAATTTGGTAGAACTGGTGTCGACCGATTTCACTAATTGATTCTGAAAATTTTAATTTACAAACCAGACTGAATTCTTTGAATCCAATTTCACATTGTTCCTCAATGTAATATTTTCTATTTTATAAAATTATTGAGAACCATTCTGAACTAATCAAATTTTGATCCATTTAAATAATATTAAATATTTTCTTTTTGCTTTTTTTCTTTTCTTCTTCTCCAAGCTTCTCCTATTTTCACCGACTCGCCGACCTTAGCCACCAACCTCTCTCTTTTACCCTCTTTTAATTTACTTACTATCTCACTCTCTCTCATCTTCTCTCTTTCTAACTTTCCTTTCTTTCTCCCCCTTAAACCAACTCCAAGCCACCCCACTCCAACTGCCACCATCCTTCACCCATACCACCGTCGACCTCTACTTCGGCGGCCAAGCCTTCGCCCCTCCCCGACGTGCCATCTCCCTTCCTACTTCCTTTACTCCTTAAATTTCCCCTCCTACCTTCTTTCTTCACCACCAATTCCACCATTAACTCTACTACTAACTCCTTCCCCCTCTAATTTCATAACTCACCACCACCCATCCCACCACCAATAACTCTACCTCCATTACCAATTTCACAATCACCTCCTCCATCTACATCATCCCCACACCAACATCATCACCACCAAGTTCATCTCCACCACCAAAGCTCAGTATCACCATCACCTTCCCAATTTCCCTCCTCCTTCTCCTCCACCGGTGTCACGCCTCGCTTCCCAAAATACCTAAAAATGTAGTCGCGACAAGAGTCGGCAATGTATATGCGTGAGGAGAATACCTCACGTATACATGTTAAGTCTAAAGTAACCTGAACATACTATATAATCACTATGATAATATGATAATACTGCAACAGTACATATAAATATTCACACATGATAGCAAATGATTAAAGGAATGAAATAATGATTGGTAATGAGAATCAAAGAAACTACAGAAACAATAGGAATAAAAGGAAGACAAGAGTACTAGAGTGAGTAGATTGAAACTCCAGCTCCTCGCAAAGCATGCGATCACAAAAAACACCTAATCTAAGAAATAAGGCATCCAATATCTGAATGTTCAAATTCAGGGTCGTCAGGAAGCGACCCAATGAGTGTGTAAAATAAAAGAGAAAGTGCACATGCATATAATGTGTAAGCATATTAAATGAAACTATTAGCTCGAATGAGACTGTAGTAATATGCAAACATAGATAAACAGTAAATGAGGCAGTCGGTGATAGAATTAAATGTCAGGTGTCCATCACAATCTATATACCATGTGGGTAGAGTCAGTCAGTACTAGAGTCAAATGTTCAATTAGGTCAGATGTATCATCGGGTGTCCAACATACATACATGTATCAGATAAAGACAATCAGTTAGAGTACATTATTTTTTTATGTCAACAAACATCAATTGTCACCTGTAATAGACGCATCTCATGCTTCGCCTACTACACGTGCCAATTAAGGTCCTATGTTACTTAACTGATTGGTTGGAGACATTGTCTATGCTTTAGGTGGGTTCTGTACATACTTGAAACCACGGTTCAAACACCTAGCGCTGAATCAGTTCCTACCGCTAGGTAGTCAATAACAATAACAATGGAAATAAAACGGGATGCCAGTTATCTCCCAGAACCCTGTAGTGGAACTATTTCTCAGCTACGCAACCTGTATCTAGGTCCACCCAAAATACAGATGTTGTCTCCTCCATTAGTTTTTCTAATCCCAGTGTCAGTTGTTCAATTATATTATTATTTAGATCAATCAATAATCATATTATTTCAATTACTGGGATGATACAATGACAATAACAATATATCAATGATGTAACAATAACAATGTGGATAATATTACCGTGTAAATGGTAGAACAATCAAACAATGTATGTGTTACAGTCTGACAGTATTTTCTCAGTAACTTTCAATAATATGAATTAATACAATAACAAGTTCAGATACTTCTCAATAAACAGTCTCATCTAAAACTGATCAGCATCTCATCCATCTGTACTAGGATATAATAGTAACTTATCCATCAACTTATAGTCTCAATCATCGTGAACCTCAAGTATCACTCCATGTCAAAATATCTGATATGATAAATCATCACCTCAATAATCAATAACCATCTATCTCATTCCTGTCGATCTACTCCAATCTTTTATATTATCAGTGTATCAATCCTCTAGTCACCAATATATCAGAGTCTCACATAAAACAGTCAGCTACATCTAGTCATATCCTCACTATCTTATAATAGTAAGATCATCGATCAAGATCATCGCACACTCTCAATTCTATCAAGATCAATCACAACATCCAACAAAAGGAATATACATATCTGGTCAACTCCAACTCTAACTAAGTCCATTATAGGTCCAAACATCAAGGAAGAATCAATTTTCTAGTAAAGTAGCATCTTATTCTATCAGTTCATAATATCCAAAAAGGATTCTAAATAATCACCAATTAATTGTGTCATAAACACTTAACATGAAATATATCACTCATTCACAAATATAAACTAGGCTAATAACTAAGTCCAGTCAAGTCACAGCCCAAGGTATACCACAACTAGTCCTGAATCAAAAACAGTAAACAATCTACACATGAAATGATAGGATAAAAATATCTCAGTAATATAGTATTGAATCCACTATATACCCGTGCACTCTATTAATTCATTTTATTCCAATCTACACTCCTTCCTAACTCTAAGTCAATCTCCACTCTAATAAGAGTTCACTGATACATCCAAGCATCAAAGATCTAATAAATCAAATAATATTACCCATCGATAAAATGAATCACCCACATCTCAGTATCTTACTAACTCTGCATATATGTATATACGTCAACAATATATCAATATCATTCTCCATCACCAACTCCAATCTCACTCCAATATAGTCCACGATCTAATTTATCAATGAAGCAATCTCCTTAATTATTCCTCAATTTTATAATTTAAATTCTCATCTGGTTATTACTAATAAGAAGGATCAAGAGTAATACTCATCTGCCTAGAATAATGGAACGAATCGACAATAGTATTGGTAATAGAGTAGCGGTATATCAATAAAATAATATCAGAGCATCACAATGTAACAATAGTAACTGGCATGAAAAGAATAATAAAGAATAATATATATATATATATATATGTGTGTGTGTGTGTGTGTGTGTGTGTGTGTGTGCATGAAACATTAAGATAAAATACTAGAATAAAAATAGACCAGTAACAAACACTCACATGAAATGATACAATTTTGGAACCGAATCACCATCTGGTCTTCACTGCATGAACTAATACGGAGCTATGGATCATTCTATGCATCGGTCTTTGAGTTGCCTATGAATCAGGTCCACAATGGGCATAAATCTGAATCTCCTATTACCGAGTTTAGATCGCATGAACGAGTTCGAAACGCTGTAACGCGCAACCAAACACACAAAGAGGAAAGAAAATCAACACATACATATAATACACTCACACATGTACCCATACACGTATGGCACATGTGCATACACACAGAGATGCACCCACATACATATAACACACACACATAGGGGCCGTTTGTTTCGCGTAAAACTCCGTAATTCGTAAATGACTTACTACCCAGTTACAACTACGGCCTTTGTTTGGACCGTAATTCGTAAAAGACTTACGTAACTCAACTAACACTCATTTGCAACCCAGTTACCACTCACTTACAGCCCAGTTACAGTTAATTTTGTGGTCATACAAATTTGTAATATTTTTTATATTAATATTAAAATTTTTTAATATTTAACTTTTTTAATATTTATTTGCAGTATTAAAACTTTTAAAATCACAAAATAGTTAATTTTGTGGTCAATTTTTTCACTTACGACTTATACATTACGACAACCAAACACCGTAAAGTACAATACACTTTCCCACTTTACAATTTTATATTACCAACCAAGCACCGTAAAATTTACATACATGTAACTCATTTACAATTGTAAATGACTTTACCAATTACAACTACGAATTACGGCCAGTTACGACAACCAAACAGACCCATAATATGAACATAGAGAGGTGCACTCATGTAGGGGTGCATGGCCACGACGATGGGCGAAGTAAGGGTGGAGGCTGTGGACAGAGTCGGTGGATCACCGGGGTGCTCGTGGAGGAGATTTAAGTATCGTGAACTGTCATCGGGGTCTCGCTGGAGAGAGGGGCAGCCACTATGCCAAAGAACACCACAACAATAATGAAGATGACAGGATTATGAACAACACTCAGAATAAATCCTCCAGCAATAAACCCCATCACAAACAGTAGAATACAGCCCACAGGACTAGCTTAGGCACACTCCCTTTGAATGAGTAATCTTCCACCTGTCTAAGATTAATGACAGCCTGGTGGAGATGGGAGAGGAAGCAACGGCTATGGGGGAAGGTCCAGGCTATGGAGGCAGTGGGCACGGGCTGGCCTGCGTTGGTGTGGAGGGGCACGACATGAAGATGATAGCCGTGGGTGCGGCAACAACAGAGCTCGGCCTTTTGGGCTTGGTTAGGTGGATGGTCGGCCAGCAGAGAGGGTTGCTCGGCAAGTGGGGAGGACCAGCGGAGGTGATGGAGGGTACCATGGCCAGGGATCTTTGCAAGGGGAGGTAGAAGATGATGGGTTAATGGGAATTGTTGGGTGTATGGTGGAGGCGGCTGTAAGATTGATGAAAAAGGAGAAAATTATAATAGGAATAGATTTAGATTAGTATTTAGTTAATTAAGATTAGGATTTAGTTATTAGGATTTATATAGGATTAGTTATGATGTGAAGATTTAGATAATATTTGAATGGGTTGGTGGGTTTCGCGTATATGGGTAATGGGTTTAGATTTCGGGTTGGTAATGGGTTCACAAAGGGTATAAATAAAAGTTATGGGCTAAAAGAGTTAACGAGTATGGGTGTAGAAATAGGAACAATAAGGAGAAGGAAATAATAATACTACCAATATAAAATAGTAACAATAAATTATAGTAATAATAATAATAATAGTTAACGAATTAATAATAAAAATCATTAACAAAAAAATAATAATATCAATACTAATAATAATATTAACAAGTAATAATAATACTTAGTAATAATACTAATACATAGTAATACTTATCAATAACAATAATAATTAACAAAAATAATAATAATAAAAATTAATTATAATAATGAAATAATAATAATACTAATAACTACTACTAATGATAACAGTTAATAATAAGACTAATAATGTAATAAGTAATTAAAAATATTGATAAGAATTAATGGTAATAATATATAAAGTCAAATTACCAATTACCATCCCAAAATAGTTTGCATACTTAATAATAAATGTAAGTCATAAATCAAGTTAATTAATACAAATAAATAAGGTAAAATAAAAGTATAACAAACTAAATATCTAGAAAAAAATTAAAAATATAGTATTTTAAACTATGGATATTACAACCGGGCCTCAATCGCCGCGCCACCTTCCTGCACTGCGCTCGCGCGCCTTCTGGTTGCTTTTGTCTCCCCTGGCCAGTCAAGCCGACCAGCCATGCTTCTCCCTCATTTTCTCTTCTCCCTCCTTTCTTTCTTTCTTTTTTCCTCTCTTTTCCTTCCTTTTCCTGTCTTTCTTTTTCTACCTCTTTCCTGTCCCCCCTCTCTCCCCTATGTTGGATCCAAACCCAACAACCCAACCCATTAATCTAATTCCCTAACCCAATAAACCCCACCCATTAACCCAAAACCAATATTCATTTAAGTTATGGGTCTCGGTTGTGGATCCTGAACCCGATCTAATAGCAACCAAAACCTGCATCCAAAATTATATAAAGGTATACTTCACACAAAACCCCTTGGTAATTTGAAATAATTGCAATTTAGATCTTATTACACATTTAACCTATTGTTATTGATTTTAGTGTTCGGGCGACATCTGAACCATTCGGAGTCCGATATGAACGATTCTTGAGCTGTTGCGATCGTAGAAAGACGATCTATATCTCTGTGATAATTATGTGAGTGATTTTCTTTTATATGTTATATTTTACCATAATTGAAATTAATTGCTTTATTAAATAAAACATGATTATCTGTAAATCATTGTAATATTATTTAATAAATTGTAATTATTGGTAAGTCATATTAATTAAAAAAATGCATGATTACTCTTTAACCATGTTCAATAAAATAACATTTTATTTTTGTTTCGTGATTTAATATAAAACACGGGTGAATTATCTATATATATATTGATTAATTATAAGATTTATAAATAAATTGATAATTTAAATATGATAACACAGATAATTGTTTTTAATTATTTTGTGATATCGATCAAGATTAATAATATTGAAATTGTTATAACAAAATAGTAATATGTTGACACATGTCTATGTTATTACCTTGACACTGTCACTGCCACACGGATATTCTATCATACTGGATCACTTTTATTTTATGTACTTGTATCACCGTTATACAGACATTGATATTACCTGTATTTGTATCATGTAGTACACTGGATACTCCAGTACGCTAGATATTGTATTTCATGTATACACTTGACACTATTATTTCATAATTATGTAACACTGATACATGGATACGCAATTCCGCTGGACACAGTTATTTCATATATTTGTATCACCGCTACACGAATACTCTGTACAAAAACTATACAGTTATTTTATGTTCTTATAACACTGTTACATAAATTGATCTGTATATATTCGTTGAATTTTTTGCATTCCTATTGCATATTGCATGGATCACTGTTCTTGTTACATAGATATTTCTATATTCCTATTACATGGTTGTTTTCTTGTACTGATATCGATATGATGCGCATGTTATTGGATATGAGTGATATTGATATGCGATGTAGGGAATTAAGTGCCATGTGGATCTAAACCACGGTGGTCACCTCTAAAATCTCACATCTTTTGTTTCCTGCTGTTATCTTATTTCATGATATCAACAAATCTCATGTCCTATTATCATATTACATGTATCATGTACTATTCTTGTTCCTGAAACACTTGGTAGTTTAAATATAATAAATATAACATGGGGATGGGGAGACTTGATTGTTGATAGGTCTTGTCTGGTAGATGTCTAGATCCATTATAGTTCCACTGCAGGGGATGGGATAGTGCTGGCTACCGTCTATTATAGCTCATTGAGCTCACATTTTCTATTTCCCGTTACCTTTTTTCCCTTAGCGAGTTGGCCCTGATCTTAGCAGCCATGGGTCTGTTCAAGACCGTGATCCCAAGTATGCACAAGATACATCCACCCGATTAGAGCTCCTTGACCATTAAGTTTTCATTTAACATAATAAAATAATGTAAACAATAGTGACATCAGGAGCGCTTGTTATTTGGTCACTCTCTTATTAAGATAATGGCACCTGCATGCCATGTTTAGATGGGTTCAGCTAAAATACGGGCTCCGCTATGAACTGCCAGTGGTATGGGATATTAGAAGAGATTGATTAAAATATCAGGTGGTACTAATTGTTATTATTGTATAAATAAAATGACTTACTTGATACATGTATATTAGTAATCATTAATACTTATTACACTTTCTGATATCTTATCCACCACTACGTCATATGTATACCTTGCACTATTATATTTTTCACAGATACACTATTCATATCACGTATACTTTGCATTTCATGTATTCTCTATTTTATGTATTCTCTGTAAACACATTGTCTGGTATATAATCATAAATACTATAACAATATTACTTCTGTTTATTTCATGTGTAAATGTTCATATTTATCATCACTATATTGTCATGTTACTAGTACTATTAGTTCAAATAGTAAATATAAGTAATTAAGACTTGACACGTGTAATACAAACTAATTACAATAATGTATACTTAAAATTCTTTATTTTATCTCATATTACATATTAAAAATCTATTAATGGTTATTAAATAATATTATATTAATTGATATATATAACTCTTCTCAATTTAATATTATTATTATTTTAAATCATATTTTGCATAATATCGTAAGGGTAACCCCTCATAAAGGTAACCCCATTGTAACATGCTAGATATTGATATGTTATAGTGCTAAATTAACCTTTGTGTGTGTGTGTGTGTGTCTATATATATATATATATATATATATATATATATATATATATATATATATATATATATATATATATATATATATATATATATATTGTTAGTATAATTAAATTGTGTCACAAGTATTTAAAGATGAAATATATATTATCGTGATTGTACTGCTAGTATAGTATATACTTCTTCCTTCATTTTACCATTCATTAGGTCGCTTTCTAACGACCCTGAGTTTGCATGTCTAGGTTGGAGATTCGAGATATCGTAGTACCAGATATTTCATGGGATACAAATAAGAGACCCGTCATCTATATTATATATAGGTATCTTTAATATTCAGTCTTTATTTCTTTATTTATCTCTGTTATCATATGTATCATGATCACTGACCCATTGTAGGTATTCTTATACTTATTAAAGCTCATATGTTAGGGTATGTTTGCCCTGCGTATGTACGTCATCGTAGCGTCCCTGTATCTGTGGGATCAGGGCATTACAGATTTCCATTTAAAAAGTTTAGTTTTTAGATAAGTGCAGGTTTAAGATTGAAATTTTTTATCTCAAAAATATAATTTTGGGACTTATAAAGATTTAAAAAGAATACGTGTAGATTCACTGTAATTTAATTGGATTTAAAAAGAATATATAAAAATACAAAAATATAATTTTGGGCCTAAGCCCGGTCGACCGCCCCGTCGACCGGATGTGTACATAGCTAAGTATTGTGCATGTCGATTGACCGACTGGTTGACCGCAGAAAGACTCAGTGCTTTCTGTTTGGTTTTGGTTGATCGGTCGATCGCCAGAGAGCAGTGCTCTTTGGTTCTTTGGGAATAGTCGATCACCCGGTCAGCCTGCAACCCCAACGGTCATATTTTTTGACCATTGGTAGTCGATCATCGTTCGACCGATAGGCTATTTCAGCCTGAGTTTTGACCCCAATGGCTCTATTTTTCTGGGCCTTATAAATAAGGGTTTAAACTTGGAATTTGCATAAGATTTTAAAAGAGTTTTACACCCAGTTTTCAAGTGCTCTCATGCCTATTTTCAAAAGAGTTTTCAAAAAGTTTTTAAGTTTCAAATCAATATTTTTCAAGTGTTTCAATGTTTTGAAAAATCAAAGAAAACAAGTTTTGAGAAACAAAGTTTTGTTCTTCAAGTATATATATCTTCATAGAAGTTTTCTCAATTATTTTCTAAAGAGCTGTATTTTTAAAATCTTTATTTTCTCACAAGCTTAAGCTATCACTGCAAAATTTATCCTTTAGAATCTTGTATTGTGAGATTTTTTATTTGTGATCATTGTGGTCAACAAGGATTGTAACCTCCAATTGTATTGTGCTTTTTGGCTTTGTGCACTCCTCTATTGTAAAAGAGTAATAGCTTTGTGTCCTCTCTCTTGTATAGAGCTGATTTGCATTGTGCATTGGCTTTGTACTTCTTTTATGTAGAGGATTAAAGTTTGTATCCTTCGTGGAGTTTATTTATAGAGATAGTGAAAATTCTTCACGCGGTGAAGGTGGTGATGTAGAGCAAGTGACCAGACCTCGAAACATATCCTCGTATTTGTGTTTGCCTATCTCTCAACTCAACTATACTCTCATTTACAATTTGCATTGCTCTTATTGCTTATCTATTTTTGCTTATATTATTTATTTGCTGAGATATGCTTATTATTATGCTTACACTTGTATGATCCAAGAAAGCTATTGAAGCATCTTAACTCTTATAAAAGAGGAATCTTGAGGAGAAGTTCTAGAGCCTTTCACTGGGAATTAATTTCACTCTTTGGAATTTATTTATGTGTTATTTTTATTAACCATAGTTTTTATAATTCATCTGATTAGAACTTCACCTATTCATCCCCTCTAGGTGAACTTTCGCTTATGTCATTTGAGGTATAATCCCCCCACGATCAGATCTCACAATTTTGATCTTCCTATCAAGTTGGTTCTTAGCTTCAGCTTTATACACTTTGAACCAATCGAGGACTTTATCCTTAAATTTGAGAAGATAGGTGTAACAGAATTTGGAGTAATTATCAATGAATATCATAAAGTATCTTCTACCGTCTCGGATGAGAACTCTGTTTGAGTCACATACATCACTATGAATAAATTCGAGGGTTATAGATGTCCTTGTGATAGAAGAAAATAATTTTAGGGTATTTTTACCCTAACACAGATTTCACATCTGGAAGATTTGTCGAAAGAAACGATCGAGATTCAAATTAATCATTTTCTTGATGAAATTGAAGTTGTCGTGTCCCAATCTTCTATGTCAGATATCACAAGACTCAATGTTCAAAGCAATAGAAATAGAAATTTTATTTTCAGAAGGATTGATTAAATTGATCCGAAAAAGACCATCACAAACAAAACCCTTTCTAATGAAAAAAATTAACTTTGAAATTATAAATTTATTAGATTTCTTGACAATCCTATAGCCTGCTCGAAGAAGAGAAAAGTCATTGATCAGATTCCTCTGAAGAGTCAGAACTTTTCCTGAGGTCATCCTGAGAGCAATGCATTCAGTTCCCGTTATTACTCTGATGGAGTGATATTCTAGGCTTACACTTCCTCCACATTGTTTCTGATTGGATTTAAATCAGGAGCAATCAGTACAGATATGAATAAGTGCTCTTGAATCTAACTACCAGTCTGAGGAGAAAGTGATTCAGTTGATAATAGAAAGAGTAGAATACAACTAAAAGGAGTTAAAATTAAATTCCACCATGTTGACCTTGTGCCCGCTGTTCCCTCTGTTTCCTCTTGAGTGAGCTTTCACTGGTTCCTTCTTCTGATTGAAACAGTGAGACGCCAAGTGATTAGTTCTCCTACAGATATAGTAAAATCTTACATCGGTCTTCTTGCTAGAGATTTTGAGTTTGAGGGAGGAAGATTGCGAAGATTTGAAGGAAGAGGAGTGATTGGGGTTTTTGAACTTTCTTTCCTTGGGATTCATGAATTTGCGTTTAAACTTATCCTCCATCAAGTTCACTTCAGCTTTCATTTTTGACTTGGTTTTGGAGTTTTGGCTATGTTGGTCTTCTATGGGAATTGCTTTTAGGGCTTGATAAGGGTAAGATTACCTTACTTATGACGGAGGTGTCCAACAAAGGCTGATCAAGAAGTAAGGAGTTTATCAATGAGACAGAACATCTTGTAGTAGTTGGGGAATTAATTTCCTTTCAATTGAAGGCATCGGATATAATTTTAAAATTTATGAAGTTGATCGTTGATTGGTTTACTATCAGCCATCATAAATTTATTGAAGGAGCAGGAGGCGAATCTTTCGATTCCAGCATCATCATGGCCATATTCTTCCTCGAGAGTTGTCTATAGTTTTTTGGCACTTTTATATTCATAATAAATGTCATATAGACTATCAGAGAGTGCACTAAAAATTCTATGCAGATAATGATAGTCAATTTTTTCATGTTTCAAATAGATGTTGGAGGAAGGACTTGTAAGAGGAGTTTCAACAGGAGAAGATCCAATAGGTGATGGTTTAGGAGAAGGTGAAGGAATGGTGTTGTTTATGGCTGAATGAGATCTAAAGCGGTTAACCGGTACTTCATCTGATTTGCCCATCTCTTAAAATATGTTCCAAAAAATTTTCAGGTTCTGCACTATTAGAATGATCTGGGTTGGCTATAGTGATGGGATGTTGGTACCTGAATTTTATATTTTAAAATTATTTTAAAATGTCATAATTTAGTTTATATTGGTAGCTTTTTAATTATGGTTTGCAGAATAAAATGGTGTATAATTCTTTTTTAATTATGCAACAAATGATTCTAGCAAGATATAGTTTGTGTCGAGCAATACTAAGCTTGCAGGAAACAAATATAGAGCTCTTGTGAAAATTATTTCTATCATAGTATTAAATTAGCTAATTTTGCAGATTAACTAATTACTAGTTAGAAAGAGATAATCAAACTAAAATCTTAATTAATTACTCATAAAATATCAATCAAAGCAAATAGTAAACTAATGAATTACCATGCAGGAATAAATCACTATGCTTGGAAATGGTAACTTTTAGACAAGATCCTATTGCATGAAATTCTTCCTAACTAACTATTAAGTTATCTAGCAGGTAAGAGACAAATATTAAATCAGGTTTAAAGTGATCTTGCAATTGATTTAAAAATACAAAAGTTTGCAATAATATGATAAGCTAAGATCTTAATAGTTTAGCAAGATTTGTAATAATTTTATAAATCTTGTAATGAAATGGTGTAATGAAATTGTGAAGCATATAAGAAAATTTTGAAAAAAAGAGATCCTTTAACAGATTTGATAAGATCTTTAGTAGAATTTAGATCTTTAAAATTTGGCAGGATGCAAATTTTTTCTTTTAAGATTTACCAAGATGACTGTTGGCAAGAATGATTAATTTTCTTTTATTTATAAGAATAATTCTGTAATTGCATATAATTCTAATGCATCAAACAGATAAGTAATTATATTGCATGAAATAAGTATTATATTAAAATATTTATTATATGAAAATTTTTTCCTAAATTCAGTTGCAAGAAATTATCAAAGAACAATAATCTTTCTTCTAGATTGTAAGATATATAACAATATTTCTAAATTTAAAACATACAACACATTAAACTAATAAATCCTTTAATCAAATTAAATAATTGTCCAAAACATGTAACTAATATAAAAGGAATTAAAAGAAAATAGAAATTTGTTAGTCTTGGGTGACGTAGTCGTGCAAAAGCACTACCCTAAAAGAAAAATGATCGGTTCCTTGTTCGGACCTTGAAGTGACATCCTCTCATAGCGGTAAAAACTCTCTCGATTAACCAACAACACCAAGCTCAGGACAGTGAAATAGGCTTCTGCTCAGATGAAGATTTATTGCCCGAAATGAAAAAGAAAGGCTTCAAGAGTTACCAAAACTTTAATCACAATTCAGAAATTTTGACAGAATTTTGATGTAAGAAATATGGAGAGAGAGTATGTATTTGGATGCAGCTGTTCATGTACTAAAGGTGGACGAGATAGGCCAGTATTTATATCAGTTCAAACACCCTGTAGTGGAGTGAGGATCATGCTAACGTTTAAGATGTTGTAACACTATTGAGTTGCTGTAATAGTCTTGAGATCATGCAGATCTGATCCAATTTGTACGGGTCCAAAGTATATGGTCAAAAACCAAAAATCTTAACAGAATTAAATTTAAAATTTAAATAAAACATTAATAGATAAATTAAAACAAAAAATATCGCAGGTTCCAGACCCTTTGGATGAAGCTCCATTTGTGTTCCAGGTCCTGGGCGCGCGCCACCCAAACACGAAACAGCCAGGTTCGATTCGGCACATGTGTATGCGTGTGGGGAGTGTGGCAAGGCCCAACTATTCATAATAATAGTCAAAGAAGGAGTTGGTATATACACCCATTTTACCGCCTTTGTTCTATGCAGTGTGGGACGAAAAATCGAGACCAAATTTGAAAATCACCTAGAGGGGGTGAATAGGTGACTAGCTAATCTAATGATGAATTAATGCGGAATTAAAACTATTTATGTAGACTAAAAACTATTAAGCTAAACACACCACGTATAACACAAGAGTGTAACCGAATTCCCGATGAAGGGCTCTAGACTATCTCCTCAAGATTCCTCTAGAGAAGAGTTGAGGTGCCGCTATGGCTCTCTTGGTTGAATACAAGTGTGAGCAAACAATCCCCAAGCATATATCAATATAACCAAAAGTATATCAAGCAATTAATGAATATGAACAATAAAAGTATGCAAGATATAAGCACAAGTGAGAGATAGAGAGCAATCGCAAACACAGGAGATTTTTTTTGAGGTTCGAGCACTTTTGCTCTATGTCCCCGCCTTCAACACTATGAAGGATTTCCACTAGAATCGATCCCACCGGATCACTCGGTGTCGCAACACATACAACGAGTTCACAATAGAACTCCTTGGACTCACTAGTCCCTCTCTTGTTCCCGTAAGAACTACACACGCAAGCACACTAGTTTGCCAAGGCCGCACTTCTACACCGAGCTCCCATAAGAACTCGAAACAACATGAACCCGCAAGTTTGCCTCCTCAAATTCAAAGATGAACACTTTGGTGATTTTAATACTTTGATCACCTAAAACTCTCTCACAACAAAGATCCCTATGGGATTGATATAGCAATGGATAGCTGAAATATGTGTAAGAAAAAACTTGGATAGTATTTGTGGTGAAAAACTCAAGAAATCTCTTTTTCAAAACACTTTTGAAAAACTCTCCTTTTGATATAGAAATATTTGGCTCTAAAACAAGTGGAGAAAAACATTTAGAAGTGTAGGAAAAATTATCTTGAAAACCCACTTAAAATCTTATAGAAAACAGCCCAAAACAGCCCCATATAAATAGGCTCCAAAAACTAGCCGTTGGGGACAACTCAGCAGACTTTTCTGCTGTCGGTCGACCGCTTGGTGGACCGGCGAAATGTCAAATTTTTGACCGTTGTGCCATCGGTCTACCAGTCGGTCGATCGAGGTCTGGATACAGAGAGCAGAAGCACTCTGCTGGTCGACCGCCTGGTCGACCGGGGCCAGATCCAGAGAGCAGAACTCTCTAGCGGTCGACTGGCCCTCCAGCCAAACAAGGCCGTGCATGTTTGTGCACATCAGTTGACCGCCTGGTCGACCGACCTCTAGCACGGTCAACCGTGCGGTCGACCGGCAGAAAGCCAGAACACATGTTTTAAGGATTTAAAACTTAGTCTTTTTACTTTCAATAAAATCCCATAAATTCTCATAAATTCTACAAAAATAAGTTCATTTATATACTTTGATATACAAATATGTTTGATTAAAAATTAAAACATATTACAAACATTTTGAACTATTTTTGTAATATAGAATTTTGCCTCAAATAAAAAACTGTATTTTTCAAAATGATTTTTCAAAACTTTTTCAGATACAAAAACAAGATATTCTAAACACTTTTGAAGATAAGTGTGTATGGATATGAACTACTACACATATATGATGAAATATTTATGTTTTTGATAATAAGTTCTAAAATAAGTTTTGATAAAACACATGTATATTTTTAAGCTTAAAAATTAAACCGATATTTTTCAAAACGAAAACTTTATTATGAAAACACATACAAATCTTGTGTGTGAGTGTATATGAACATGAGCAATCCACCAACTAATCTATCCTTTACATTTTATCTAAAAATAAAATCTTGACACTAACAAATACGACACAAGTCTTCTTGAAAATCTTCTCTTGAAGGTCTTCTTCTCCTTCTTGAGTTGGTCTAAAACTTGATCCAATGAGCTAGACTCCTCTTGAGTACTTGATGCAATCTTGATAGATGAGCTCCTGAATCAACGCGTGCTAGCTCCAAAACTTTGACTTCGAATCTTTTGTTGAAGCTAAGCACCTACTAAAATCTTGATCAAATATCTAATACTAATTAAACACAAGATTATTAGTACTATAACTACATGAGTTAATCATCACCAAAACTAGAGTGATGGGCCTTCGGCCAACAATCTCCCCCTTTTTGATGATGACAAAACTCATGGAGTTATATATGTATGGATTAAAGTTAAGCTTCATAGAAGCTCCCCCTAACTCATGCATAACAAAAAACAAATATATATTCAGTGAAGTGCATAAAACTAAATAAATATATATGCATAAACAAGGTGAGAGAAACATGTATAAATTAAGAATTCTTCTCCCCGAAAACCTTCTCCCCCTTTTGTATAAACTTTCAAAATCCTTCTCCCTCTTTTTGTATAAATATAAAATATAGAACATGCATAAACTCAATATATGCATAAACTCAATTTCTAAATATGTATATACAAACTTAAAATCATTCTCCCCCTTTTTGTTAATCATCAATAAAGGGGTGAAAAACAAATCAACAATAAAGATATATATGCGATATATATATTCATGAAGAGGAAGACAGTAAGTTAGCTTTCCTGCATACATGCATTACATGAAAAAGGGATGACAAAACCTTAACTCACATAAAGCATAATATATAATGTATAAGCGAAGATGTTAAGCTCCCCCTACACACGTGTATCACATAAAGAAGAGATGTCAAGCTCCTAAATATAAGATACACTTAACATGAATCTATATATGAAGAGATGTTAAACTCCCCTTGTATATAGGCAAGACATATCAAAACATTTTTAAAAATCACTTTAAAGACAAATTTTGAATTTTTTTAAATCAAATTTTGAGATACCATTTGTAAGTAAACAAAATTTTAAGGTATCACAAGATTTTTGATACCAATTGATATTGAAAATTTTTGATACCAATTGAAATTGAAACATTTGTAAATTTTGATACCAATGAAAGTAAAATATTTTATATTTTGATACCAATTGAAATATATGATAAATTTTGATACCAAATAAAAAGTAAAACATTTTTTATACCAACTGAAATCGAAACTCATTGAAATCGAAACATACTGATACCAATTGAAGTATATTGTAAATTTTGATATCAATTAAAAGGTAAAATATAAAGTATATTTTGATATCAATTGAAATACTAATTCAAAATAATGCATAAGCTCATTAAAATACCAATTGAGATACCAATTGAAATCAAGATTTATGTCAAGCTTAGCATAAACATAATTTGTGCTTTAAACATGTAAGGATATAGTAAATCAAGCACAATCGAATCATATATGTGTATGAAAATGAAAATACCAATTGAAATTGATATTATTTGAAATTTGAAGTATTTATATACAAGAAAACATATATGAGTATACAAAAGTAGAATTTCATGAAGTTCATGTGTATAACTCATAACTATCCACCCTAATCATGCACTTGTTAAAAAGATTTTCAATTAGAACATACATGGCATGGTCACCCAACCATCCGCCCTTTTAGTGTAGAAGTTTTAAAAAATATGACTTGAAAATAGTTATAAATTGAAAATACTACCAAATGAAGAATAAATAACTAGTTTAAAGTAATTTTTAAAAAACTAATTAAAGATCCTTCATATATGAAAACAAATCATATATCCCATGTAATATGCTAAAAAAACACCAGAGTTGAGACTCAAAATTTATAAGGTTCATAAATGCTCATGAAAATAAGGTCATGAGAAAATAAAAAAAATGTGAGTGTACAATAATCAAGTGAGTAGCATATTCATGAAAATAATCAGTAAAGCTAAAAACATCTAAACATATGAAAATCATAAAAATTTATTTTTCATTAAAATTAAACTTCAAGGTATATGTATGTTCTATCAAAACTAAAAATATACATACATAAGCCAAACACAAACGAGTCCATAATAGAATTTGCATGAAGGAAAGTAACTCAAGGGTATACATGTATATTTATAAGTTTAGATAAAAGCAACATATACATGAAGCAAAACATATACAGAAATAGAGAAAAACAATTGTAAATGAGAGAATCATCAAAACTAGGTTATACATGTACATGTAATGGGTACAAGTGAGCAATGAGGCACAAACATATAAAAATCAAGTGTAGCCCACTACTTGTACAGGTATATACACAAGTTTTAATGAAAACTACATCTAAACAAGTATTCTCCTTATGAAATATAAAAACAAAAACATACTAAAAATATTTAGATAGAAGCATGTAACTAAACTGAGAGTTTAGAGATAGTTACCAAACCATACGCACTATTCTCTAAGTCTTCAAAACATTGTGGTCCTCCCACCAAACTTTCTTGATAGTGATGCATCAATAAGGTATGTACACCTAGCTCTTGCATCCACCACCAAGGCACCATATCTCTCCCGTCATGTGAGAGCCCTCACCTACATCAAATACAAGTGGTGGGGATTTTAGTACCCATTTTCTTTTGGGTCCATGGGGTTTAGCATCATAAGGAACCCAAACATTTTTATTAGCAAAATTTATAGAATTTACCTTATCATAACAAAACTTTGCTAAGTGGCTTTTGCGGCCACAATGTGTACATTTGTACACTCTAGCATGCACATGAGAATCAGTGTAACCATGGTGTGCAAAGTGTCCATATGTGTGCCGTGGGTGATGTGCATGAACATGTGGAGCTTGTTTCTTTTGAAATAAGATTTTCAATCTATTATGATTGAATGCGCAATTGCTTAAAGTTGGGCTCAAACAATTTGTTCTATTTTTAAAAATTGAATCTCATTTTTATGAATAGTAGAAGGAAAAGCATGGTGAGAATGAGAATCAACACTCTTTTTCTTTTTAGAAATATTTTCCTTTTCTTTTGAAACAATTTTTCTTTTCAAAGAGTTGTTTTCATCCAAAGCAATTTCTTTTTCTTTTTCCACCAAAGAGATTTTATTTTTCAAAGGTTTATTTCCTTCACAAATATCATTTAGCTTAGAGGACAAGGAAATATTCTCCTTTTTCAACAAATTATTTTCTTTTGAAATGCATTCCAATTTATTTTGAAAGGAATCTTTTTTTTAATATGGAATTAAATTTATTTTTCAATTTCTTATTATCCTTTTTAAGCAAGTCATATTTTTCAAGAAGTTGTTGATAAAATGAAGCAAGATCATCATATGACAAGTCAACATCCTCATCAAGCTCGGATTCGGAATTTACGTCAAGGGGGTTATCCCATTGGACCGTGTAGCACAAGTTAGAAGCCTCACTTCCATCATCCGAGTCACGTCCCGCATAATATTGCTTTTGTTCACCAATGGAGATTAAAGTGTTCCATACTACAAAAGCCGAATCAAAGTTAGAAACCCTACATAAATAATCATCGTTTAGGGTACGTTTTAATGCATGGATGGCTTTTGTATTAGCCTGAAGATTTTTGCCATTTAAACAATATGAATCTTTAATAGTGGCAAAATAAACATGAATACCTAGGACTTTGAGGTACATTGACATCTTAACCTTCTAAGTTTTGATGTTAAGAATATCAAACATAGGAGGTGACATGAAATCCATGTGTATGTATAAATATTGTGATTAGCCAAAAATAAGGATCTTTAACTCTAGGTTGTTAGACCCAAATCAAGAGCACCAAGCTCTGATACTAATTGAAAATCACCTAGAGAGGGGATGAATAGGTGACTAACTAATCTAATGATGAATTAAAGTGGATTTAAAACTATTTATTCAGACTAAAAACTATTAAGCTAAACACACCACGTATAACATAAGAGTGTAGCCGAATTCTTGGTGAAGGACTCTAGACTATCCCCTCAAGATTCCTCTAGAAAAGAGTTGAGGTGCTGCTATGACTCTCTTGGTTGAATACAAGTGTGAGCAAACAATCCCCAAGCATATATCAATATAAGCACAAGTATATCAAGCAATTAATGGATATGAACAATAAGAGCATGCAAGATATAAGCACAAGTGAGAGATAGAGAGAGCAATCGCAAACACAGGAGATTTGTTTCGAGGTTCGAGCACTCTTACTCTATGTCCCCACCTTCAACACTATGAAGGATTTTCACTAGAATCGATCCCATCGGACCACTCGGTGCCGCAACACCAACAACGAGTTCACAATAGAACTCCATGAACTCACTAGTCCCTCTCACAAGAACTACACACGCAAGCACACTAGCTTGCCGAGGCCGCACCTCTACACCGAGCTCCCACAAGAACTCGAAACAACACGAACCCGCAAGCTCGCCTCCTCAAATACAAAGATGAACACTTTGGTGATCTCAACGCTTTGATCACCTAAAACTCTCTCACAAAAAAGATCCCTATAGGATTGATATAGCAATGGATAGCTCAAGTACGTCTGAGAAAAAACTTGGATAGTATTTGTGGTGAAAAACTCAAGAAATCTCTTTTTCAAAACACTCTTGAAAAACTCTCCTTTTGATATGAAAATATTTGGCTCTAAAATAAGTAGAGATAAACACTTAGAAGTGTATGAAAAACTATCTTAAAAACCCATTTAAAATCTTATAGAAAACAGCCCAAAACAGCCCCATATAAATAGGCTCCAAAAACTAGCCATTGGGGATAACTCAGCAGACTTTTCTGCTATCGGTCGACCACCCAGTGGACCAGTTAACGGTCAGATTTTTGACCGTTATGCCATCGATCGACCGGCCAGTCGACCGAGGCCTGGATACAGAGAGCAGAAGCTCTCTGCCGGTCGACTGCCTGGTCGACCGGGGCCAAATCCAGAGAGCAGAACTTTCTCGTGGTCGACCGACCCTCCAGCCAAATAAGGTCATGCACATCGGCCGACCGCCCGGTCGACCGACCTCTGGCGCGGTCGACCGGTAGAAGGCCAGAACACAGGTTTTAGGGATTTAAAACTTGGTCTTTTTACCTTTAGTAAAATCCCATAAATTCTCATAAATTCTACAAAAATAAGTTCATTTATATACTTTGATATACAAACATGTTTGATTAAAAATCAAAACATATTACAAACATTTTGAATTTTTTTTGTAATATAGAAGTTTTACCTTAAATAAAAAACTGTATTTTTCAAAACAATTTTTTCAAAACTTTTCCAAATACAAAAACAAGATATTCTAAACACTTTTGAAGCTAAGTGTGTATGGATATGATCCACTGTACAAATATGATGAAATATCTATGTTTTTAATAATAAGCTCCAAAATAGGTTTTGATAAAACACATGTATATTTTTAAGCTTAAAAATCAAACCGGTATTTCCAAAACGAAAACACTATTATGAAAACACATATAAATCTTGTGTGTGACTGTATATGAACTTGAGCAATCCACTAACTAATCTATCTTTTACATTTTATCTAAAAATAAAATCTTGACACTTACAAACATGACACAAGTCTTCTTGAAAATCTTCTCTTGAAGTCTTCTTCTCCTTCTTGACTTGGTTCAAACCTTAGTCCAATGAGCTAGACTCCTCTTGAGTACTTGATGCAATCTTGATGCGCGAGCTCTTGAATGAATGCGTGCTAGCTCCAAAACTTTGACTTTGAATCTTTTGTTGAAGCTAAACACCTACTAAGATCTTGATAAAATATCTAATACTAATTAAACACGAGATCATTAGTACTATAACTATATGAGTTAATCATCATTAAAACTAGAGTGATGAGCTTTCGGGCCAACAATCTCCCCCTTTTTGATGATGCCAAAGCTCATGGAGTTATATATGCATGGATTAAAGTTAAGCTTCATAGAAGCTCCCCCTTAACTCATGCATAACAATAAACAAATAGATATTCAATGAAGTGCATCAAACTAAACAAATATATATGCTTAAACAAGGTGAGAGAAACATGCATAAATCAAGAATTCTTCTCCCCGAAAACCTTCTCCCCTTTTGTATAAACTTTCAAAATCCTTCTCTCTTTTTGTATAAACATAAAATATAGAACATGCATAAACTCAATATATGCATAAACTCAATTTCTAAATATGCATATATAAACTTAAAGTCATTCTCTCCCTTTTAGTTAATCATCAACAAAGGGGTGAAAAACAAATCAACAATAAAGATATATATGTGATATACATTCATGAAGAGGAAGACGGTAAGTTAGTTTCTCTGCATACATGCATTACATGAAGAAGAGATGACAAAATCCTAACTCACATAAAGTAAAATATATAATGTATAAGCGGAGATGTTAAGCTCCCCCTACACACGTGTATCACATAAAGAAGAGATGTCAAGCTCCTAAATATAAGAAACACTCAACATGAATCTATATATAGAAGAGATGTTAAACTCCCCTTGCATATAGGCAATACATATTAAAACATTTTTAAAAATCACTTTAAAGACAAATTTTGAATTTTCTTAAATCAAATTTTCAGATACCATTTGTAAGTAAACAAAATTTTAAGATATCATAAGATTTTTGATACCTATTGAAATTGAAAATTTTTAATACCAATTGAAATTGAAACATTTGTAAATTTCGATACCAATGAAAATAAAATATTTTCTATTTTGATACCAATTGAAATATATGCTAAATTTTGATACCAAATAAAAGGTAAAACATTTTTTATACCAAATGAAATCGAAACCCAATTTAAATTGAAACATATTGATACCAATTGAAGTATATTGTAAATTTTGATATCAATTAAAAGGTAAAATATGAAGTATATTTTGATATCAATTGAAATACCAATTCAAAATAATGCATAAGCTCATTAAAATACCAATTAAGATACCAATTGAAATCAAGATTTAAGTCAAGCTTAGCATAAACATAATTTGTGCTTTAAACATGTAAGGTATTGTAAATCAAGTATAATCAAATCATATATATGTATGAAAATGAAAATACCAATTGAAATTGATATTATTTGAAATTTGAAGCATACATATATAAGAAAACATATATGAGTATACAAAAGTAGAATTTCATGAAGTTCATGTGTATAACTCATAAGTATCCACCTTAATCATGCACATGTTAAAAAGATTTTTAATTAGAGCATGTAAGGCATGGTCACCCAACCATCCGCCCTTATAGGGTAGAAGTTTTTGAAAATATGATTTGATAATATCTGTAAATTGAAAACACTACCAAATAAGGAATGAATAACTAGTTTAAAGTAATTTTTAAAAAACTAGTTAAAGATCCTTCATATATGAAAACAAATCATATATCCCATGAAATATGCTAAAAAAAACACAAGAGTTGACACTCGAAATCTATAAGGTTCATAAATGCTCATGAAAATAAGGTCATAAGAAAACAAAAGAAATGTGAGTGTACAATAATCAAGTGAGTAGCATATTTATGAAAATAATCAATAAAGCTGAAAACATCTAAACATACGAAAATCATAAAAATTTATTTTTCATTAAAATTAAACTTCAAGGTATATGTATGTTCAATCAAAACTAAAAATATACATACATATCCTAAACACAAACGAGTCCATAATAGAATTTGCATGAAGGTAAGTGACTCAAGGATATACATGTATATTTATAAGTTTAGATAAAAGCAACATATCATGAAGCAAAACATATACAAAAATAGAGAAAAACAGGTGTAAATGAGGGAATCATCAAAACTAGGTTATACATGTACATGTAATGGGTACAAGTGAGCAATAAGGCACAAACATATAAAAATCAAGTATAGCTCACTATTTGTTCAGGTATAGACAAACGTTTTTATGAAAACTACATCTAAACAAGTATTCTCCTCATGAAATACAAAAACCAAAACATGCTAAAAATATTTATATAGAAATATGTAAACTAAATTATGAGTTTAGAGATAGTTACTAAACCATACAAACTATTCTCTAAGTCTTCAAAATATGGTGGTCCTCCCACCAAACTTCCTTGATAGCGATACATCAATAGGGTATGTATACCTAGGACTTGCATCCACCGCCAAGGCACCATATCTCTCACATCATGTAAGAGCCCACACCTACATCTGGTGGGAATTTTGGTACCTATTTTCTTTTGGGTCCATAGGAGTTAGCGTCATAAGGAACCCAAACATTTTTATTAGCAAAATTTATAGAATTTACCTTATCATAACAAAACTTTGCTAAGTGGCCTTTGCGGCCACAATGTGTATATATGTACACTCTAACATGCACATGAGAATGAGTGTGATCATGATGTGCAAAGTGTGCATATGCCATGGGTGATGTGCATGATCATGTGGAGCTAATTTCTTTTGAAACAAGATTTTCAATCTATTATGATTGAATGCGCAATTGCTCAAAGTTGAGCTCAAGCAATTTATTCTATTTTTCAAAAATTGAATCTCATTTTTATCAATAGTAGCATGAAAAGCATGATGAGAACGAGAATCAACACTCTTTTATTTTTAGAAATATTTTCTTTTTCTTTTGAAACAATTTTCTTTTCAAAGAGTTGTTTTCATCCAAAGCAATCTTTTTTTCTTTTTCCACCAAAGTGATTTTATTTTTCAAAAATTTATTTCCATCACAAATATCATTTAGCTTAGAGGACAAGGAAATATTCTCCTTTTTCAACAAATCATTTTCTTTCGAAATACATTCCAATTTATTTTGAAAGGAATCTTTTTCTTTTAACATGGAATCAAATTTATTTTTCAATTTCTTAGTATCCTTTTTAAGCAAGTCATATTTTTTAAGAAGTTGTTGACAAAATGAAGTAAGATCATATGACAAGTCAACATCCTCATCAAGCTCGGATTCGGAATTTACCTCAAGGGGGTTATCCCTTGGACCATGTAGCACAAGTTGGAAGCCTCACTTCCATCGTCTGAGTCACTCCCCGCATAATATTGCTTTTGTTCACCAAGGGAGATTAAAATATTTCATAGTACAAAAGTCGAATCAAAGTTAAAACCCTATATAAATAATCATCATTTAGGGTACTTTTTAATGCATGGATGGCTTTTACATTCACCTTAAGATTTTTGCCATTTAAACAATATGAATCTTTAATAGTGGCAAAATAAACATGAATACTTAGGGCTTTGAGGTACATTGACATCTTAACCTTCCAAATTTGGATGTTAAGAATATCAAATATGAGAGGTGACATGAAATCCATGTGGGTGTATAAATATTGTGATTAGCCAAAAATAAGGATCTTTAACTCTAGATTGTTAGACCCAAATCAAGAGCACCAAACTCTGATACCAATTGAAAATCACCTAGAGGGGGGTGAATAGCTGATTAGCTAATCTAATGATGAATTAATGTGAAATTAAAACTATTTATGCAGACTAAAATTATTAAGTTAAACACACCAAGTATAACACAAGAGTGTAGCCGAATTCCGGTGAAAGGCTCTAGACTATCTCCTCAAGATTCCTCTAGATAAGAGTTGAGGTGCCGCTATGACTCTCTTGGTTAAATACAAGCGTGAGCAAACAATCTCCAATCATATATCAATATAAGCACAAGTATATCAAGCAATTAATGAATATGAACAATAAGAGCATGCAAGATATAAGCACAAGTGAGAGATAGAGAGAGCAATCGCAAACACGGGAGATTTGTTTCGAGGTTCGAGCACTCTTGCTCTATGTCCCCGCCTTCAACACTATGAAGGATTTCCACTAGAATCGATCCCACGGATCACTCGATGTCGCAACTCTTACAACGAGTTCACAATAGAACTCCTTAGACTCACTAGTTCCTTTCTTGTTCCCGCAAGAACTACACACGCAAGCAGGCCGCACCTCTACACCTAGCTCCCACAAGACTCGAAGCAACACGAACCCACAAGTTCGCCTCCTCAAATACAAAGATGAACACTTTGGTGATCTCACACCAAATTATTGTTATTGATTGACAAAATATAACGCTGAGGTTCAAAACAAATGAGTGAATAATTCGTGAGACCACATGATCTCGTAATCTGACAGATGTGATTTGTCCCCCCAGAAATGGGTCCCTTCGGTTTGATGGAGACGGCCCGGGCGGTGTGGGCCACATGCACTTTTTCTATTTTCATTTCGACCGCCTGTTATCTCATAATTTTACAAAATCGTACAAATTTTCTCCAAAAGGAGATGATTTATTAGTCCAAAATAGCTAGTCTTGCATAAAAAGTACATGCAGTTTAATTTTGACATTCTAATCAGGTGTTCGGTTCAATCTCAGAAGATTACACGACGCCGAGTTAAGTTTGGTCTGAACCTAATGGTGACGGGTTTAGTCTACTGGACTAGTGGATATTCAACTTGATCTTATTTACTCATGGTTCATGAAAATGTTTTTCTTGTAAAGTCACTTAGAACTTTTTTTTAGAACTGGAATATTTTGTAGAACAATTTTTAACGTGTAGTTAATTGAAACTTTTAGCTGTTGGAAATAATTTAACATATGTGCTCACATATGTGAATTAATGCGTATTGATTGAAGTGGAACCTACACACAAAAAAATACAGAATTTCATAAATAGTGCAAGGTACTTAATGCTACCACGATAGCAAGTACCGATGCGGGTCGTGATCCACAAAGAGGGACTAGCGAGGGAAACGTTTTGTAAGTTCTCTTTCAAGTTACTCAAAATAGATAAAGTTTTTCTTTTGTTCTTTAAAAGAAAACAAAAAGTTATGTTAAATTGTAAAAGTGATAGGTTGGAGTAGATGGAGAAAATAGAAGATGGAGTTACAGAAAGAAAGTGAAAACGTGAATAAAGTTGAGAGTTGTTGATGATCTAAACTAAGAAATAAAAGAAAGGAAAAGAAAACTAAAGAACTTACCTATCTCTCCGGTCGATGACTTACCTGAAATCCTTCTCAACGATGACCTTTGCTTGAAGGCGAGAGAAGCAGGATAGATGAGATCTTCCCCATTCTTGATCTACACTACGAAACGAAGCTACAAGCTATACTACCATAGAAATGGTTTTTCATCACCATAGGACATCAACGACACTTACAAGGGCAAGACAACTTCGAAGCTATTGGAGTCGTTTGGATTCATAAATACAGAAGAGAGAAGCAAGAAAAACAAGAGTAGAAAAAGAAAACTTCAATTGAATTAAATAACAATAAAAGAAAGGAAGAATACTTACACCGATGTCACTCTCAGTACAAGCATATTTCTTGTTCTCCCATGAAACTCTTCTTCTGTCTCAGTTACATAAAAAATAAAAATTACATTTAAAAGAGAAAAAAGACTTAAGTTAAACCTATAAAAAAATATATTCTATTTTCTGCTTGATCGTGCTCTACACACTGAGAATTTGCATGTATTTATAGTAAATATGGAACGGGAAGAGCGTCTAAAGATAGGGGGAGCAAACGCTCCCCCAAATCTTACCAGATTGTCACGGATCCGCAGCTTTGGTCGTGGATCCACGTCCTGGATGTGGTCAATTGGCCACATCTAGGGAGCGTGGCATCGTGGTATTTGTCCATTTTGGATTATCGCCCTTGGATTCTCTGTTTGGACTCTGTGTTTGACGTTATCCTCGGTTGATCTTTAGCTAACCAAAATGGATTTATAAAAATCCAAATGTTACCGGTCTTCATTTGGTGTTATTTTTTTGATTTTCTTTGATCTTTAGCTGAATATTTGCCTCAATCCTTGATTTGTTCTGAATGTGGTGATATCCTCATAAATCTTTAAGTTAACCGAATTGATTCACCTAGATCTGGGATCATCCTCAGCTAAACTGAATAAATTCAATTAAATCTGATTTTAACTGGTTTTTATTTAGTTAATCCTTTTTCTCTCTATAATTATCCTCTGCAAAATAGATATTTAAGATAAGAAAAATAGCAGATTTATTACAGGATAAATGTGAGAGTGTAATGAAAAGAATACAAAATATGTGTACGATTACACCCCTGAAAATATACCTAGAGGGGGGGTGAATAGGTGTATTAGCTAATCTAATGACAAATGATGCGGAATTAAAAACTAATTGCAACACACTATGTGTAACCAAAGAGTGTAGCCGAATTCTCCGTGAAGGGCTCTAAACTATCTCCTCTAGATTCCTCCAAATAAGAGTTGAGGTACTATTAGAAGCTCTCTTGATTCAACACTAGTGAGGGCACACAATTAATACCAAGCATATATATGATATGAACAATATGATGCAATGCAAGATATAAGAGAGAGTTTAGAGATAGTGGTTCAAATGCAAACACCGAGATATATTTCGAGATTTGAGCCACTACTCTACTTCCCCGCCTTTACACAGAAGGATTTTCACTATATGTCCACACAGGGCCGCCCACATAGGGAACCTCCATCGAGGAATTTGAAACTACAAAGTTAGAGTATACAACTCCTCTCTCCAACACAATCACCTTTACACAAGAGGTAAGGCACAAAGCCATAACAATCACCTTTACACATAGAGGGATAAGGGCTCAAAGCCAAACCACAATCACAATCATCTCTACACGAAAGGGATAGACACTAAGCCAAACCACAATCACCTCTACACTAGAGGGATGAACACAAACCCAAAGCACAACCTCCTCTACACTTAGAGGAATAGGACAAACCCAAAGCAAAGAAGGGATTACAACTTGGTGATCTCAAAGATCACAAACAACTCTTGGTGATCACAATAGACCACAAACTATATTTCCCACAAAAACAAGATCCTATAAATAGAATAGAGATGATAGCTCAAGTGTGAGAAAATAAGGTGTTTGAAAAACAATTCACAAAGAAAAATACTTGAGAAAAATATTAGAAGAAGATAGAAACAAATATCAAAACCAATTTCTCAAAGACTCTATTTTTCTTTTATTTTTCCAACCCTTGAAAACAAAATAAAAGATAAATCTTTTTGGCACAAAAACTCTTCAAAAACTTGCTGCTAAAACACTTGTATAGATGAAAAAATTTACTCTTAAAATCCTTGCTAAAAACAGCCCAAGAGAACTCCTTTATATAGGCCCCTAAATAAAAGAGCCGTTGGCAGCCTGAAAGGTCAATTTTGACCTTCCGGTCGATCGCCCGGTCGATCGGCGCTACCCGAGACCTGGGTAGTTTTCGTCGGCCGACCGTGCAATCGACCGGCCTACTTGGCAGGCCTTTTTTTGTGCACGTCTCGTGCACATCGGTCGACCGACCACTAGTCCAGTCGACCGTCGGGTCGACCGCCAGCTGATCAGGCTGGGTTTTCAGAACAAAAAACTTGGTTATTTTAATATCAATAAAATCCCATAAAATTCCACAAAAATAAGTTCTTATAAGATATTTGAATACCAAATATGTGTGACCAAAATCAACACATACTACAGACTATTTGAACTATTTTTGTGATATAAAATATTTGGCTTTAAACAAAAACCGTATTTGTCGAAAACCAAATTTTGAAATGAAAATCTGATTTTTTCAAAACTTGTATAATTACAAAAATAATATATTTAAACTCTTTTGAAGCATACTGTGTATTGATAGAATCCAATACACATGTAGTGTATATATATATATATATATATATATATATATATATATATATATATATATTTTTGACATAAAATTCAAATTAGGTTTTGTTAAATACAAAACTCTAAACAATGAATAGGATCATCAAAATAAGTTTTTCTAAGTATATGAAGCATATATGTATATAGATGAAATTTAATATACATTTAAACCATGTAAACTTGTTTTGATTATATCTATTCATGAAAATCATGTATATGTAGATACGAAATGCAAAAATCAGTTAAACCGAAAACCAAATTTTTGTGTGTGAACTTGAGCATATCAACACTATCTATCTTTACACAAGATCTAAGTCTTCTTGTCGATCCTCATCTTTAAGACGACCTGATCAAAATACGATCCAATGAGCTTGACTCCAACTGAGTGCTAGATGCAATCTTGACACGCGAGCTCTTGAATCTACATGTGTTAGATCCTAAAACTCCTCTGTTGAAGCTAAACACCTACTAATATCTTGATCAATAACTGAAACTATATAAACACAAGATCATTAGTAAACTAACCTTCATAAGTTAGTCATCATCAAAACTATGGTGAAAGGCCTCTGTGCTAGCAACCCCATACCTATCTTTTGCTCGTCCTTGAGCAAAATAACAAAACTAAACTGAGGATTATTAGACCACTTTCGCAGGTCACGCGATTGCACTGAGCATGTGCAACAAGCCTTAAATCTCTAGGTTACCCCTAGAGGACAAGTTTTATCTCGTGAGGGTTTTCAGTAGATTGCACCCACAAAATCTATAAAAAAGAAAAAAGTGTTAGTATTTTCGCAAAACATTTTGAAAAAGAGAGAAAATATTTGAAGTACTATTGTAAGAGTTCAAGTAATCTATAAGTTATAGAAAAATCAAAATTTTCATTCCTAAACTTAGTGTCTATTCAAATACTTGTTATCCATCAAGGTAAGGAGTTAAATTGTATTTCTCATCTAATCTATTACTTACCCTAAGTCATATGTACCTTCGTGACCGTGAAATTTTGACTAAGGGTTCTTTCACTCTAATTCTTATACCTTATTTTATTTTTTTATTTTTTATATTTTTGGTGCTATTATTCCTTAATTCTATTAGGCTTTCTAATCTGCCTATATAATGAGCCTTTAATCGGTGACTTCCAAATCAGACAGTCTTATGACACCGGGTGAGAAAACACCCCAAGAACTTAAAGACTCGAGCAAACAAGGCTACAGAACTAAGAATTTTATTATATGGACCACTTTTATGTGTGAATACTTATGCTTTATGAGGCATAAATACCCAACTTAATTAGAGGATTTTTGATATAAATACATATATTTTTTCTTTTCTTTTTTTTATATAAGGCATAAGAATCTTTGTTTTTGAACCCTAAGTGTGCAAGTGTATAAAATATGCATATTTCATCAAGATAAAAATCAATACTAAATTACTTTCCCAAATTTTCTTCCTAACTCTAGAAATCAAATAAATAATCTTATTTTGACCAAATATAATAAGTCCTAATTATGATTCTTCTATTCCTTAAAATTGACTTAATTTCTTACAAAACATATGTCAAAATATTGCTCTCTTTTCAAAAAGTTTTTTTAGATAGGTAAATGTTAATTTTTTTACTTTAAATAAAAAGAAAACCGATATTATGTTAGAACCCTCCCCCACATCTATCTCATACACTGTCCTCAATTATGAATGAAAAAAGAAGAAAGGGAAAGAAAATATTATCTTAAGGTGGTGGTTTCGATGGTGGTCAGATTGGGTCAAGCGTTGCTACCCAATCAAGATAATGTGGCAGTTCACAGAACCCACCTTTATTGACCTCTTTTCTATTTACATAATTACAATCCACAATATGAATAGGATCATGAATGATCCTATTATGAAACTTATTTCATTTACATGACCATTCTTGAAAAATCATCACGGAGTCATCATGGTCTATACCTATGTCCAACAAAGAATGTGACTTGGAGGAATGATTGACTTGGGCTCAAGAATGATAGGTTCGAGAACCAATACTAACTCGAAAAAATTAACTTTGAGCTCGAGAGTCAGTTTTTGTTCAAGAGTTGAGTCCAAATCTAAGAATTAAAATTCACATTCTTTTCCCATCAATGGAATGTGACTATCCAAAATTGGTGATTTAATTTCTAAATCTATAGGTACGGGAATAAATATTAGCTTGGGAAATTGGTCCAAATTGGGTAAGGATACCGGAGTCAACATAGATTCGAAGATGAGAACTAAATAACAAGTTTGGGGATCGGGGTTACATTCACATTCAACTTCAATCTCATTGAATGAAAAACTTGATAATTTGTCCAAGGTTTGGAATTAGTCAAGTTCAAGTTTGTGTGATGAAATTGAATTTTGGTCAAAGTCACCAAAATTTCATGATTCTTTTTTTTCATCTATATGGCTAGAAGTGTTGGGGATAGTCAAAGATTAGGTAGGGAGAGTTTTCTTGTTCTTACGTATGTTTTTCAATTGACTAAGGGGCCATTTGTTTTGCGTAAAAGTCCGTAATTCGTAAATGACTTACAACCCAGTTACAACTACGGCGTTTGTTTAGACCGTAATTCATAAAAGACTTACACAACCCAATTACCCCTCACTTGCAACCCAATTACCACTCATTTATAGCCCAGTTACAGTTAATTTTGTGGTCATGCAAATTTGTATTATTTTTTTATGTTAATATTAAATTTTTTAATATTTAGTATTTTTAATATTTATTTGCAATATTAAAACTTTTTAAATCACCAAATAGTTAATTTTGTGATTAACTTTTTCACTTACGACTTACACATTACGACAACCAAACACCGTAAAGCATAATACACTTTTCCACTTATAACTTTATATTACCAACCAAACACCATAAAGCTTACATGCATGTAACTCATTTACAACTGTAAAAGACTTTACCAATTATAATTTACGAATTACGGCCAATTACGACAACCAAACAGACCCTAAGTCTTGCTTCTATCATATTTAAAGGATCACCTTAGAATTGAATCATGAATTCTGTAGTCTTTTCTAAGTTGGTATGTTCTTCTTGGAAAATATTGAAGGATCTTTGATTTGAAAATTTTGACGGAATTTTAAGTCTTCTAGAATTTGAATTCGTCGCTCAAACTCTTCTAAGGCTTCCTTTCTCTTTTCCCAATCAATTGATTCTTCAAATGGTTGTTCGGGAGAAGGAGTATATGAAGCTGGTGTTGGGAAGGTGGTTGACTATACAACTCGGGGGAGTTGTATCCCTACTGACTCTGTGAAGAGTGATGATGATTGTTTCAGTCTTATTCCTAGTATTGAGACTGAGGCATGTATTGATTTGGATAAGACCAATCTGGCACACATGGTTGGTTAAAGTTATGATATGCCAGGTTGGTAATATCTGAAAAAAAAGGTCGAGGTGTAATATGAATTACCATGAAAACTGAAAAAAAATTTGTTATAAACCATATCACATAAGAAATGTCAAAACAAACAAAGAAAAAAAAGCAAACAAATAAAAAAAAATCTAGCCTAAGTTAGGTTAGACCTTAGACCTAAATGACTCCTAACTGATTAGACTGTCCACGGGGGTATATTGCAAAATCTGACCACAAGTTAATCGGCTAGATAGGGGCAAAATCAGTGGAAGGTATCCATGCCTAAGCAGCGGGCCTAATTATATCAAACCACTGTTCTTCGAGATATCGCCTCATCAATCCCCAACCTTTGACACCGATTTGGCAAGAGTCAAATTCTAATCAACTTCCCCCTAAGGTCAGTCTCCTATTTGAGTCTAAGATGTCCCTAGGGCCAACGTCTACTCAGTTTTAGTTTGACTTGGTTAGTGAGTGAGGAGATTGTTGGTGGGCTAAGGGAGGGTAATGACTTTCCCACCTTATCTTGTTTATAGGACAATCCCTTAATTCAGTTTAGTGCAGTGTACAAGTATATAGAAAAAGTAACACTTAAGCAATATTTCATACAAAAATGAATCTTATACTAAATGCTATTGATTGAGTTTTAACCTGCACACAAAAATACAGAATTTCGAAACTCAGAATAAAGATTACAAGTACTCAATACTACCATAATAGCAAGTGGCTATGCGGGTTGTGATCCACAAGGAGGGACTAGCGATAGAGGCTTTTTTAGCAAGTTCTCTTTTAAGTTACATTCAATGGTTAAAGATCTTCTTTTAATTCTTTAAAAGAAAAGGAAAAATAAGTTAAAGTTAAGTTAGAAAGAAAGTGGTAGATTGAGAAGGTGGAGAAAATAGAAATGGATATTTACAATGAAATTGAAAAGAGTGATAAAAAAGTTGGGAGATTGTGGTGTTGGTGATCTAAACTAAAACTAATAGAAAAGAAAGTTAAGACTTAAAAAACTTACTTACCTCTTCGGCGCCTGCTTACCTTTGACTCGTATCGACAATGTACCTTTGTTTGAAGGCGAGCGAAGCATGACAAATAGGATCTTCCCCATTCCCGATTTACACTATGAAATGAAGGGGCAAGCTACACTACCATAGAAATGGATATCCATCACCATAAGCCATCAACGGCACTTGCAAGGGTAAGGCAACTTTGTGGCTATCGAAGTCATTAAGCAAACAAAAACAAGAATAAAAAAGAAAAGAAAACTTTTATTCGATTCAAATAACAATGGAAGAAAAGATTACTTACACTGGTGTCACCCTCAGTACAAGCTTGTTCTCATTTTCCATGAAATTCTCCTCTCCTCGCAGTTACATAAAGAAAATAAAAACTATATAAAAGAAAACTAAAAACCTAAGTTACAAACTACAGAATAGACTAACTTCTACTCTCTACTTAATCGTTCCCATTTGTCTTTGAGATTGTAGGTATTTATAGGGGAAATGCAGAGGGTAGAGGAGTATGAAGATAGGGAAGCCGGATATTTCTGAATTTGAATTCTCCCCTTATCTCCAAACTTGATTTGATGTAGATATTCAGTTCTGATCTACAGCTTGTTGGCATGTTATTACTAAATATAACTTATCAAATGACAAAATTAGAAATAGTAGTTAGCTTAAAAGTTGTATCCCTTTAAATCTTCTTTCTGGATCATCTTGAATCATCAAATTTGAGTTTTGGTAGCAAAAGTTAGGATTCAAATACTAAAATATATCCAGTCAGAATTCGAGTCAAATTACTTCATCTCATCCGTTGATCTTCTCTCTATCCATTTATCCCTTTAGATTTGGACTCTGTATTTGACGTTATCCTTTGTTGATCTTTAACTTTAACCACTTGATTCACCAAAAATTGAATTTAACCAACTAGATTTGGGATCATCCTCCTCTAACCAAATAGATTAGTTAAATCTAAATTTAACTGATATTTATTTGATTTTATCCTCTTTCTCCCCATGATTATCTTCTGCAAAATAGACATTTAAGATAAGAAATTTAGCAAATTTTTTACTTGATAAATGTGAAAATGTAATAAAGAATAATGCAATAAATGTGTGCAATCACACCCCTACACCTATCTTTTACTCATCCTCGAGCAAAACAATAAAATTAAATTAAAGATTATTAGACTACTTTCGCGGGTCACGCGATTGCACTGAGCATGTGCAACAAACCGTTAAACCTCTAGGTTCCCCCTAAAGGACGAGTTTTGTCTCGTGAAGGTTTTCAGTAGATTACACCCATAAAATTCATAAAGAAAGGAAAATAAAGTGTTAGTATTTTGAAAATACATTTTGAAAGAGAAGAATATTTGAAGTATTATTGTAAGAATTAAGTAATCTATAAGTTATAGGAAAATCGAATTCTTCATTCCTAAACTTAGTATCTATTCAAAAATTTGTTATCAATAAAAGTAAGGAGTCACATTGTACTTCTCATCTAGTCTATTACTTTACCCTAAGTCATATGCACCTTCGTGACCATGAAATTTTGACTAAGGGTTCTTTCACTCTAACTCTTAAGTCTTATTTATTTTTTTTATTTTGGTGGTAATATTCCTTAGCTCTATTAGGCTTTCTAATCTGCCCATGTAACGAGCTTTTAACCGGTGACTCCCAAACCAAACGGTCATAGGGCACCGGGTGAGAAGACACCCCAAGAACTTAAGGACTCGAGCAAACAAGGTCACAAAACAAAGGATTTTATTATATGAACCACTTTAGGCGTGAATACTTATGCTTTATGAGGCACAAATGCCCAGCTTAATCGCAGAATTTATATATATATATATTTTTCTTTTCTTCTTTTCTTTTTTTTAATAATAAGGCATAAGAATCTTTATTTTGAGCCCTAAGTGTGTAAGTGTATAAAGCTTGCATATATTATCAACGTAAAGATCAAGACTAAATTACTTTTACAAATTTTCTTCCTAACCTTAGAAATCAAACAAATAATCTTATTTTGACCAAGTATAAGAAATCCTAATTATGATTCTCTTATTCCTTAAAATTGACTTAATTTCTTACAAAAAATATGTCAAAATATTGTTTCTATTTTCAAAAATTTTAAAAGTAAAGAAAATGTTAATAATAAATTTTTTAATAATAAAAAGAAAACCTAAGTTATGTTGAACCCTCCCCACACCTATCTCATGCATTGTTCTTAATGTATGAATTAATGCATAGATGCATGAAAAAAGAAGAAAGGGAAGGAAAATATTGCCTTAAGGTGGTGGTTCTGATAGTGGTCTGATTGGTCCACGAAATGCGGCCCTATCGAATTTACATGGAGTTCAGAGGAACCCACCAGAAACCTCTCTAATATAACCCACAAAAATGATGTATATATAAATGATCTTTATTAAGAATTTTATCCCATCTAATTTTCAAAATTCATAAATAATTTCGAAGTCAATTTTATCAACACCCTTGTCCCAAAATGGAGTGTGAAAAGATGAAATGATTGACTTGGATTTAGGAAGTATGAGAACTAATACCGACTCAGAAAAGTGACTTAAGTCAAGCAAAAGTTCAGGAGTCGAGATTGGTTAAGGAAGTGGGTCCAAATCAAGAAGTTGAAACTCAAGTCCACATTCATTTTCCAACAACGGAATATGACTTAACAATGGTAATTCAATTTTAAGAATGACAGGTGTGGGAATCAAAACTGACTCTAAAATATTACTCAAGTTGGCTAACAAAATAGGAGTCAATATTGATTCAGGAATTTGAACTGGACACAAGTTTGAGAATCTAGGTCACATTTCTCATTGAGTTCAATTTCATAAAAATGAGGACTTGCCAATTTATCAATGAGACTTTCAAAGGTATGAAATTGGTTAAGTTCAATATGATGATCATAAAAAATTGGCGATTGAATTTCATGATGAATTGGCACAGGATCCAATGTTGACTCGGGAACAAGATTGAAATCAGGTGAAGACACCAGAGTCATTCTTGAATCAGGAAGTAGAATTGAATTACCAAGTTTAGGTTCAAGATTATATTCATTCTCAAGTTGGAAAGGGATAACTTGCCAAAATGTCAATTTCGTTTTCAAAATTTGCGGTTTGGGCAAGTTTAAATAGGTATGCTAAATGGAATCTTGTTTTCCAAAACAACATGATTCTTCGGCTCTAACAGAATAGTTAGCGACATTAGAAATGGTCAAACAGTGAGAATGGAGAGTTTGAACCATTATATCTATGTTATGATTATGAGCGATTTAAGCCTGAGTCATGGCTTCAAGCATCTTTTCATAGTCGATTGGTTCATTGTTTGTTGCGATTGGACTTAAAAAGATGAAGTTTTGTTTTGAAATTTGTGATGAAATTGTGAGTCTGTCAGATTTTGTGATTGTTGTTTGGACTCACGCATACTCATTTCCCATATTGATGGTTTTCTATTTGAACTAGTGGAACTGAGTATAAATCTTGGAAATATTATGGACAAGGTGGATAAGGAGGACAAGTTGGTTGAAAATTGGACTCGGAGGAGGTGATTTCCCATTGACCCTGTGAAGAGTTGAAATTATTTTGAATATTTTGGTCATAAGATTGGGGGCATGGGTTATATTGATTCGGCTAGGACCAATCCGTACACTAGGTTGGTTAAAATTATGATATGCTGGGTTGGTGATATCCGAAAAAGAGGTCGGGGTGTAATATGGATTACCGTTAAAATTCAAAAAATTATTGTTATAAGCCATATCACACAAGAAATGTCAAACTGATTAGTCACATATATTGCATTTACATTGTCACCTTACCATACTTTTTGGCTAATAAATCCTATTAATAAGTCTTCTTTTTCTTTGTTAAATGTAGGCCCAAGTGCTAAAAGAAAGAAAAGAGAAACAAGCCCAAAAGCCCACCAAATTCTGATTTAATTTAGAATAAATTTGAAATGAAGGAATCAGGGCAAAATCTTGGTATATCAAGGGTTGAGAAGAATCCTCGCTGAATCAAGCAGTTGAATTTCGACTTGACTAAGGCTGGTGACCTTCGAAAATTACAAATTTCTGAGTTAGAGGAATTGAGAAATGAGGCCTATGAAAATGCTAGGATCACTAAAAATAGAGTCAAGATTTTCCATGATAAGCACATCATAAGAAAAACCTTTGTCCGTGGACAAAAAGTCTTACTCTATAATTCTAGGCTTCATCTTTTTCCAGGAAAATTGAAATCAAGATGGACTGGGTCATTCGTTGTAAAAATCGTGTTTCCACACGGTGCAGTTGAGATTAGTGACACCACGAATGGAAATGACTTTAAGGTAAATGGTCAACGCTTTAAACCTTTCTTGGAATCGGTGCCGGTAAATGAAACGGCAATAGGTCTTTTTGACCTAGTGTATCGGTAACTTTCCTCATTTCCATTTTATTTCATGCATTTATACATTTCTTTCATACATTGGGGACAATGCATGAGATAAGTGTGGGGGAGGGTTCTAACATGACTGATATAAAAAAAAAGAAAGAAAAAAATATAAATATAAAAAAAACTTTTTGAAAAGGGTAGAACAATATTTTGATATATTTTTTGTAAGAAATTAAGTCAATTTAAGGAATAGGAGAATCATAATTAGAATTTCTTACACTTGGTCAAAATAAGATAACTTGTTTGATTTTTATGGTCAGGAAGAAAATTTGTGAAAGTAATTTAGTCTTGATATTTACCTTGATGACATATGCACACTAAATACACATACACACTTAGGGTTTAAAAACAGAGACTTTTATGCCTTATAAAAAAATATATTATGAAAAAAAAGTCTAATTATTGATTAGCTAGGTGCTTTGGCCTAAGCAAGCCTTAGTATTTATGCAAAAGATAATTAGATAAGTTTGAAAAAAATGTGTATATAAATCCTTTGATTAAGCTGGGTATTTATGCCTCATGAAGCATAAGTATTAACGCCTAAAAGGAGTACATCTTATAAATAAAAACCTTGGTTTCTTGGCCTTATCTACTCGAGTGTTTAAGTCCTTAGGGGTGTTTTCTCACCTGGTGCCCTAAAACTGTCCGGTTTGGGTGTCACCGACTGAAGGCTCGTTACATGGGCAGATTAGAAAGCCTAATGAAATTGAGGAATAAATTCCACCAAAAATAAATAAGGCATAGGAGTTAATGTTAAAGAATCCTTAGTCAATTTCACAGTCACGATGGTGCATACGACTCAGGGTAAATTAATAGACTAGATGACAAAATAATTTGACTCCTTACTTTAATTAATGACATGTTGTTAAATAGAAACTAAGTTTAGGAATGAAAAAATTGATATTCCTATAACTTATAGATTACTTAAAGCCTTACAAATATACTTCAAATATTTTCTCCTTTAAAAAAAATGCTTTTCAAAAATACTAATTTTTTTTCTTTTCTTTTTCTTTATGGATTTTATGGGTGCAATCCACTGAAAACCCTCACGAGACAAAACTCGTCCTCTAGGGGTAACCTAGAGGTTTAACGGTTTGTTGCACATGCTCAGTGCAATCGAGTGACCTACGAAAGTGGTCTAATAATTGATTAGAATTAGTCTGATATTTTGCTCGAGGGCGAGCAAAAGATAAGTGTGGGGGTGTGATTAGTCACATATATTGCATTTACATTGTCACCTTACCAAACTTTTTGGCTAATAAATCCTATTAATGCGTCTTCTATTTCTTGGTTAAATGTAGGCGCAAGTGCTAAAACAAAGAAAAGAGAAACAAGCTCAAAAGCCCACCAAATTCTGATTTAATTCAGAATAAATTCAAAATGAAGGAATCAGGACAAAATCTTGGCATATCAAGATGTTGAGAAGAATCCTCCCTGAATCAAGCGGTTAAAGCCAAACAATCACAGGCTGTTTCGTCAACTTTTGGAGCAGAAACAAGAAAATCAGAAGAAGATACGGGATATTTACCAAACCAGGAGAGCCAGCCAACTGGGTGTGGCCATCTGCCACACCAGGGCCGCGAAAACGCGGCTCTAGCCGCGTTTTTGCGGCTTGTTGGACTCTGTTGGGAGAGCGTTTGCTCCCCCAATCTTCCCGAGATCCTCCCTTTTGGTTTTTCCCTATAAATACTGGTTTCAGCAAAGCAAAATGGAGCGAAGACGAGGATTAGAATCTGTGTTTATTTTCTAAGAATTTAGGTTCTTTGTTAGCTAGCACTAAAGTTGTATTCTTGTTTTCTAATTTGTAGTCCAGTATCAAAACTTGTGAGAGAGAGGAATTGAGCGCTTGTACTTGAAGATTGAAGTGACATCAATACAAGAGTCGAGCCGCTTTTTCTTCCACTTGTAGTACGGTATGGCTTGCATTATTTTTTTGCTTTCTTCTTCATTTTCCATGAGTAACTAAAACGGTTTTCTGGGCTTACTATTGTAACTCTCTCTAGTTCTTCTCCTCTTCTATTTTTAAAGAAAAAGACTCAATGAATCATTTGCATGCCTGACTTAAAGCCTTTCTTTTGAAAGTGTTCTTGAAGGCACATGAGGATGGGTTTGGATTGTTAAACTCTCACTTCTTTCATGAACGTTTCTTGAACTGTTTTACTTCATTCTTGCTTCTTTGCGATGTAATATTCGATTCTAAACGATTTTTCAAAGAAAAGAGTGAACTCTTCCAACTATCTTATTGTTGGCCCAATGGCCTTCCACTCTAGTTTGATGATGATCAACACTCATGTAGTTATGTTTACTAATATTCTTGTGTTTCTAAGTTTCAGATCATTAACAGGATATTAGGTTGGTGATTAGCTTCAACAAGATGATTAGAAGCTATTCATGATGATTCCGGTGCCAAAACTTAAAGATCATACCTTTGCACTTGGAGAATCACGGAGTTTGGACCGAGTCTACTTGAAGATGAAGATCGTCAAGAAGACTTAGGTATCCTAGTTTAGATAGAGTTTTTAGATCCATTTGTAAAGCTTAGTTTAGTTGATATGCTCAAGTGCACAAATCACACACGTTTTATGATTGAGTTTTGGTTTTCATGAATAGTTTATCAAAACAAGTTTAAATTGATATATGTATAGTTTCTTCATTCTATACATGCATGCTTAATTTTTTAAACAAACTTATTTTGACTATCCTATTCATGTTTTTGGAAAATTCTAGTTTGATAAAATACAAGTTTTGTTTTTGATAAAATTGGCAAGACACAAAAATGAATTGATATGATTGATATATGTCTTGAAATTTTTATCACAAGTTTGGTTATCAAAGTAAAATGATAAAACAAGTTTTAGAAAAACATATTTTTAGAAAAACAGTTTTTATTGTGATTAAAACTATTTTTTAGATTTACTGTGAATTTATGGGATTTTTATTGAGTGAAAAGACCTATTTTCAAATCCCGTATCTGTGCAGATCTGCACTGTGCCTGCCAGGCCAGTTCGGTCGACCGGACCGGTCGACCGCACCAAGTGGCCGGTCGACCGGATCGGTCGACCGATGTGCACAGACGTGCACGCTGGCTACACATTGTAGTCGGTCGACCGGACCGGTCGACCGAGTTGAGAGTTCAACTCTCAGGATGTTTCGGTCGACCGGGCCGGTCGACCGCTAGTGCCCAACGGTCACTTTTCTGACCGTTGGCGGTCGACCGGGCCGGTCGACCGACGCCTGTCAGAGCTGCCAGCTCAGCTCTAACGGCTAGTTTTCTGTTTGGCCTATATAAACTCCATCTCTTTGGGGATTTTGGCCAAGTTTTTTAAGAGAAAAATTTCTAGTTTTCTGAAGTGTTTAAAAGAGTTTTCAAAAGAGTTTTAAGTGCAAAAACTTCTCATCTTATTTGTTTTGGGTTTTGGAAAATCAAAGAAAAATAGGTTTTTGGGATTTTTGCTTAGATCTTCAATTCTATCATATTGCAAGTATTTTCCCAAAGATTTTTCTTTGTTGCTTGTTTCCAAAAACACTTGTTTCCACACTTGAGCTATCTTCTATCCTAAACTATTAGGATCTTATTTTTGTGGAAAAAGATAAGAGAAAAGGAAAGAGAAGTGTTTGAGGTTGTTTGTTGCAAACCTCATAGTTGTAAACACCCTTATATTTGTGAATCCCTCTTCGGTAGAGGTGATCGGGTGATTGTGTTGTGGATCCCTCTTAGGTAGAGGTGATAGTGTTTGGTTGTGAGCCTCTTCGGTAGAGGTGTGTGGATTGGTTATTGTATTGGCTACGGGCCTTGCCCCTCGGTTGTGAGGTGGTTGTTTGAGAGAGGAGTTTGGTACTCCTAGAGTTGTAAGAAATCCTCTTTGGTAGAGGTTCCCTCGGTGGGAGTTGAGATAGTGAAAATCCTACACGGTGGTGTAGGCGGGGATGTAGAGCAAGGTGCTCGAACCTCGAAACAAATCTTTGTGTTTGCGTTTTGATCCATTGTCTCTCTAACTCTCTCTCTTATAATTGTGCAAAGCATCATACTCATCATCATATCATACTTGCTTGTGTTGAGCATTGATTCATTCATATCATATATTGCTTGTGTTGTGCCTTGCATTTCTTATTGTCATATCTATTATATGCTTGGCTTGATTGTGTGTATTTCATATTGCTTGGATTGCTTGTGTGTGTGTGCCTAACTTATACTCATCCAACAAGAGCTTCACATAGCACCTCAACCCATTTCAAGGGGAATCAAGGGGAGTTAGTCCAGAGCCTCGCAAGGGGAATTCGGCTACACTTGTTGTATTGTATTAGTTTGTGCATAATTTGCATTAGCTTCCGCATTTAGCGCACTTAGTTTGCATTAAGTTTCTTAGATTAGCACTTACACCTATTCACCCCCCTCTAGGTGTTTTTCAATTGGTATCAGAGCTAGTGCTCCTGATACTTAGGCTTAACATCCTAGGAGTGATCCATTTGCTTGCTAATCTCATTTGCATTTGTTTGTTTGCACATTCATATATAGTTTACCATGGACTTCATGACCCCTCCTAGCTTTGACCCTTCCAACATTGATGTTTGGAAGTATAGGATGTCCATGTACCTAAAGACCCTAGGTTTGCATGTTTTCCTTGCGGCCACCAAGAGATGTTATCTTGGTGATTGCAATCATATAGGGGCCAATGCACAAGCCCTAGAGGCTATTAGAAGCACACTTCCTAAAGACTATCTTTTATGTGTTTCTAATCTTGATTCCGCTTTTGCAGTGTGGAACAAGTTGACAACAACCACCACCTCCAAGCTTCAATTGCCAATCCAAGAAGAGGAATCTAGCGGAGAATCTGAGCCACAACAATGCTATATGGTCCAAGGGAATGACTCCCTTGAGGTACATTCGGAATCTCAACTAGATAGTAATGATTGTGCTAGTTCTTCAAATGATTATGTTGATCCCCATGCCTTGAATGAAGAACTTTCCATTGTTTGTGAAAATTGATAGAAAAATATAATTTGTTGAAAAAGAAGAGTCTAGGAATTGAACAAGAAAATAAAAATTTACATACTAGACTTGATTGTGTTTTGCAAGAGAAAGTTGAGGTCTATAATGAAAGGGATTCATTAAGATCTCAATTAGAACTTGCACTTAAAGAAAATGAGTTTTTGAAAAATAAAAATGATTGCCATGCTCTTTTGAAGAAAAATGATAATTTGTCTTCAAAAGTTGATTTTATTTTAAAAGAGAATGTTGATTTGAAAAATAAAATTATTTCCATTACAAATGATTTAGATATGTGTTTAAAGAAAAATATTGTTTTGCAAAATAAAATGGATGCACATGTTTGCCATGCTAGTGTAGCCTCTTCATCTAGACTACCTAATGCATGTACCTCTTCTTCTAGGATTAATGATGATATTTGTATGCTAAAGAAGAGAGTTGATTGTTTGGGCTCCACTATGAGCCAATGTGCCTTGACCCACAATCGGTTGGAAACCTTGGTTCGAAAGAAACAAGTTCCATCCTTTATGCATGCACACCCTTCACGGCATACACATGCTCCTCACGGACACCATCACACCATGTATGCTCATGTGTACACATGTACACATTGTGGACGTAAGGGCCATCTTGCTAAATTTTGTTATGATAGATTACATACTCCTAATTTAGCAAAGAATTTTGTTTGGGTTAGAAATGAGACTAACCCCCATGGACCCAACAATAAGAGATGGGTACCAAAGACCACCCCTCCTATTTTGATGTAGGTGTGGGCTCTCACATGACGTGAGAGTGATGACACCTTGGAGTGGATGCGTTCCGGACTTCATGGAAATCAAATTGGATGCATCACTTTCAAGGGAAGATTTGGTGGAGATGACCACCATGTTTTGGAGACAAGGAGAGTTGCTTCTTCGGTTTTGGTAACAATCCTTTACTCCCATTTATTGTTTACATGCTTTCCATGTTTTAATGTTTATAGCATGTTTTGATGTCTATGGATTAGTATGTTCATTCCATGTTTATTAGATCCTTGACATACATGTATAGTATTTGAGACACATATGCTTATATGAACCCATATTTAGTGTTCTCACTTTTGTTTAAGCTATAATGTACATCATGAATCTAATACATGTGAATTTACATAATAATCATGTTTTAGTTTTATCATGATGACTTTTATATTTGTTTTGATGCTTCATGTTTTGAATATATGTTTAGATGTTTGTTTTCATTAAGACTAGTTATATACTTGTACATAGAGTGGGCTACAAATAAATCTATATATGTTGAGCTTGATTGCTTATTTGAACCCATTAGATGTGCTAGTATAGTCTAGTTTTGATGATTCATACTTTTAAACTTGTATTCCATTTTGAATTTGTTTTATGATTGTGTGTTTCACTTCATGTATATGTTTGTATTGCCAAACTTTAAGATATACATGTATACCCCTTGAGTCATTTGCCCTTCATGCAAATCTATATTTGGACTCAATTGTGTTTAGGGATATGTATGTATACTTCATGTTTGACAATTCATACATATACCTTGAAATGAAATTTGTTGTGATGAAAATTTAGTTTTTTTTTCATGTTTCATGTATTTATGTTTAACTTCATGTATATGTCCATCTAGTTCAAACTAATCTTATACATATACATCTTTTTGAGCCACGTGCCTTCATGAATATTCATTTAGTGGACTCGTTGAGTTTTGGATATGTATGTATATTTTAGCTTGTATTAGACATACATATGCCTTAAAGATTAAATAAGGAGTTTTATATGATTTTTCATGTTTTTGATGGAAGTATGTTTTAAGGAATAATTGAGCTTAATGAAATATTTTTCATGATTATGATCTTCACATATTATTTGTACACTCATATCTATTGCTCATGTTTTGTTTCTCATGAGTTATGCTTTATTGGTTAGAGTGATGATTATCATGTGAATTTCATTTTTGTTTTGTTCCTTGCTTGAAGGATTTCGTGCTAGTTAACAAGTTTTCCATTTAACTAGTTGCGGTGTTCTTCATTTGGTAGTGATTTTCAAACAAAACTACATTTTCAAATCTATCTTTGAAAACCCCTACCATCCAAGGGCGGTAGGATGGGAGATCATGTTCATGTATGCCCTAAATTGAAAATCTTTAAAACTTGAATTATGATTGGGTGGTAGAGAATATGATGTATACACTTGAACTTATTGTTATGTCAATTGGTATCATTGAACTCTTTCAATTGGTATCATTTTGGTCTTCTTGTATACTCATATATGTTTTGTATGTATGTATGCTTTAAATTCCAAGTATATCAATTTCTATTGGTATCTATTTTTCATACATATATATATGTTTGTGTTTATGCTAGTGCTTGAGTTTCAATTTTGTTTAAATTGATTACTTTTAAATTGTTATCAAGACTATGCATGACTTTAGTTTGTATTTCATAAAGGGGGAGAAAATGAGTATTTCATATTTTGTCTTTCAATTGGTATTTGTACTCCCACACTTTATGATTAAAAGTTGTTTATATGTTTTAAAATGAACAATTCTTACAATTGGTATCAATGTTTTTATGTAAAATCTTTTCAATTGGTAAAATATTTACAATTGGTATCATATTTAAGAAATTCAAAATTTGTTATGTTGTTTTACAATGGTAATTTGTTATGTTTAATTCCAATTGGTATCTCAAAATGTTGTTTAAAGAAAATATTCAAAGTTTTGATTTGTATTTCCTATATGCAAGGAGAGCTTAACATCTCTCTTACATATAGATTCATGTTGAGTATATTATAAATTGAGGAGCTTGACAACTCTTCTTTATATGATATACGTGTGTAAGGGGAGCTTCACATCTCCTCTTATGCATTACATAATATGTGTTATGTGAATTGGGGCTTGTCATCCCTTCTTCATGTAATGCATATGTGTAGGGAAGCTAACTTAGCGTCTTCCTCTTCATGAATGTATATAGCATATAACATATATTGATTCTTGTTTACCCCTCATTTTATTTATGGTTTTGATTACCCCTTTGTTGATGATTGACAAAAAGGGGGAGAAAGATTTATGAAGTTTTATATGCATGCTTATGTTTATGCATATATTATGTTTTAATCTCAAGCATATTAAGTTTAATCGTTTTATAGAGTTTGTTTTGTAATTGGTATCTAGAGGTTATTTTGTTTTGAATATTCCATTTGATATCTAGAACCATTCATTGTTTATGCATACGCATGTTTCATGTTTAATATTCATTGCATATATTTATTGTTTATCCCTATGCATGAGTTAAGGGGGAGCTTCCTTGAAGCTTATCTTTAATCCATGCATATATAACTCCATGAGTTTTGTCATCATCAAAAAGGGGAGATTGTTGGCCCAATGGCCTTCCACTCTAGTTTTGATGATGATCAACACTCATGTAGTTATGTTTACTAATATTCTTGTGTTTCTAAGTTTCAGATCATTAACAGGATATTAGGTTGGTGATTAGCTTCAACAAGATGATTAGAAGCTATTCATGATGATTCCGGTGCCAAAGCTTAAAGATCATACCTTTGCACTTGGAGAATCACGGAGTTTGGACCGAGTCTACTTGAAGATGAAGATCGTCAAGAAGACTTAGGTATCCTAGTTTAGATAGAGTTTTTAGATCCATTTGTAAAGCTTAGTTTAGTTGATATGCTCAAGTGCACAAATCACACACGTTTTATGATTGAGTTTTGGTTTTCATGAATAGTTTATCAAAACAAGTTTAAATTGATATATGTATAGTTTCTTCATTCTATACATGCATGCTTAATTTTTAAACAAACTTATTTTGACTATCCTATTCATGTTTTTGGAAAATTCTAGTTTAATAAAATACAAGTTTTGTTTTTGATAAAATTGGCAAGACACAAAAATGAATTGATATGATTGATATATGTCTTGAAATTTTTATCACAAGTTTGGTTATCAAAGTAAAATGATAAAACAAGTTTTAGAAAAACATATTTTTAGAAAAACAGTTTTTATTGTGATTAAAACTATTTTTTAGATTTACTGTGAATTTATGGGATTTTTATTGAGTGAAAAGACCTATTTTCAAATCCCGTATCTGTGCAGATCTGCACTGTGCCTGCCAGGCCAGTTCGGTCGACCGGACCGGTCGACCGCACCAAGTGGCCGGTCGACCGGATCGGTCGACCGATGTGCACAGACGTGCACGCTGGCTACACATTGTAGTCGGTCGACCGGACCGGTCGACCAAGTTGAGAGTTCAACTCTCAGGATGTTTCGGTCGACCGGGCCGGTCGACCGCTAGTGCCCAACGGTCACTTTTCTGACCGTTGGCGGTCGACCGGGCCGGTCGACCGACGCCTGTCAGAGCTGCCAGCTCAGCTCTAACGGCTAGTTTCTGTTTGGCCTATATAAACTCCATCTCTTTGGGGATTTTGGCCAAGTTTTTTAAGAGAAAAATTTCTAATTTTCTGAAGTGTTTAAAAGAGTTTTCAAAAGAGTTTTAAGTGCAAAAACTTCTCATCTTTATTTGTTTTGGGTTTTTGGAAAATCAAAGAAAAATAGGTTTTTGGGATTTTTGCTTAGATCTTCAATTCTATCATATTGCAAGTATTTTCCCAAAGATTTTTCTTTGTTGCTTGTTTCCAAAAACACTTGTTTCCACACTTGAGCTATCTTCTATCCTAAACTATTAGGATCTTGTTTTTGTGGAAAAAGATAAGAGAAAAGGAAAGAGAAGTCTTTGAGGTTGTTTGTTGCAAACCTCATAGTTGTAAACACCCTTATATTTGTGAATCCCTCTTCGGTAGAGGTGATCGGGTGATTGTGTTGTGGATCCCTCTTAGGTAGAGGTGATAGCGTTTGGTTGTGAGCCTCTTCGGTAGAGGTGTGTGGATTGGTTATTGTATTGGCTACGGGCCTTGCCCCTCGGTTGTGAGGTGGTTGTTTGAGAGAGGAGTTTGGTACTCCTAGAGTTGTAAGAAATCCTCTTTGGTAGAGGTTCCCTCGGTGGGAGTTGAGATAGTGAAAATCCTACACGGTGGTGTAGGCGGGGATGTAGAGCAAGGTGCTCGAACCTCGAAACAAATCTTTGTGTTTGCGTTTGATCCATTGTCTCTTTAACTCTCTCTCTTATAATTGTGCAAAGCATCATACTCATCATCATATCATACTTGCTTGTGTTGAGCATTGATTCATTCATATCATATATTGCTTGTGTTGTGCCTTGCATTTCTTATTGTCATATCTATTATATGCTTGGCTTGATTGTGTGTATTTCATATTGCTTGGATTGCTTGTGTGTGTGTGCCTAACTTATACTCATCCAACAAGAGCTTCACATAGCACCTCAACCCATTTCAAGGGGAATCAAGGGGAGTTAGTCCAGAGCCTCGCAAGGGGAATTCGGCTACACTTGTTGTATTGTATTAGTTTGTGCATAATTTGCATTAGCTTCCGCATTTAGCGCACTTAGTTTGTATTAAGTTTCTTAGATTAGCACTTACACCTATTCACCCCCCCTCTAGGGTTTTTCACTTATGTGCTTTACTTCAAACTTTCTAAAAATCAACTTTAAGTTTTGCCTATAATCACTTCGAGGCACTTATGATTTTAATAGAGGAATGAACAATTGAGTAGTGAGATAGTGAGCCCAGATTTTCTTCATTATTATAATCAACAAAACAATTTTCAAGCTTTTTTAAAACACCTTCTCCAAAGCCTTTTTTAAAGTTGCAATTTCTCTTTGAATCATCACTTTCTTTCCATTCTCTTTTACATTAAAAAAAATGAACACAATTCTTTGTTTTAAACGATTCATCAAAAAGCTTCCATCGCATTCCTCCTCGTGGATATAACCCGTTAGCCACAAGCTACACGGTAAATTCTTAAACTCTTTGATTGTTCTTCCATTTTAACAATCACAAACACAAACAAAGAAAAACAAACAAATAAGCAAACAAATAGAAAGAAAAAAATCTAACCTAAATTAGGGTAAACCTTAGACCTAGACGACTCCTAACTGATTAGACTGCTCACGGGGGTGGTATATTGCTGAATCTGACCACAAGTTAATCGGCCAGGTAGGGACAAAATTGGTAGGAGGTATCCGTACTTAAAGCAACGGCCTAATTATACCAAACCATCAGCCTTTGAGGTTTCGCCCCTCAATCCCCAACCTTAGACACCGATTTGATAAGAGTAAAATTCAAATCAACATTCTCCTTAGGTCAGTCTCCTATTTGAGTCTGAGATGTCCCTAGGGCCAACGTCTACTCAGTTTTAGTTAGGTTTGAGTTAGTGAGTGAGGAGATTGTTTGTGAACTAAGGGAGGATAATGATTTCCCCACCTTATCTTGTTTGTAGGACAAGCCCTTAAATCAATTTAGTGCAGTGTACAAGTATATAGAAAAAAGTAACACTCAAGTAATATTTCATACAAGAATGAACCTTATACTAAATGCTTTGCACACCATACCTTGACTCCAGGACTCTTCAACAGTAAACAGAAAATGTAACGAAATAGACACGCGCCTAAATGCGAAGTCTAAATCATTTTTTAGAATTTATAAAAATTTTCTTGTTGTTAAACCTATGCACCAAGAACAAAGAAAAAAGTTAACCAAAAATGTAAATTTAAAAAGAGAATAACTTACCGTCCCTCCCGGCAATGGCGCCAAAATTTGATTGAGTTTTAACCTGCACAAAAAAATATAGAATTTCAGAATTTAGAATAAAGATTATTAGTACTCAATACTACCGCAATAGCAAGTGGCAATGCAGGTCGTGATCAACAAGGAGGGACTAGCGATAGAAGCTTTTTTAGCAAGTTCTCTTTTAAGTTACATTTAATGGTTAAAGATCTTCTTTTAGTTCTTTAAAAGAAAAGGAAAAATAAGTTAAAGTTAAATTAAAAAGAAAGTGGTAGATTGAGAATGTGGAGAAAATAGAAAATGAACATTTACAAAGAAATTGAAAAAAGTGATAAAAAAATTGGGAGATTGTGGTATTGGTGATCTAAACTAAAATTAAGAGAAAAGAAAGTTAAAACCTAAAAAACTTACCTCTTTGGCGTCTGCTTACCTTTGACCTGTATCGACGATGTACCTTTGTTTGGAGGCGAGCGAAGCATGACAGATAGGATCTTTCCCGTTCTCTATTTACACTATGAAATGAAGGGGCAAGCTACACTACCATAGAAATGGATCCATCACCATAAGCCATCAACGGTACTTACAAGGGTAAGGCAACTTCGTGGCTATAAGAGTCATTTGGATTCACAAACACAGAAGAGGGAAGCAAACAAAAACAAGAATAGAAAAGAAAAAAAACTTTGATTCGATTCAAATAACAACGGAAGAAAAGATTACTTATACTAGTGTCACCCTCAGTATAATCTTGTTCTCATTTTTCTATGAAAATCTCCTCTCCTCTCAGTTATATAAAGAAAATAAAAACTATATAAAAGAAAACTAAAAACCTAAATTACAAATTATAGAGTAGCCTAACTTCTACTCTCTGCTTAATCATTCCATTTACCTTTGAGATTGTAGGTATTTATAGAAGAAATGCAGAGGTAGAGGAGTATGAAGATAGGAAAAGCTGGATATTTCTGAATTTGAATTCTCCCCTTATCTCCAAACGTGATTTGATGTGGCTATTCAGCTCTGATCTGCAGCTTGTTGGCGTGTTCATTACTAAATATAACTTAACAATGATAGAATTGAAATAGTAGTTAACTTAAAAGTTGTATCCCTTTAAATCTTCTTTCTGGATCATCTTGAATCATCAATTTGAGTATTGGTAGCAAAAGTTAGGATTCAAATAATAAAATATATCCAATTAGAATCCGAGTCAAATTGCTTCATCTCATCTGTTGATCTTCTCTCTATCCATTTATCCCTTGGATTTGGACTCTGTATTTGATGTTATCCTTAGTTGATCTTTAACTTTAACCACTTGATTCACCAAAAACTGAATTTAACCAACTAGATTTGGGATCATCCTCCTCTAACCAAATATATCTAATTAAATCTGAATTTAACTGATATTTATTTTATTTTATCCTCTTTCTTCCCATGATTATCTTCTGCAAAATAGACATTTAAGATAAGAAATTTAGCAAATTTTTACTTGATAAATGTGAAAATGTAATAAAGAATAATGCAATAAATGTGTGCAATCTGCTATGCACACATAACTTGGCTCCAGCACATTTCAACAGGAAATTGAAAATGTAATGAAATAAATACGCCCTAAATGCAAAATCTAAACCATTTTTAGCATTTAAAATCAAGCTTTTACTGTTGAATTAGAATTGTATGTATAGTGAGTCAAACAAGGAAATAAATAGATACAGATATTTAAACTTTGCAATTCAGTTAACCTGTAAAAAATACAGTCAGTAGCTCACTCAGATTGCCACGGGTATGCAACAAATCTGAGAGCTTCTGGGCTCTGCTTTGTTGAGTAAAGTCTAGGGCCACTTATATGTCCACTGCAGCAAAATTTTCTTATTGTAAAACCTATATACCAAGAACAGAGAAGAAAGTTAATCAATGAAGTAAACAAAAAAGAGTTACTTACCGTCCCTCCCAGCAATAACGCCAAAATTTTGATTGAGTTGGAACCTGCACACAAAAAATACAAAATTTCAGAAATAACGAAAGGTGTTCAATGTTACCACGATAGCAAGTGGCTATGCGGATTGTGATCCACAAGGAGGGACTAGCGATGGAAGCATTTTGTAAGTTCTCTTTTAAGTTACTTAAAATGGTTAAAGTTCTTCTTTTGTTCTTTAATAGAAAAGAAAAATAAGTTATATTAAATTGTTAAAGTGGTAGGTTGAGTAGATGGAGAAATAAAAAATGGAGTTATACAAAGAAAGTGAAAAAGTGAATAGAGTTGAGAGTTGATGATGATCTAAAGTAAGGATTAAAAGTAAGGAAAAGAAAACTACAGAACTTACTTACCTCTTCCGGTTGATGACTTACCTGGAATCCTTCTCAACGATGTACCTTTGCTTGAAGGCGAGCGACGCATAACAGATGAGATCTTTCCATTCCTGATCTATACTACGAAACGAAGCTGTAAACTATACTACCATAGAAATTGTTGTTCATCACCATAGGCCATCAACGACACTTACAAGGGCGAGGCAACTTTGAAGCTATTGGAGTCGTTTGGATTCACAAACATAGAAGAGAGAAGCAATAAAATTAAGAGTAGAAAAAAACTTTGATTGAATTAAATAATAATAAAAGAAAGGAAGAATACTTACACCAGTGTCACCTCAGTACAAGCATCACTTTTGTTCTCCCATGAAATTATTCTTCGATCTCAGTTACATAAAAAAATAAAAATTACAATTAAAAGAGAAAGAAAAAGCTAAGTTAAACCTATACAAATATATATTTGATTGGTCACATATATTGCATATACATTGTCACATTACAACACTTTTTATCTAATAAATCCTATTAATAAGTCTTATTCTTCTTTGTTAAATGTAGGCCTATTGCTAAAAGAAAGGAAAGAGAAACAAGCCCAAAAGCCCATCAAACTCTGATTTAATTTAGAATAAATTCAAAATCAAGGAATCAGGGTAAATCTTGGCATATCAGAGAGGTTGAAAACCGATTGAAATGAATCTTCCAAAATCAAGCGGTTGAAGCCAATAATCAAAGGCTGTTTTGTCAAATTCTAGAGCTAAAACGAGAATATCAGCAGAAGATATGGGCGAATCACTAAAGAAGGGAGTTCCACCACTTGGGTGTGGCCATCTGGCCACACTAGGACCGTGAAAACGCGGCCCTAACTGCGTTTTCACGGCTTTGTTGAAGCCGTTGGGGGAGCGTTTGCTCTCCCAGTCTTTCTATGACCTCTCCCCTCTGGTTTTTTCCTATAAATACCATTTTCAATAGAGAAGAAAGAAGCGAGGATTAGGATTAAATTTATTATTCATTTTTAAGGTTTAGGAACATTGTTAGATAGCTTGAAAAAGTTGTATCTCCTCTTTATTCTTTTTTTAGTTTAGACCAGAAAAGAGAGAAGAGTGGAATTGAGTGTGTAATTCATCTTTGAAGTGATAATCAAAGGAGCTTCTACTTGCCATTCAAGCTCAACTTGAATTCGGTATGTTTGTGTTTAATTGTCAATTTCTTGTTTGTTTTCATTTCATAATGAGTAGCTAAATCATTTTTTGGGCTCACTAATTGATGTTTTCTACCTCCCTCTCTCGATTGAATTAGATGGAAGAACTCTCTTGAATCATAATGCCTAAAGTTAAATTTTATTCTTGAAAGCTCATGATGATGCTCTTCATTTAAAACTTAGATTTTCAAGGCACAACTATTGTTAAATCATTTTTATCCATACTTGCTTCCTCGCACTTGATGGTTTAACATTCTTTTTTAATGTTGTGTTAAGAAAGATCTCAAAATTTGATCCAAAATCATCTCATTTGTTTTACTTGAATACTAAAAGAAATTAAGCCTTTTTGCCTATGATAAAAGTGATGCATTAAAAATATTCTTGAGATAAGTAGTAAATAAAGTTAGTGAGCCCAGATCTTCTTCTCATATTAAAAACAAAACCAAACAATTTACAAAATTTTTTAATCACCTTTTCCAAAGCCTTCTTCAAAGTTGTAATTTCTCTTATAATCATCTCCCTTCTCTCCATTCTTCTTTTCAACTAAAAAATGAGCACAATTCTTTGTTACTAAACAAAACGTCAAAAAGTTTTCATCGCATTCCTCCTTGTGGACACGACCCGTTAGCCCAAAGCTACATGGTAAATTCCTTGCTCTTTCATTTTACAATCAATTTTTGGCGCCGTTGCCGGGGAGGGAACGGTGTATTTGTTTTTTAACCAGTTGGTATCTTGTTTCAGGGACGTCAAGATTCAGATCTAGCATTCAAGCATTGTAGGAGAAGACTTGCTATTCTGTGCCCCTACTCTCGAAAGTAGGAAACAGAATTTCAAGAAATTGCTTGTGCAAAAGTTGAAATTTTTGTTGGACTACTAAAACTCTTTTTTGCAGGACATATTGCTTGCAAAAATTAAGTTTTTGTGTGCTATTATTCTTGCTATATCTGCTATCCATCATCCCTATTTTAATCTAACAGTAATATGAGTGATTGTTAATTGCTTAAAAAAATGTTTAGACTTGCATTCTAGGCATTTATCTAATTACGTTTATTTTACAATTACTGTTGAAGAGAGCTGGAGACAAGGTACGTATGCATAGCATATAGTTTAGAAAACATTCGTGGGTGATATTTTCCTTTTGAATTTTACTTTTCTATATCTTGCACACTTTGCACAATAAATTCTAAGGGCAAAACCTAATTCAAGATAAGGTGGGGAAGTCATTACCCTTCCTTAGTCCAGAAACCATCTCCAAGCACGCACAACCTAAGCCTAAGTAAAATCTGATAGACGTTGGCCTGACCTGGCTGATTAGCTTATGATCAAAGTCTACATTATACCTCCTATGGACAATCAGCCAGTTAGGCATTGTCTAGGTCAAGGGTACCTTAGACTAGGCTTGGTTGATTACTCTTGTTGATTGTTGGTAAACTTGTTTGTGATTGTGATTGTGTTTGTGTATGCAAGTGTGGTCAAAAGATCCTAATTCATCTAGGTTAAGTAGAAACACATCACCACCCAAGTTTGAACCAAGACCAGATCTGGTTATGGCTCAACCAATATCTTTGTAGGATAGGTTCTATCCCATTAGAACCTCGCTTCCATCCTGCATCGAACTTCCATCGATTGGTGAACACAACTTTGAGCTTAAGCCACAGTCATCAACACACTCACTAAGTTCCATGGCTTAGAGTCTGAAGATACTTATTTCTTCATAAGAGAATTTGAGAAAGTATGCTTAATGATGAAAATCCCACACCTTGAAGATGATGCTATTAGGTTGAGATTTGTCCCATTTGCTCTTAAGGACTTAGCCAAGAAATGGCTCTACAGCTTAGCGGCCGGCTCTATCACATCCTGGGATGGTTTTATCAAGGTTTTCTTGAAGAAATTCTATCTAATTCACAAAACCGCTCTCGTTGGGAAAACATCATGCAGTTCAAGAAAGAACCTAGTGAACCGTTTTGGAGGTACTTTGAACGCTTCAAAGACCTCTTTGTCCAATGCCCTCATCATGGAATAGAGAAATGGCGACAATGCCAAAATCTTTATGAAGTTTTAGACTACTCAACCAAGACCCTCTTAGAAAGTATGTGCTAAGGGTATTCTTGCAGAAGGATGAGCATGAAGGATGGGATTTATATGAGAATCTAGCTGAAAAGTCCATCCAATGGGAACCTACTAGTGAAAGCTCTAGGAATCCCTATCTCTTCAAGAGGAGGTCTCCATTCAATTGAATCATCCATAGTTAATGATGCTAAGTTAGCTAACCTAGCGAGAAGACTGGAAGCTTTAGAAACTAATGAACCAAGTCCAGTCAATCAAGTCAGCCCGAACCAATTTCAAACTCCGGATTGTACTTACATCAGGTCATGAATCATGTGTTTGAGGAGTGTCCTGTATTTCAAGCTCAACAACTCCTTTCTAAACTGATGAATGCGGCCTTTTCAAGGCCGAACAATGATCCTTACGCTCCAAGTACAATCCTGGCTAGAGAAATCACCCAAATTTCTCATGGAGCCAACAAATAATGATTACCCACGGTCAAACCATGCAAGCCACTTCCATCATTCTAATAATTCTTCCAATCATCAACCTAACTTTCCAAATCACCCTCACAATTCTCTCAACAATTTTTCACACTATCAATAAAATTTTCCTAACCAAGCTCCACAGCCTTCCTTCAGAATCCTCAGCTTGAAAGGAGAATGACTGACTTTGAGAAAAATATGGAAAGGTACATGAAGAACCAAGATTCCCTCATGCAAATAATACAGAGGTTAGAGGGTCAAATGAGTCACTTAGCCAATCCACAACATGAGAGGTAAAAGAGTACCTTGCCCAGTCAACCAATTATGAATCCTAGGAATTCACAACAAACTCATTTAGTTGAGGATCAATTATTGAATCAATGTAATGCTATTCATACATTAAGGTCGGGAAAGAAAGTTGATAACCAAGTGTCAACACCACCCAATCCCAGTCCGCACAATCACACTCCAGCATCCACTTATCTAATCCCAAGCGTTCCAAATCTGACGAATTTGTGATAAGTCAACCAATCAGGTGTACAAGCCTATAGTACCTTTTCCTAATAGGCTAAAGAACAACAAGCAAAATCCACACATGAATAAGATAATTGAGATATTTAACCAAGTGAAGATAAATGTACCACTCCTTGATGCCATCTAGAAAGTCCCATCCTATGCAAAATTTCTTAAGGACATGTGCACCGAGAAGAGAAAGACTAATGTACCCAAGAAAGTCTTCTTAGCCACTAACATTAGTGAGCTACTATCGGGTCCGATCCCTGTCATGTACAAGGATCCTAGTTGTCCCACCATTGCCTGCACTATAGGACAAGTCGAGATTAGTCACACACTTCTTGATTGGGAGCAAGTATCAACTGCTTCAATTCTCAGTTTATCAACAACTCGGGTTGGGCAATCTTAGTCCAACTCGAGTCACTATCCAACTGGCTGACCGTTCTATGAAAGTTCCAAAGGGGAAAATTAATGATGTCCTTATCCGGGTCGGGGAGTTTATCTACCCAGTTGATTTCATAGTTCTTGAGACACAATCTGTGTCCAATCTTAGGGCTCAAACTCTTGTAATCCTAGGGCGCCCATTCCTTACTACTGCTAATGCTATTATCAATTGTAGGAATTGGTCTACGAGATTAACCTTTAGGGACATGACTAGAGAAGTCAATGTCTTCAACCTAGAAAAACAACCTCGTAAGATAAGAGACTAAACATTTAAGGTAAACTTTGTTGAAAACAATTGTGATGAAGAGAGTGAAGGTATAGAGAATGAGTCGCTATTTATTAATGAATTATTTAAGAATGAATGCGATTATCTTGATGAGAAGGCATATGTCGGAAATCCTAATGTCAGAGTACCCTTAAACAAGGAAAATTTGATTTGAATATCTTCACTTTCGATGAGCCAACCAATAATCTATCGCATGAGAATATAATTCAAGAACCTCGATTGACATATTCTTTGAAAACTTTTCGAAGAAGAACTCATGTGTTTGGATGAACCAACTAGGGATATTTTGGTTAATTACACATTTCCATGGGAAAGTGTTGACCTAAGCTTTAAGGAGATATATGGAACTGAGTTAGAATTCTTAGGCATTCAATTAAGAAGTTCCAACTGAGAAGTGTGGTGGGGATCAATTTTTGAATAATGAATGTAGTCATATGAGGAAGAAACACCTAAAGAAGGTGAGACTGGGGAGGAAGAGCTAAAATGATAAAAAAATTGTCCTCCCCACTATGCCCTTTAAAGAGGACCCATTGGAATGATGGGAAGAGAGCTAGAGGGATGAGACCAAAAAAGATCTAGGTGTGGGAGAAACTTGATATTATACATATTTTTGTATAATATTTGCACCTCTTTTATAGTTCTCTTCATGCATCTATACATTTCTTTCATACATTGGGGACAATGCATGAGATAAGTGTGGGGGAGGGTTCTAACATGACTAATATAACTATAAAAAAAGAGAAAATATATAAAAAAAAAAACTTTTGAAAGGATAGAAAAATATTTTGATATATTTTTTTGTAAGAAATAAGTAAGTCAATTTTAAGGAATAGGAAAATCATAATTAGGATTTCTTACACTTGGTCAAAATAAGATTACTTGTTTAATTTTAGGGTTAGGAAGAAAATTTGTGAAAGCAATTTAGTCTTGATCTTTACCTTGATGAAATATGCATACTTTATACACTTACATACTTAGGGTTCAAAAACAAAGAATCTTATGCCTTATAAAAAAAGAAAATAAACTATATAAAAAAATAAACAAATCTAATTATTGATTAGCTAGGTGCTTTGGCCTAAGCAAGCCTTGGTATTTATGCAAAAGATAATTAGATAAGTTTGAAAAAATATATATACAAATCCTCTGATTAAGCTGGGTATCTATGCCTCATGAAACATAAGTATTCACGCCTAAAAAGGGTACATTTTATAAATAAAAATCTTAGTTTCGTGACCTTGTCTGCTCGAGTGCTTAAGTCCTTAGGGGTGTTTTCTCACCTGATGCCCTAAAACTGTCCGGTTTGGGTGCCACTGACTAAAGGCTTGTTACATGGGCAGATTAGAAAGCCTAATGGAATTGAGGAATAAACACAAGCAAAAAAGAAATATAAATAAGGCATAGGAGTAATGTTAAAGAACGCTTAGTCAAACTTCACAGTCATGATGGTGCATATGACTCAGGGTAAAGTAATAGACTAGATGAGAAAGACAATTTGACTCCTTACTTTGATTGATGACATATTTTTGAATGGAGACTAAGTTTAAGAATGAAAAATTCGATATTCCTATAACTTATAAATTACTTAAACTCTCACAAATATACTTCAAATATTTTCTCTTTTCAAAATGCTTTTCAAAAACATTTACTTTTTCTCTTTCTTTATGGATTTGTGGGTGTAATCCACTAAAAACCCTCACGAGACAAAACTCGTCCCTAGGGGTAACCTAGAGGTTTAACGGCTTGTTGCACATGCTCAGTGTAATCGAGTGACCTGCAAAAGTGGTCTAATAATTAGAATTAGTTTTGATATTTTGCTCGTGGGCGAGCAAAAGATAAGTGTGGGGGTGTGATTGGTCACATATATTGCATATACATTGTCACATTACCACACTTTTTATCTAATAAATCCTATTAATAAGTCTTATTCTTATTTGTTAAATGTAGGCCCATTGCTAAAAGAAAGGAAAGAGAAACAAGCCCAAAAACCCATCAAATTCTGATTTAATTCAGAATAAATTCGAAATCAAGGAATGAGGGCAAATCTTGGCATATCAGAGAGACTGAAAATCGGTTGAAATGGATCTTCTAAATTCAAGCGGTTGAAGCCAACAATCAAAGGCTGTTTAAATCCTGAAGTTGAAACGAGAATACCAGCAGAAGATATTGGCGAATCACTAAAGAAGGGAGTTCCACCACTTGGGTGTGGCCATCTGGCCACACTAGGGCCGCGTTTCCGCGGCCCTAGCCACGTTTTCGCGGCTTTGTTGAAGCCGTTGGGGGAACGTTTGCTCCCCTAATCTTTCTACGGCCTCTCCCCTCTGGTTTTTCCCTATAAATACCATTTTCAACAGAGAAGAAAGGAGCGAGGACTAGGATTAAATTTATTGTTCATTTTTAGGGTTTAGGAACATTGTTAGATAGCTTGGAGAAGTTGTATCTCCTCTTTATTCTTTTTTTAGTTTAGACCAGAAAAGAGAGAAGAGTGGAATTGAGTGTGTAATTCGTCTTTGAAGTGACAATCAAAGGAGCTTCTACTTGCCATTCCAACTCAACTTGAATTCAGTATGTTTGTGTTTAATTATCAATTTTTTGTTGTTTTTATTTCATAATGAGTAGCTAAATCGTTTTTTGGGCTCATTAATTGATGTTTTCTACCTCCTCTCTCTCGATTGAATTTGATGGAAGAACTCTCTTGAATCATAATGCCTAAAGTTAAATTTTATTCTTGAAAGCTCATGATGATACTCTTCTTTTAAAACTTGGATTTTCAAGGCACAACTATTGTTAAATCATTTTTATTCCATACTTGCTTCCTCGCGCTTGATGGTTTAACATTCTATTTTTAATGTTGTGTTAAGAAAGATCTCAAGATTTGATCCAAAACATCTCATTTATTTTACTTGAGCACTAAAAGAAATTAAGCCTTTTTGCTTATGATAAAAGTGATGCACTAAAATATTCTTGAGATAAGTAGTAAATAAAGTTAGTGAGCCTAGATCTTCTTCTCATATTAAAAACAACCAAACAATTTTCAAAGTTTTTTAATCACCTTTTCCAAAGCCTTTTTCAAAGTTGCAATTTCTCTTTTAATCATCTCCCTTCTCTCCATTCTTCTTTTCAACTAAAAAACGAGCACAATTCTTTGTTACTAAACAAAACGCCGAAAAGCTTTCATCGCATTCCTCCTCGTGGACACGACCCGTTAGCCCAAAGCTACACGGTAAATCCTTGCTCTTTCATTTTACAATCAATATTCAATTTTCAGCTTGGTCGTCCTCTGTACACTAAGAATTTGCATGTATTTATAGCAAATAAGGAACGGGGGAGAGCGTCTGAAGATAGGGAACAAACGTTCCCCCAAATCTTACTAGATTGCCGCGAATCCGTGGCTTTGGCCGCGGATCCGCGGCCTGGATGTGGTCAATTGGCCACGTCCAGGGAGCGTGGCTTCCATCCATCTTAGATTATCCCCTTGAATTCTCTCTTTGGACTTTTTATTTGACGTTATCCTCGGTTGATCTTTAGCTAACCAAAATGAATTTAAAGAAATTCGAATTTTACTGGTTTTTATTTGGTGTTATCTTTCTGATTTGCTCTGATCTTCAGCTGAACATTTACCCAAATCCTTGATTTGTTCTGGATGTGGTGATATCCTCATAGATCTTTAAGTTAACCTAATTGATTCACTAAAATTCAATTTTAACTGACTAAATCTGAGATCATCCTCAGCTAATCAAATAGATCAAGTTATATCTAATTTTAACTGGTATTTATTTGGTTTAATCCTCTTTTATCCATGATTATCATCTGCAAAATAGACATTTAAGATAAGAAAATTAGCAGATTTATTACACGATAAATGTAGGAGTGTAAAGAAAAGAATGCAAAATATGTGTACGATCATGTATGGCTATCTTAATGAATAGTCCAAATTAATTATGATTTGATTAAGTAAATAATTGGACTAAAAGGTATTAAATTGTAATGGATTTAATGTGCAGAGATTATTATGCAATTTCTAATTTGTTGAAGGGTTAAATTGAAAAAAAGAATAACTCTTGTTATTATATAAGGGATCATGGTCCCCAAAGGAACACATCACCTTCTTCTCCTTGAGATCTCTTTAAGCAGAGAGAAACCCTAGAAGGATACTGATTGGTAGTGAAAAGTGCATTTTTATCATCATATTTACCGTCACATTTTCATATTTATTTATATAATTCTGCACATTTATTAATATTTTGTGATTTATTGTGTGCAGGCCTCGAAATAATAAAAATAAAGAATTAAAGCTTAAAGAGCCCAAAAGCCAGATCCAAGCCCATATTTGAAGCCCAAGAGTAAAAGTGCAAATATCAATTGTCAAAGTGCAATTATGCAAGGGCTAAAGTTGCAATTATTAAAGATGAGGGAAGGATAGAATTCTACCCAACCCTAAACTCTTGCAGGATGAGGATAAAAGCCAAAGAGAGTGCAAAGATAAAAATTCAAAGAATTCGGATTCAGACTGTACACGTTTTAGTGTTTAAATCATAACTTTTTCTACAGTTATGCAAATCCGATGATTCAAGATGCTCCAGAAAGAAGACTTGAAGACCTACAACTCTTATGTTGATCAAACTTTCCAATTCAATCCATAGATAAGCTAATTTCGGTGATCAACATGATAAGAAGTTGCAGGACAGATTTGAATTTCTGGAGATAAGATCTTTTTGGGAGAGTTGTACTAGGACTCTACATCTTCCAACACCTATAAATATCCCTGCAGATGCAACACAGAGAGTACAGAATCCAGCATCCAGAGACGTGTTAGGGTTTCTTTAGCTATTTTTCTTTAAATTTCAGCAAGTTGTAATCTTTGTTTCAAGCACGGTGTGGAGAAGAAGGAGCTTTGTAATTGGAGTTTACTCTCGAATAAAGGTTACCTTTTTGCCACTTAATTTCTGTCATTTAATTTTGCATTTACTTTGTGATTTCTTGAGTTTGGTTTGATCTGTGATCTCTCGATTCTTTTTATTTTCTCTCTTTCTTTATTCTTCTCATATAAAAAAAAAGAAAAGAAAAAATAATAAAAAGATGATGAACTAATCTTCCTTTGTGGTTTGCTGAATTCTTAAGCAACCCTAAGCATGTTTGGAGTTGAACAGATTAATAATACTTTTTAGAAACCTTAGGTTTAAAGTAGATTGCTTGAGGACTAAATGGATAATCAGCTTTCTAATCTAGGTTACACTTTTAAATAATTCCTCACCCTTCATATTTAAGAACTTTGACAGCGTAACTTCAAGGTAATGCTTTTCTTTCGCTGTACTTAGATGTTAAGATGAAAATCGTGTTGAATGTTCAATTGTGCGAACTAGTATGATTCTAAACTCCTTTATTCTTGCTTGCATCTTCGCTAATAAACCTAGGATTAATTTCATATATATTAAGATGATGTTCAATCTCCTTAACTTGCAATAGGGTTGTGGCAGAAAATCAGTAAAACCACATCTTTCATATCATATATATCTCTCAAATCTAATCTCTTTTCTTATTTGAAGCATACAGGGAATCGGCCGAAAAGCTTGCATCGCATCCTTCCCTGAGGATCACGACCCGCTTGAAGCCCTTGCTACAGCGGATTCGCATTGAGACTAAGAAATCTGAACTTCACTTCTTTTATTCTTTAAAATCTCAATCAAATTTTGGCGCCGTTGCCGGGGAAGGAACGGCACGATTTCCTCGTTCTAATCATTCTTTCTTTTCTGTTGCAGGTACAGAGAACAGGAAACAAAAACAGAGCAGCAAAAAGCACACATAGCTATCCAGTGCCTCTGCCCTCGAAGGCAGAGCACCTGGACCTACAACTTTGCCGCAGAAACGCGGCAAAAGCCGCGAATCCGCGGCAATTGTAGTGGATTACTAATCCAGTTTTCTGCAGGTTGCTCTGCAGTGCAAAATTCTAAATTCTGCTGTGATATTATTTCTCTGTGATCACTCTGCAACTGCTAATTAATAACATTAACCCATTTGTTGAAAATAAAAAAAAAAAAATTTTTTTTAGACTCTTGCATTTAGGGCACGTGTCTATTTACATTTTTTTTAATTCTGTTGAAGAGTGTTGGCGACAAGGTACGTTTGCATAGCATATAGATTAGGAAACACTCTTGGTTGTTTACTGCTTTCTTGAGTGATTACTTTTCTACCGCTTTACACGTACACTAATTCATCTTAAGGGCATAACCCATAAGCAAGATAAGGTGGGGATTTCATCACCCTTCCTTGGCCCACAAATCATATCCGTCACACTCACAACCCTAACCTTAAGTAAAATTTGACTAGACGTTGGCCCTAGGTTAACTCGGACTTAATAGGAGATTGACCGAAGGAGGAAAATTGTTCGAAATTAACTCTTGTCAAATCGGTGTCTAGGCAGGGGATTGAGGGCCGAAAGCTCGAAGAACGGTGGTTATTTAATTAAGGAACGTCTCTGACGGAAAACCTCCCACCGGTCTTGCCACCTACCTGGCCGATTAGCTTGTGGTTAACGTCGACAGTAGACCTCCTAAGGACAGTCTAAAGTTAGGAGTCGTCTAGGTCAAGGCTTACCTTAGATTAGGACTTTTGATTGTTTTTCTTGATTGATTGGGTGAACTTGTTTGCTGATTGTGCATGCCCGCTTGGTCGAGAGACCCACTTACATCCAGGCTAACTAGAATTAGTTCACCACCCGAGCTCAAGCCCGACCCACACATGGCACAACCAATATCACTCCAAGATAGGTTCTATCCTATTAGGACCTCTCTTCCTTCTTGCATCAAGCTTAACGATGAAGGTGTTGACCCATTTGAGCTTAAGCCACAATACATCAACACCCTTCCGAAATTTCATGGACTTGACTCCGAGGATGCATACTTCTTCATAAGGGAATTTGAGGAAGTATGTCTCATGATGAATATTCCTACGTTAGGAAAAGATGACATCAAACTTAGATTTGTCCCCTTTGCTTTGAAGGATTTAGCAAAGAAATGGCTCTACAGTCTAGAGGCCGGTTCTATATCTTCTTGGGATAATTTTGTTAAGGCATTCTTAAAGAAATTTTATCCTGTTCACAAGACTGCATTGATTAGGAAGAATATCCTACAGTTTAAGCAGACAGCCAATGAGCCCTTTTGGAAATACTTCGAACGTTTCAAGGACCTCCTTGCCAATGCCCTCACCATGGGATAGAGAAATGGCGATTATGCCAAGTTCTATATGATGGATTAGAATATCAAACTAAAACGTTGTTAGAATCCATGTGCCAAGGAGGATTTCTGAAAAAGGACGAAACTGATGGATGGAAATTGTATGAGGAATTAGCTGAAAATACTATCCAATGGGAACCTACTCTTGAAAAATTTAGGACTAATGACCCTACTTCTTCAAAAGGAGGTATCCATTCCATTGAGGCCAACATAGCAACCGATGCTAAGTTAGCTGCTGTTATGCGAAGACTAGAGGCTCTTGAAACTAAAGAGCCAGTCTCTGTGAACCAAGTCAGCCCAACAACTTCGGCGGGCTGTACTTATTGTCAAGATATGAACCATGTGTTCGAGGAATGTCCTGTTTTTATCGCGCATCAAAGCTTGCCCGAACATATGAGTGCGGCCTTCACAAGGCCCACCAACAATCCGCCCGCCAACAATCCATATTCGCCCACCTACAATCCCGGTTGGAGAAACCATCCCAATTTGTCATGGGGCCAAAGTAACAATGATCAAGCTAGGCCCAAATTCTCCAACAATTTCCAAAATCCGCCCTATCAAAATCCTCCACCCTCTTTCCAATATTCACAAATGGAAACAAGGCTCTCCAATCTGGAAAGAAAGGTGGACACTATCGTTAAAAGCAATGACACGCTGGCTCAAGTCTTGACTAGGATAGAGATGCAAATGAATCAGCAAGAAAGGCAAAAGGGTACTCTACCTAGTCAACCATTCCCAAACCCTAGGAACTCTAGTCAAGCTCACTTGGCTGAAGAGAATCATATGAGTCAGTGCAATGCGATTCATACATTGCGGTCGGGAAAACAAGTTGATAACCAAGTATCAACACCATCAAGTTCTAAACAAGCATTCAGCTTGCCTGATCCCACTCCATCTCAACTTGATGCCAACAACACGAAAAAAGACAAGTCAGCCGAAGATATGCACAAGCCCATCGCACCCTATCCAAATAGGCTTAAAGATAAGCAATGTGCACAAATGGATAAGGTACGCGAGATTTTTAATCAAGTCAAGATCAATATACCTCTTCTTGATGCAATTCAACAAGTCCCTAAGTATGCCAAGTTTATTAAGGACATGTGCACAAAGAAGAGAAAGACTAATGTGCCCAAGAAGGTTTTTCTAGCCACTAACATTAGTGAGCTATTGTCCAACCAGATCCCTGTCAAGTATAAGGACCCTGGTTGCCCCACCATCTATTGCACAATAGGTCAAACTGCAATTAAGCATGCACTTCTTGATTTGGGAGCAAGTATCAACTTACTCCCCTTCTCAGTCTACCAACAACTTGGGTTGGGCGAACTTAGTCCGACTAAGGTTACAATCCAATTGGCTGACCGATCCATAAAAATTCCCAAAGGAGAAATTACCGATGTGCTCGTCTAAGTTGGGGAGTTTATCTACCCAGTAGATTTTATTGTTCTGGAGACCGAACCTGTATCCACTCTTCGGTCTCAAACTCCCGTTATCCTAGGGCGTCCGTTCCTTGCAACTGCAAATGCGATCATAAATTGTAGGAATGGATCCATGAGGTTGACTTTTGGAAACATGACTAAAGAGGTCAATGTCTTCAACCTGGAAAACCAATCTCGTAAGATTAAAGACCAAGCATTTGAGGTGAACTTCATCGAGAACATTTGTGAAAAAGAAAGTGAAAATGAGTCTCTATTTCTTGACAAGTTATTTGAGGATAAGTGCGATTTTAGTGATAAGATGACACATGTTGAGGATTATAATTTTAAAGTTCCATTTAAAAAACGAAGATTTGATCTAAGTATCTTCAAAGAGCCAAGCACTGAAATATTGCATGAGAATATAGTTCAAGAAACTCCGATTGACTTAACTTTCGAAAGTCTCTTTGAAGAAGAACTCCTATGTTTAGATACACCGATTAAGGAGATGTTGGTTAATTATTCACTTCCAGGGAAAAGTGTTGATTTAAGTTTTGAGGAGATGTACGGAACTGAGCTAGAATTTCTCGGCAAGGAAGTTCCAACTGAAAGGTGTGATGAATTTTTGAATAATGGAGGTGGACATATGATGAGGAAGAGCCTAAAGAAGATGAAACTGGGGGGAGAGAAAGTTAAAACAAAAATGTTGGTCTGCCCATTGTGCCTTATAAAGAGAACCCATTGGAATGATGGGAAACGAGCTAGAGGGATGAATCCTAAGCAGCTCTAGGTGAGAGTGATACATGTGTTGTACATATTATGGTATACTATTATTCTTTGCCTCTCTTTACATTTTTCTTCATGCATTCATGCATTTCATACATTGAGGACAATGCATGAGATAAGTGTGGGGGAGGGTTTACTAACATAGAAAAGATTAATTAATAAAAAAAAATATTTTTCTCTTTATTTGTTCTAACATTTCTAAAAAAAAAATTAAAAAACGAAAAAAAAAAAATTTTATAAAAAGGACAGTATTTTGACTTATTTTTTGAAAGAAACCTAAGTTAGTTTTAAGGATTAGGAAAATCATGATTAGGATTTCTAAAAACTTGGTCAAAATAAATAAATTGTTTAAATTTTAGGTATAGGAGGAGAAATTGAATAATTAGTTAGTCTTAATTTTTACCTTAATGAAATTTGCATACCTAATGCATATCTAGGATTCTAAGACAAAGACCTTGTGCCTCATAAAAAAAAAAAAAAAATCACCAATTAAGCTGATACATGTGCCTCAAGAAGCATAAGTATTCATGCCTAAAGGTGAGTAAATAAAATAAAGTCCTTAGTTTTGTGGCCTAGTTCACTCGAATTTGAGTCCGCGGGGGTTTTCTCACCTGGTGCCCTAAAGCCGACCGGTTTGGGAGCCATCGACTTTAAGTTCGTTACATGGGTGGATTAGAAAGCCTAAGAAGACTAAGAAATATAATATATGCATTAACACATCTAATAATCAATTAGTTAGGTATGAGGGCCTCAAGAAGCCTTGATACTTATACGAAAGAAAATTAGATGAGTTATACATGCCCAAAAAAAAAAAAAAAAAATATATTAACACATCTAATAGTCAATTAGTTAGGTATGAGGGCCTCAAGAAGCCTTGATACTTACACGAAAGAAAATTAGATGATGTTATAAAAATACTAAAGAGGCATGAGAGTCCAAGTTAAGGAATACCTAGATTCACAAGGGTGCGTATGACTTTTGGTAACGAAAAAGACTATATTAGAAATTCAATTTTAATCCTTACCTAAAATGAATAACAATTGACTTTATAAAGACTAGGTTTGAAGAATGAATAAAATTGAGGATCCTAAAACTTATAGACTACTTAGTCTCTTCCAATATAAGACAAATATTTTCTTTTTTATGAATTTTGTGGGTGTAATCCGCTGAAAACCCTCACGAGACAACACTCGTCCTCTAGGGTAACCTAGAGGTTTAACGGCTTGTTGCACGTGCTAAGTGCAATCGTGATTCCTACGAAAGTGAGTTAGGTTAGATTAACTTTTTCTTTTTCTTTATTTTTACTCGAGGACGAGCAAAAAGATAAGTGTGGGGGTGTGATTGGTAGTGAAAAGTGCATTTTTATCATCATATTTACCGTCACATTTTCATATTTATTTATATAATTCTGCACATTTATTAATATTTTGTGATTTATTGTGTGCAGGCCTCGAAATAATAAAAGAAAGAATTAAAGCTTAAAGAGCCCAAAAGCCCAGATCCAAGCCCATATTTGAAGCCCAAGAGTAAAAGTGCAAATATCAATTGTCAAAGTGCAATTATGCAAGGGCTAAAGTTGCAATTATTAAAGATGAGGGAAGGATAGAATTCTACCCAACCCTAAACTCTTGCAGGATGAGGATAAAAGCCAAAGAGAGTGCAAAGATAAAAATTCAAAGAATTCGGATTCAGACTGTACACGTTTTAGTGTTTAAATCATAACTTTATCTACAGTTATGCAAATCTGATGATTCAAGATGCTCCAGAAAGAAGACTTGAAGACCTACAACTCTTATGTTGATCAAACTTTCCAATTCAATCCGTAGATAAGCTAATTTCGGTGATCAACATGATAAGAAGTTGCAGGACAGATTTGAATTTCTGGAGATAAGATCTTTTTGGGAGAGTTGTACTAGGACTCTACATCTTCCAACACCTATAAATATCCCTGCAGATGCAACACAGAGAGTACAGAATCCAGCATCCAGAGACGTGTTAGGGTTTCTTTAGCTATTTTTCTTTAAATTTCAGCAAGTTGTAATCTTTGTTTCAAGCACGGTGTGGAGAAGAAGGAGCTTTGTAATTGGAGTTTACTCTCGAATAAAGGTTACCTTTTTGCCACTTAATTTCTGTCATTTAATTTTGCATTTACTTTGTGATTTCTTGAGTTTGGTTTGATCTGTGATCTCTCGATTCTTTTTATTTTCTCTCTTTCTTTATTCTTCTCATATAAAAAAAAAAAAGAAAAGAAAAATAATAAAAAGATGATGAACTAATCTTCCTTTGTGGTTTGCTGAATTCTTAAGCAACCCTAAGCATGTTTGGAGTTGAACAGATTAATAATACTTTTTAGAAACCTTAGGTTTAAAGTAGATTGCTTGAGGACTAAATGGATAATCAGCTTTCTAATCTAGGTTACACTTTTAAATAATTCCTCACCCTTCATATTTAAGAACTTTGACAGCGTAACTTCAAGGTAATGCTTTTCTTTCGCTGTACTTAGATGTTAAGATGAAAATCGTGTTGAATGTTCAATTGTGCGAACTAGTATGATTCTAAACTCCTTTATTCTTGCTTGCATCTTCGCTAATAAACCTAGGATTAATTTCATATATATTAAGATGATGTTCAATCTCCTTAACTTGCAATAGGGTTGTGGCAGAAAATCAGTAAAAACCACATCTTTCATATCATATATATCTCTCAAATCTAATCTCTTTTCTTATTTGAAGCATACAGGGGAATCGGCCGAAAAGCTTGCATCGCATCCTTCCCTGAGGATCACGACCCGCTTGAAGCCCTTGCTACAGCGGATTCGCATTGAGACTAAAAAATCTGAACTTCACTTCTTTTATTCTTTAAAATCTCAATCAGATACAGATCTTTTGGAAGGCCATCTTCATCCCAACAATTCAAGCAATTCAGTCATGAATTAAGATACGCTTCTGCCTTTGTTATTTTAATCTTCTCATATCTTTGAATCTTCAAGGAGGCTAAATATTTTTAGGGTTTGATCTATACTAAAGTTATGGCCTTTTTGATCTTGATAATTATTGTAGATCCATTCCTTTATTGTTTAGTTTAAGATCCGACAATTGGTATCTGAGCCTCTCCTTTAAGGATTCCTAGATTTGGGAATTAAAGTTCAAAACTTAGAATTTTATTCATACTTTCATGAATTATAGATTAGATCTTATGAATCATATACATGATTACTTTGGCTTTGGTAAAAAATTTCCTTTCCTTCAAATTTATGGATTTGAAATCGCATATCAGAATTCAGGATAGTAACAAAAAAAAATTCATTTTTAGAGGTTTCAGATCTGTTCTTTCAGATTAAAAAAACAGGGGGAAGTAGGCGCGGCCAACACGCCGTGCCCTGGGAGGCGCGACCAGAGCAGGTCGCGCGCAGCCAAGCGCGGCTGCGCATTGGCAGGCCACGCCTCTGCGACGGGCGCGGCGCCCTAGGGCACTGTGCATCTTAAGGCGACATCTAGCATATTGACCCCTTTTTTGGGGGCAATTTTGGGACTTTTAAAATTTTAAAACAAAATTTTTGGTACATTCAGTGAACTATTAAGATAGTCTAATATTTAATAAAACTAACTGAAATAAGATGTTGCCAAAGTAGCTCTTGTGTAGATTGTCTTCTTGAGAATGTTAAGATGTTTGTGTGTGTGTAAATTCATGTGAGTATTAACCAGCACAAAGGAAGGATAATATTTGACTAAATTGCATATATACCTGTGGTGATAAATGCGTGACAATTATAAAGTTTCTATGTGAATAATAAATTTATCTAAAGAAAATTCATCATTTGACAGAATTTATTGTTAACATTTAATTACTACATCATGAGTACCACTTTCAAGTTAATATTACTGTCCAAAGACTTGATATTAATGTTGTGTTAGGTATCTTGTAATGTATTTCATAATTGTTTAAATTTAAAAGTTATTTATTTGATTATAATGTGAACATGCATACCTATTTGATTTATTCTCTGTACAGCTATTATATATGCTGCAACTATATATGCAAAAACCAATAGTATTCCCATGCTCAATGGGACAAACTTCAAGAAATGAAAAGAAAATGTTCTATTCTTGGCTGCATGGATCTAGACCTTGCACTTAGGATAGAGTAACCTACTTCTCTTACAGCTGAAAGTTCTCCTAATGATAGGAAGAACTTTGAGAAGTGGGCATGCTCTAATCGCATGAGTCTAATGATCATAAAGCGCGGCATTCTGGAAGCCTTTCGAGGGGCAGTATCTGATGAAGTAACTTTAACAAAAGATCTTTTTGCTGACATTGAGAAATATTTTACAAAGAACGGTAAGGCAGAAACAAGCATGCTTTTAGCTAGCTTGATTTCTATGAAGTATAAAGGCAATGGAAATATAAGGGAGTACATCATGCAAATGTCTGCTTCCATGCTCAAGGCACTAAAGCTTGAGCTGTCTGTGGACTTACTCATACATTTGGTATTGATTTTGCTTCCTACACAATTTAGTCAATTTAAGGTCAGTTATAACCGTCAGAAGGAAAAATGGACTCAGAATGAGCTCATTTCATATTGTGTGCAAGAAGAGAAAAGGTTTAAGTATGAGAAATCTGAAAGTACTGATCTTTTCAGTACCGTAAAGGATAAGCGTAAGAAAAGAAAGAAGGATGAAGCTGTTAAGGGTCCAGATCAAAAGAAATATAAGAAAAGTGAAGACTGTTTCTTTTGTAAAAAACCTAAATACATAAAGAAAGAATATACAAAATATCATGCTTGGCATGCCAAAAAAGGTATGTTCTTTATTGTGGTCTGCTCTGAAGTTAATTTAGCTTCAGCACCTAGAAACACTTGATGGTTAGATTTTAGTGCTACTACTCATCTAAGTGTTTCTATGCAGGGCTGCCTGAGCTAACGAAGGCCAAGTGATGGTGAAAGATACATCTTTGTGGGCGATGAAAAATTGGTAGAAGTTGAGGCAATAGGGCATTTTAGGTTGTTATTAGGAATTGGTTTTTATTTAGACTTAAAAGACACTTTTGTTGTACCGTCATTTAGACAGAATTTGGTTTCTGTTTCTGTACTGGACAAATTTGGTTATCATTATTCTTTTGAAAATAATCAGTTTAGTCTTACATTAAATTCAAATATTGTTGGTACTGGTTCATTGAGTATAGTTATGACAACCTTTATTTTCTTGATGCTATTGCATCATATAATAAAATCTTGCATTTGGATTCACGTGGTACAAAAACATAAGCTAAATAAAGAAAATTCATTATGATTATGGCACAAGCATTTGGGTCATATATCCAAATCTAGAATATAATGACTTGTGACAGAAGGTATCTTGGATTCCCTTGATTTTTCAGACTTAAATGTCTGTGTTGAGTGTATCAAGGAAAAACAGACCAAACATAAGAGATTAGGTGCAAACAGATCTTCAAGCGTCTTAAAATTGATACATACAAATATCTGTGGACCATTCCCTATGGCTTCTTTGAATCGTCAATGATACTTTATACCATTCATAGACGATTACTCACGCTATGGGTACCTATATCTCATTTATGAGAAATCAAGGTTTCGGACATGTTCAAAATATTCAGAGTTGAAGTTGAAACTCAACTCAGCAATAAAATTAAGTGTGTCAGATCTGACCGTGGTGGTGAGTACTATGACAGATATGACAGTTCAGGAGAACAACGTCCAGGGCCATTTGCTGACTTCCTAGGGGAATGTGGAATCATTCCATAATACACCATTACAGGCTCACCTAGCATGAATGGTATAACTAAAAGATGAAACATGACTCTTAAGGATATGGTGAGGAGTATGATTATCCATTCTACCTTATTAGAATTACTCTGGGCAGAAGCAATAAAGATAACAACTTATATTCTAAAACAAAGTACCAACTAAAGCAGCTGCCAAAACACCTTATGAGCTTTGGACAGGTTGAAAACCTAGTCTAAAGAACTTACATTTTTGGGGATGCCTATCTGAGGCTTGGCCTTATAGGCCAAATGAAAAGAAATTGGACTCCAAAAAAGTGAGCAACTACTTCATTGGTTACTCTGAACGATCTAGGGCTGCAAGTTTTATGATCCCACTATTCAGTCAATTTTTGAAACGGAAAATGCAACATTTTCTGAGGATGTTGAGTTGGGGAGAGAAATAAGGTAAGAGACCTATCTTTGAGGAGGAATCAGTCATGATCCTTACTAGTGCTTTTGACAGTGTACATGCTTCTAACCTGTCATTGTTCGAGAAGCAGATATGGAACCTCATCAAGACAATGTTGAACAACTTTTCACTCAAGTTGAGGTAATTGTTCCTGAAGAACATGCTCAACAACCTCAAGAACAAAGACCATTAAGAAGATCCACAAGAGAGAGGAGAAATGCTATTCCAGATGACTACATAGTATTGCTCTAAGAACATGAGGACACTGATGGATCGATGGAAGGTGATCCAAATAACTTCCATCAAGCCATGTAGGATTCTAACTCTCAAAAATAGATAGATGCCAATAATGAAGAGTACAAGTCTATGCAAGAGAATCAAGTTTGGGATCTTGTCCCATAACTTGAAGGCATGAAGCCTATTGGTTGCAAGTGGATATTTAAAACTAAAAGGGATTCTGAAGCTAATGTGGAGAGATATAACGCTTATCTTATAGCTAAGGGCTTTACTCAAAGGGAAGGCACTGATTTTATAGAGACTTTTCTTTGGTTTCATCAAAAGACTCTTTTAGGATAATATGGCTCTTGTTTACACATTTTAACCTTGAGTTACATCAAATAAATGTTAAGACAGCTTTTCTCAATGGTGACATTGAGGAAACTATATATATGGTGCAACAAGAAAACTCTGTGTTTGGAGACCCAAAGAATATGGTTTGCAAACTAAAAAAAAATTTATCTATGGACTCAAGCAAGCTTCTCGTCAATGGTACTACAAGTTTCATTAAGTAGTTGTCTCATTTGATTTAAAGACAAATGCTATTGAAGATTTTGTATATCACAAGTTCAGTGGGAGTAAGTATATTTCCTGATTTTGTATGTTATGACATACTCCTTTCTACCAATCATAAGGAAATTTTGGACGAAACCAAGAGATTTCTATCAAAAAATTTTGATATGAAAGATCTTAGTGAGGCGTCTTTTGTCTTAGGAATCCAGATATACCAGAATCTATCTCACGTTATTCTTAGATTGTCACAAAAGTCCTATATAGAAAAAGTGCTTGAAAAATATGGTATATAAGATTGCAAACCAGGAGACACCCTAGTCGCAAAAGGTGATAAATTCAGTCTAAGTCAATGCCCTACAAAAGACCTCGAAGTTAAAAATATGCAGAAGATTCTCTATGCTTCAGCTGTAGGGAGTCTAATGTATGCTCAGGTTTTCACACGTTCAGACATAGCATTCATTATTAGAATGCTAGGCAGATATTTAAGTAACCCTGACATGAATCACTGGAGAAATGTCAAAAGGGTCTTCAGATATTTACAGAGAACTAAGAATTACATGCTCACATACAAGAGGTCAGATCAAATTGAGATCATTGGGTATTTAGATTTTGAGTTTACTGGATGCCAAGACAATAGAAGATCCACATCGGGTTACATTTATCTGTTGGCTGGAGGAGCTATTTCCTGGAAGGGTACTAAACAAACTCTCATAGCCTCCTCCACTATGGTAACAGAATTTATAGCATGCTATGAGGCATCCGACTATGAATTATGGCTGCGAAATTTTGTCACTAGGGTGCGCATTCTAAGCGGTATTGAAAGACAACTAAAGTTATACTGTGACAATAAATCAGCAGTTATATATTCTAACAACAACAGGAGCTCATCCAGGTCAAGATACATTGACATTAAGTTCCTGATTGTGAAAAAAAAGGACACAGAGTGGATATATTTCAATAGAGCACATTGGGACAAACTTTATGATTGCGGATCCGCTTACTAAAGGATTAACACCGAAGGTCTTTTATGAGCATACTGCTTCTATGGGTGTTATATCACTTAAGGATATCATATTTTAGTGGGAGTTTGTATATATGTTTATTTCTCTATTATATATTTTGGACACATTTTGTGTATTTGGACATTTTCTGCAGAAATAAAGCATTCAGTCTACACTCTATTTTATTATATTAAAGTTTGATCTCAATAAAGTTTAAGGATGGACCAGTTGAAAATAGGCATGTTCAGATTACATTACATGTAATTTTCATGCTTCACATCCATGATTGATCTATGTCATTTGGTTGTATTAGTATATATGATTATTGGTGGGTTTAGTTACGCTAATTATAACAAAAATTTCTTGAGCCCTATTTCAATATAGTAAATGAATGAGATTGTTAAGAATACCTGATTATATGATAGCAATATTTTGAGCTCATAAAGTGTATACATTTATAAGGTAACATATGTGATCTAATTAAGCAAATATTAGATCACATATATTACCCTTAGAAATTGCATAATTATCTCTGCACATTAAATTGTCATTGATTAATGTGTAGTATGCAATTTCTAGTTTGTTGAAGGGCCAAATTGAAAAAAGAATAACTCTTGTTATTATATAAGGGATCATGGTCCCCAAAGGAATGTATCATCTTCTCTTTGAGACCCCTTCATGCAGAGAGAAACCCTAGAAGTGTTGAAGTCTACAGATTGAAAGCTTTTGAAGATGGATAACAAAATGATACAGATACATTTGGAGCTCTATCTCAAGCTTATATACAGAGTTCTGGTTGCTCAAACTCTTTTGGAGAATTTGACTATTTATGTGTATTTTTTAGAATTTTTGTTAAAGGCCTTGAACGCACACACAATAATCATATAGTCGACTTGACCCCTAGTATAGTCGACTATCCTATCCCCTAGTCGACTTGATCCATATTACAGTCGACTAAGGCCTTTCATAAAAATATTCCTGCTCCCTGTTTGTTCTCTGTTTAGCAGTATTAGTCGACTTCCTCTAGGCACTAGTCGACTAGCCCATGCTATATTCGACTAACCATGTTCTTCTGGTCGACTAATTACAGTTTTCAGAAACTTGTTATCTTTATCAGTCTTGATATAGTCGACTTGCCTCCTATACTAGTCAACTAACAATGGCAAAATTTATTGTTCTGGTCGACTAACCTCCATACCCTAGTCGCTAATATCAGTTTCTGACTGTTAAACAGTTACTGCTTTCTGGTGTTTTATCTAACGTTTTAAATTTCAAATTTGAATTGATAACTTTCCTAACTGACTATATATTTCACCTATAAATAGGGATGTTGTCCTAGGGTTAATTCACCAATTCAAAACACAAGTTTTCTACCCAAAAATTCTGTTCAAAATTCTATTTTTTTGAAAACATGCTTCTACTTTCTGTTTCTTCACCAATTTCTACTCTATTGTGAAGAATTCTGAAAGTCCACCTATAAGAGACCTTGTCCTCAATCACATAAGAAGTTGTACAAGGTGTCATCTTCTTGGTGTAAGAGGAGTTGTACACATTTAGCAAAGGGTGTTTTGTCAAGTCATGTACAGGTGCTGGTTTTGGGTGTATCCAAATTAAGAAAAATAAAATCTCAAGTTGATTGCTTGGGGACTGGATGTAGGTCACATGGATCGAACCAGGATAAAATCTCTTGTCTTTGCGTTTGCATTTTTTGAATTTTTATTCTGTGAATTTTACTTTCCTGCAAGTAGTTTTAATTTAAAAAATTTATAAACACTATTCACCCCTCCTCTAGTGTTTGTGTTGCTTGTTTATAGATCCTACACTTGGTATCAGAGCAAGGATGGCAACGGAATTCTCTTTATTGCAATTCAAAGAAGGACATTCTACACAACGTCCACCATTATTTGATTGATCGAACCACAACTACTGGAAGTGTAGAATGAAGATCTACTTGCAGTCACTCAACTATGAACTATGAAACATAGTGAAAGAACCATACACCAAACCTACAACTAATTATGATGCTTGGAGTGAAGAACAAAAGAAATCTGTCAACCTTGATGCCAAAGCAATGAACGCGCTCTACTGTACCTTTAACAAAGAAGAATTCAATCGCGTATCAACGGCCAAATCTGCAAATCAAATATGGCAGATCTTATAGGTAACACATGAAGGTACAAATAAGGTTAAAGAATCTAAAATTTCTATTCTTGTTCACAGGTTCGAACTCTTCAAAATGAACGAGAACAAAATCATTGCAGAAATGGTTACAAGGTTCACCGACATTACAAATTCTTTAGTAGCCCTTGGAAAGGAATATACGCAAGTTGAAAAAGTCAGAAAGATCCCTCGTGCACTCACATCTGATTGGGAGAAAAAACTACTGCAATAGAAGAAGCGAATGATCTATCAATAATGTCATTAGAAAACCTTATTGGTAATCTAATGGCATATGAAGTGCAACTCGAAGATAGAAAGAAGGATGAACAACAACTTCAATCCAAAGGAAAGTACTTGCCTTCCATACATCTTCACACATGGACAATTCAGATGACGATGAAGAGGAGATGGCGATGCTTTCAAGAAAATTCAAAAGGTTCTTAAAATAAAGTAAGTTTAAAAAGAATAAAGATACTAATGATAATCCTATTTTTTTAAGTGTAACAAATCAGGTCACATAAAGAAGAATTGCACATTGATGAAATCAAAAGGAAATTTTAAGAATTTCAATAAGTTCAACAACAAGAAGAAAGCCTTCCAAGCAACTTGGGATGATAGCAATTTATCTTCCTCTGACGAAGAAGAAGCCACTGAAACCACCAATATCTGCTTCATGGCTCAAGAAGATGAGGTTCAAAATTATGATGAATTATTAGAAGCATTTAATAAACTTTATAATGATTTCAAAATGAAAAGATGAAAAATAAAGTTTTAATAAAGGAAAATGAAAGACTCAACAATGAAAATTCAATTTATGTTTCTCAAACATCTACTTTAAATTCTAAAAAAGATGATTTTGAAAAAGTTATTTCATCTTTAAAAAACGATAATGAAAATTTCTTAAAAGAGAATTCTATGCTTAAAAAGGAAACTTTTTCTTTAAATTCTAGATTTACTATTTTAAATAAAGAAATGACTAGTTTTAAAATTAAGTATGAAGAAATTTTGAAAAATGTGACCAAATTTAATTAAGGAAAGAAAATTTAAATGATCTATTATCTTATCAAAAGATGTCAAATAATCATTTTGGTCTTAGATTTTTAAAAGATAAGATTTACAAACCTACACATGTTGGTCTTGGATTTCAAAAACTAATTTTGTAAAATCTACACTTTTTTTAAATAATAATCCATATAATTCTTTTGTGAAAAGAAATACTAATACTATTTCAAAAAGAATTAGGAACAAATATATATGGATTCCTAAAAATTTAAATAATGTTGATAAAAATGCTTAGCTTGTATCTTATATACATGATGTGTATAATTCTGTTAATTATGTTTATACTAACAAATGAAAACCAAATTCCAAATGGATTTGGGTTCCTAAAGGCTAATCTTTTTCGAACCCTATCATGATGGGTACCATACAAAATATTTTTATCTTATTGGTACCTTACAGAGAAAAGTGGATACTTGATAGTGGTTATTCCAAACACATGACCGGACACATTCAACTGCTGTCTTCCATTCAAATCAAAAAGGGAGGTACAGTAATATTTGGAGATAATAACAAAGGAAAGGTTATTGGTATCGGTATGGTTGGTAACATTTCGAAACCCCTTATTGAAAATGTTCTATTAGTAAGATGTTTAAAACACAGTCTATTAAGTATTAGTCAATTATGTGATAAGGGTTATAAAATTATTTTTGAAAAGGATGCATGTCTTATATATGATACTAACATGAAAGATATTCTATTTAAAGGTTCTCGTAACAACAATATTTATGAGTTATCAATAACTTGTATATCATCAAATGATAACTTATGTTTACTTCCTTCTAATAATGATTATTTTTTATGGCATAAAAGATTTGGTCATTTGAATATGAAAACAATTTCTAAGATTTCTAAATTTGATTTAGTTAAAGGTCTTCCAAAAATAGCTTTTAAAAGGATTATTTTTGTGATTCTTGTCAATTAGGAAAACAAGTTAAATCATCTTTTAAATTTAAAGATTTAGTTTCTACTAATAAACCTTGAGAACTGTTGCAGTTGGATTTATTTGCTCCTACTCGTGTTGCTTCTTTAAACAAAAGTAGGTATGTTTTTGTTATTGTTGATGATTATTCACGTTTTTCATGGGTAATTTTTCTAGAAAATAAAAATGATACTTTTAATGAGTTTTCAAGTTTTTGTAAAAGAATTCAAAATCAAAAGTCTCTAAACATAGCCACTATTCAAAGTGATCATGGAGGAGAATTTGAAAATGAATCTTTTGCAAATTTCTGTGATAAGTATGGTATTACACATAACTTTGAATTTCCTAGAGCATCTCATCAAAATGATGTTGTGGAGAGAAAGAATTGGACTTTGCAAGAATGTGCTAGAACTATACTTATGGACAGTCATTTACCAAAATATTTTTGGGCTGAAGCTGTTGCTACTGCATGTTATATTTTAAATCGTGTGCTTATTCGACCTATTTTAAACAAAACATCGTATGAATTATTTTATAGTAGAATTCGAAAAGTTTCTTATTTCATGATTTTTGGATGTAAATGTTTTATCTTAAATACAAAAGATGCTTTAGATAAATTTGATGGTAGATCCAATGAAGGTATTTTTGTTGGATATTCTACTCAAAGTAAAGCATATAGAATATTTAATAAGAAAACATTTACTATTGAAGAATCTTTACATGTTAAATTTGATAAATCTTTGACTAAGTCTATTTCTAATACTTCTTCACATGATGATGATGATATCATAGATATTCCTATTGATATTACTATTATATCTTCTGGTGATACTAACATTTCTAATGTTGATGAGATTCCTACTGAATTACCTAAAGCATATGTTGAAGTAAGGAATCATCCATGTAATTTGGTTATTGGAGATACAAATCAAGACGTTCAGACAAGATCCAAGTTGAACTACATGACACAAATTGCTTTCATATCACTCATTGAACCGAAGAATATCAAAGAAGCATGTGCAGATGATTTTTGGACTATTGCAATGCAAGAAAAGTTGAATCAATTTGTCAGAAATGATGTTTGGGATCTTGTACAACGTCCTACTGATCATCCAGTCATCGGTACCAGATAGGTGTTGAAGAACAAATTTGATGAATCAGGTCAAGTTATTAAGAACAAAGCAAGGTTATTAGCACAAGGATACAAACAAGAAGAAGGTATTGATTTTGATGAAACTTATGCACCAGTAGTTTGACTTGAATCAATTCGTATTTTACTTGCTTTATGAATTTCAAACTTTATCAAATGGATTTTAAAAGTGCCTTTTTAAATGGTTTTATTAAAGAAACTATTTATGTTGAACAACCTCCAGGTTTTGAACATGAAAAATTTCTAAACCATGTTTTTAAACTTAAAAAAGCTTTATATGGTTTAAAACAAGCATCCCGTGCTTGGTATGATAGATTAAAAAGTTTTCTTTTAAATTCTAGTTTTAAAATGGGAAGAGCAGATACAACTCTTCTTATTAAACATGTTAAGAAAGATATCTTAATTATTCAAATATATGTTAATGATATTTTATTTGGATCTACTAACGATAATCTTTGTCAAGAATTTTTTAAGACTATGTAGAGTGAATTCGAGATTAGCCACATGAGTGAACTTACTTTCTCTGCTGTAAATAAAGCAAATGAATGATGGAATCTTCATTTCACAGTGCAAGTATGCAAAGGAACTTTTGAAAAGTTTGGTATGGAAAATTCTGGTCGTACAAACACTCCCATGAGTACTATTACATTCCTAGATAAAGATGAAAATGGTAAGAATGTTGATCAAAAAATATATCGAGGTATGATTGGTTCTTTACTATATATTACTTCAAGTAGACCTGATATTATGTTCAGCGTTTGCTTATGTGCTAGATATCAATCAAATCCTAAGGAATCACATCTTAAAGCAGTGAAAAAGATTCTTCGATATATTAATAACACTATTAACTATGGCTTATTTTATCCGAAATCACGCACATTTGATTTTCTATCATATAGCGATGCTGATTTTGCTGGATGTAAATCTGATCGGAAGAGTACTAGAGGTACTTGTCACTTTTTGGGATATTCACTAGTATCATGGTTCAGTAAAAAGCAAAACTCTATATCATTATCAACAATCGAAGCAGAATATATCACTGTTAGTGTTGCATGTGCTCAAATTTTATAGATAAAACAAATCTTATTTGATTATGGCATGTCTATCACAAATTCACCTATTATCTGTAATAATACCAGTGCTATTAACTTATCTAAAAATCTAATTCATCATTCACGTACTAAGCATACTGATATTAGACATCATTTTTTATGTAATCATGCTTTAAAAGGTGATATTTCACTAAATTTTATATCAGCTGATAATCAAATTGTAGATATTTTTACAAAACCGCTTAAAGAAGATATTTTTATGAGATTTCGGAGAGATTTGGGTATTTGCAATATTTCCGATCTTTAAATATTTTTTTAGAATTATTTTAAGCCATTTTTTTCTTATTAATCGACTTATCAAAGTCTAGTAGTCGACTTGATGAGTAACTAGTCGACTTATCAAAGTCTAATAGTTAACATGATAAGTAACTAGTCGAGTTAACAGTGTACCAGTCGACTAATTTCATCAAACAGAAACATGGGTTTTTGAGTTATTAAAAGTTAGTCGACTATATCGACCAACTAGTCGACTAAATAGTGGATTAGTCGACTAGTAAAAAACACAAGTTGACTAACCCTGTCAAAATCTGTGTTCTGTTATTGGATATTTTTCATTCAAACCCGACCCATATCATAAACATTTGGATCGGATCTTTCTCTATTTTCGATCCTAACCATTGATATTAGTTTTACTTCTCATTTTCACCCTTCACCCTCATAAAAACCCCAGTTTTTTTCACCCAGTCCCTCTCTCCAGCCGCAAAGCAGTCGACTACAGCCTTCAGCAAAGTAGCAGTGAACTCGTTCCCTCTTCCTTCAAATTTCTTGGTAAATTCGTTCCAATCTCTGTCTTATACTCTCCATTCCTGATTTATCTACCTTTAATTTCAGCTCTAATCATGTCTAGGTCTGAGAAATTCAAATTTACACCATCTTCTTCCTCATCTCAAACTGATTTTAGGGCTTTTCTTAAAAATCCTACCCTGGAAGATGATTTCTTAAGAATTTCTTTATTAGAAATCTTACCTGGTAGATTTGCTAAGTATGAAGACTTTAATGACTATGATATTATCTCTTACCTTCAAAATTGTGGTCTTTATACTATGTTTTCTACTGAATCAAGACAAGGATATTATCCCTCTTAATCCACCTTTTTATACAAACTTAACCTATGAAGACAATGAAGATGATGTTCATATCTATTCTATTGCTAAAGGTGTGAAAATCAAGTTATCCCCTAAATCCATAGGTCGTATTTTTTCAATTCCTTATCACGGCCTATCTATTAATGACATTGCTATGGATGATGCTGAGGTCTTATCAAATATGTTTCTTTCAGGTTAAGGACTCCCAATGTCTTACAATAAATTGAAACCTATTCCTTGACTAATTGGTCGCATCCTTGCCTATAACATTTGCCCAAAAACTGGGAGTTATAACTTGTTTAAACGGGAAAGGTGTCGTATTGTGGAGTATAATTTGCACACAAAATATATTCAATGAAAAGAGAGATAAGGTTTAGAAACAACCTCAAGTGCTTGTATCACTCCACAAATGTATTTATATGTTCAATGTACCCTTTCCTATCTCCGTTATAGCATAGAGCTATACCGAGTCGATTCTCAGGGAGAGCTAGCGATAGAAGCGTTACGGTCCGTAGTGAAGATGTAAAACGAGAATTCTTCTTTGCTTTAAAAGAATAAAAGAATCATGATAAAAGAATGAAAGAATGGATGGATATGTTCATAATGGAAATCGAGAGAAATCAAAATCAAGATTGGATTTGGTATTCACACTAAAAGAAAGTAAAACTTTGAAAGAATTTAAGATGAAAAAAAACCATGGCTAGCTAACCTTACTTCCTTGCTAAAGACTTACTAAACTCCGTGATGGTGATGCTTGCCTCATGTTGACTCATCGGCATATGTATGTCTTGCGTGTTGGTCTAATTACTTTCCCACTTGGATGATGGGGATCATTCTTGGACTTGTCTTGTAGACTTCATAGATGTCATTGGCCTACTAGTAGACTTTCAATAATGGAATCAAAAGAGCTACACACAAGGGAGGCTAAGGAAGAAGATACAACATACTGTTGGCCCAATGGCCTTCCACTCTAGTTTTGATGATGATCAACACTCATGTAGTTATATTTACTAATATTCTTGTGTTTCTATGTTTCAGATCATTAACAGGATATTAGGTTGGTGATTAGCTTCAACAAGATGATTAGAAGCTATTCATGATGATTCCGGTGCCAAAGCTTAAAGATCATACCTTTGCACTTGGAGAATCACGGAGTTTGGACCGAGTCTACTTGAAGATGGAGTTCCTCAAGAGAAGACTTAGGTATCCTAGTTTAGATTGTGAGTTTTAGATCCATTTGTAAAGCTTAGTATAGTTGATATGCTCAAGTGCACAAACACACACGTTTTATGTTTTGATGTGTGGTTTCATGAATAGTTTGATCAAACAAGTTTTCAAGATTTATATGTATAGTAGATGTTTTCTATTTATACATACATGCTTAACTTATAGACAAACTTATTTTGACTATCCTATTCATGTTTTGGAAAAATCTAGTATGATAAAATACAAGTTTTGTTTATGATAAAAATACAAGAGTTGGTTTTTGGTATTTCTATCATGCATATCCTTTAAACCAAAACCTTGTTATATGCTAGATATCAAAAACATAGATATTTCATTATGATTGTGTAGTGGATCATATCCATACATACTATGCTTTAATAAGTTCAAAATATCTTATTTTTGTACTTTGTGAAGTTATGGAAAAACAAGTTTTAGAAAAACATATTTTTTAGAAAAACAGTTATTATTGTGATTAAAACTATTTAGTGGATTTACTGTGAATTTATGGGATTTTTATTGAGTGAAAAGACCTATTTTCAAATCCCGTATCTGTGCAGATCTGCACTGTGCCTGCCAGGCCAGTTCGGTCGACCGGACCGGTCGACCGCACCAAGTGGCCGGTTGACCGGGTCGGTCGACCGATGTGCACAGACGTGCACGCTGGCTACACATTGTAGTCGGTCGACCGGACCGGTCGACCGAGTTGAGAGTTCAACTCTCAGGATGTTTCGGTCGACCGGGCCGGTCGACCGCCTGTGCCCAACGGTCACTTTTCTGACCGTTGGCGGTCGACCGGGCCGGTCGACCGGCAGTCTGTCAGACTGCCAGCTCAGCCTAACGGCTAGTTTTGTATAGGGGCTATATAAACCCCATCTCTTTGGGGATTTTGAAAAAGTTTTTTAAGAGAAAAATACTAGTTTTCTGAAGTGTTTAAAAGAGTTTTCAAAAGAGTTTTAAGTGCAAAAACTTCTCATCTTTATTGTTTTAGGGTTTTTGGAAAATCAAAGAAAATAGGTTTTTGGGATTTTTGCTTAGATCTTAAATTCTATCATATTGCAAGAGATTTCCCAAGTAGTTTTTCTTTGTTGCTTGTTTCCAAAAACACTTTGAATCCACACTTGAGCTATCTTCTATCCTAAACTATTAGGATCTTTGTTTTTGTGGAAAAAGAAAGAAAAGAGAGTTTGTGGTTTTTGAACCACTTGTTGTAAACCCTCCTTTATTTATTGTATCCCTCTTCGGTAGAGGTGATCGGAGTGGTATTGGTTTGCTCCCTCTTCGGTAGAGGTGGAGCTTGGTTGTGAGCCTCTTCGGTAGAGGTGTGTGGATTGGTTGTTGTATTGGCTACGGGCCTAACCCCTCGGTTGTGAGGAGGTTGTTGTTGAGAGAGGAGTTTGGTACTCCTAGAGTTGTAAGAAATCCTCTTCGGTAGAGGTTCCCTCGGTGGGAGTTGAGATAGTGGAAATCCTACACGGTGGTGTAGGCGGGGATGTAGAGCAAGGTGCTCGAACCTCGAAACAAATCTTTGTGTTAGCGTTTGATCCATTGTCTCTCTAACCCTTACTCTCTTTACTTTGTGCAAGCATCATTCATTCATTGCATACATATCTTATACATTGCTTGTGTTGCCTTGCATCTTTTATATTGCAATTCGTTCTTATATGCTTGGCTTGATTGTGTGTGCACATATTTCATATTGCTTGGATTGCTTGTGTGTGTGGGCCTAATTTGTACTCATCCAACAAGAGCTTCACATAGCACCTCAACTCATTTCAAGGGGAATCAAGAGGAGTTAGTCCAGAGCCTCGCAAGGGGAATTCGGCTACACTTGTTGTATTGTATCAAGTTTGTGCAACATTTGCATTAGCTTCCACATTTAGCGTACTTAGTTTACATTAAGTTTATTAGATTAGCACTTACACCTATTCACCCCCCCTCTAGGTGTTTTTTCAATTGGTATCAGAGCTAGTGCTCCTGATACTTAGGCTTAACATCCTAGGAGTGAGATCCATTTGCTTTCTAATCTCATTTGCATTTGCTTGTTTGCACACATCTAGTTTATACCATGGACTTCATGACCCCACCTAGCTATGATCCTTCCAACATTGATATTTGGAAGTATAGGATGTCCATGTACCTAAAAACCCTAGGTTTGCATGTCTTTCTTGCCGCCACCAAGAGATGTTATCTTGGTGATTGCAATCATATAGGGGTCAATGCACAAGCCCTAGAGGCTATTAGAAGCACTTTGCCTAAAGAATATCTTTTATGTGTTTCTAACTTTGATTCCGCTTTTGTAGTGTGGAACAAATTGACAACCACCACCACCTCCAAGCTTCAATTGCCAATCCAAGAAGAGGAATCTAGTGGAGAATCCGAGCCACAACAATGCTATATGGTCCAAGGGAATGACTCCCTTGAGGTACATTCGGAACCCCACTTAGATAGTGATGATGATGCTAGTTCTTCTAGTAATGATATTGTTGATCCCCATGCTCTAAATGAAGAACTTTCAATAGTATGTGAAAAGTTAATTGAAAAATATAAGATTTTAAAAAAGAAAAGTCTAGATATTGAAAAAGAAAATAAATGTTTGCATTCTAGACTTGATTGTGTTTTGTAAGAGAAAGTTGAGGCCTATAATGAAAGGGATTCATTGAGATCTCAATTGGAACTTGCTTTAAAAGAAAATAAATTTTTAAAGTCTAAAAATGATTGTGAAACTCTTTTGAAGAAAAATGAAAATATGTCTTCTAAAGTTGATTTTATTTTAAAAGAGAATGTTGCTTTGAAAAACAAAATCATTTCTATTTCCAATGATTTAAATGTTTGCTTAGAGAAAAATATTGTTTTGCAAATTAAGATTGATTCTCATGTTTGCCATGCTAGGGTAGTTTCACCTAAATCACCCATTGCATGTTCCACTTCTTCTATGCTCGAAAATGATATAAATTTGTTAAAGAAGAAAATAGATTGTTTGGGCTCCACTATGAGCCAATGTGCCATGAACCACACACGGTTGGAAACCTTGGTTCGAAAGAAACAAGTTCCATCCTTTATGCATGCACACCCATCACGGCATACACATGCTTCACACGGACACCATCAACACAAGTATGTTCATGTGTACACATGTACACATTGTGGCCGAAAAGGCCATCTTGCTAAATTTTGCTATGATCCTTTACATGTTGAAAATTTAGCCAAGAAGTTTGTTTGGGTTAGAGAAGGGACTAACCCCCATGGACCCAACAAGATGTGGGTACCAAAGACCACCCCTCCTATTATTTTTGATATAGGTGTGGGCTCTCACATGACGTGAGAGTGATAGCACCTTGGAGTGGATGCGTTCCGGACTTCATGGAAATCAAATTGGATGCATCACTTTCAAGGAAGATTTGGTGGAGATGACCACCATGTTTTGGAGACAAGGAGAGTTGCTTCTTCGGTTTTGGTAACAATCCTTTACTCCCATTTATTGTTTACATGCTTTCCATGTTTTAATGTTTATAGCATGTTTTTGATGTCTATGGATTAGTATGTTCATTCCATGTTTATTAGATCCTTGACATACATGTATAGTATTTGAGACACATATGCTTATATGAACCCATATTTAGTGTTCTCACTTTTGTTTAAGCTATAATGTACATCATGAATCTAATACATGTGAATTTACATAGTAATCATGTTTTAGTTTTATCATGATGACTTTTATATTTGTTTTGATGCTTCATGTTTTGAATATATGTTTAGATGTTTGTTTTCATTAAGACTAGTTATATACTTGTACATAGAGTGGGCTACAAATAAATCTATATATGTTGAGCTTGATTGCTTATTTGAACCCATTAGATGTGCTAGTATAGTCTAGTTTTGATGATTCATACATTTCAAACTTGTATTCCATTTTTGGATTTGTTTTATGATTGTGTGTTTCACTTCATGTATATGTTTATATTGCCAAACTTTAAGATATACATGTATACCCCTTGAGTCATTTGCCTTTCATGCAAATATCTATTATGGACTCAAAGTGTGTTTAAGGGATATGTATGTATACTTCTTGTGTTGACAAATCATACATATATCTTGAAATGAAAATTGCTTTGTTGAAAATTTAGCCTTACATGTTTTCATGTTTATGTGTCAATATTTAACTTCATGTATATGTCCATCTTATCCAAACTATTGACTATACATGAGTATCCTTTTTGAGCCACGTGCCTTAATGCATATATCTTGTGGACTCTTTGAGTTTTGGATATGTATGTATATTTTAGCTTGTATTAGACATACATATGCCTTGAAGATTAAATAAGTAGTTTTATATGATTTTTCATGTTTTTGATGGAATTATGTTTTAAGGAATAATTGAGCTTAATGAAATATTTTTCATGATTATGATCTTCACATATTATTTGTACACTCATATCTATTGCTCATGTTTTGTTTCTCATGAGTTATGCTTTATTAGTTAGAGTGATGATTATCATGTGAATTTCATTTTTGTTTTATTCCTTGCTTGAAGGATTTCGTGCTAGTTAACAAGTTTTCCATTTAACTAGTTGCGATGTTCTTCATTTGGTAGTGATTTTCAAACTAAGCTATAATTTTCAAATCTATTTTTGAAAACCCCTACCTTCCAAGGGCGGTAGGATGGGAGATCATGTTCATGTATGCCCTAAATTGAAAATCTTTAAAACTTGAATTATGATTGGGTGGTAGATAATATGATGTATACACTTGAACTTATTGTTATGTCAATTGGTATCATTGAACTCTTTCAATTGGTATCATTTTGATCTTCTTGTATACTCATATATGTTTTGTATGTATGTATGCTTTAAATTCCAAGTATATCAATTTCTATTGGTATCTATCTTTCATACATATATATGTTTGTGTTTATGCTAGTGCTTGAGTTTCAATTTTGTTTAAATTGATTACTTTTAAATTGTTATCAAGACTATGCATGTCTTTAGTTTGTTTTTCATAAAGGGGGAGAAAATTTGATTTTGTATTTCAATTGGTATTTGTACTCCCACTCTTTATGATTAAAAGTTGTTATTTTGAACATATGATATCAACATCAAATTTGTTTATATATTTTCAAAATGAAATATACTCTTACAATTGGTATCAAAATTTGTGTTTAGACATTCAAAATTTGTTATGTTGTTTTACAATTGGTAATTTGTTATGTTTAATTACAATTGGTATTTTCAAAATTTTGTTTAAAGAAAATATTCAAAGTTTTGATTTGTATTTCCTATATGCAAGGAGAGCTTAACATCTCTCTTACATATAGATTCATGTTGAGTATATTATAAATTGAGGAGCTTGACAACTCTTCTTTATATGATATACGTGTGTAGGGGGAGCTTCACATCTCCTCTTATGCATTACATAATATGTGTTATGTGAATTGGGGCTTGTCATCCCTTCTTCATGTAATGCATATGTGTAGGGAAGCTAACTTAGCGTCTTCCTCTTCATGAATGTATATAGCATATAACATATATTGATTCTTGTTTATTGGTATCAAGATGCTTCATTGACATATTTTTAATTGATATCATGTTTGTAGTCACCCCTTATTGACTTTGTTTTTTGTTTTAGACAAAAAAGGGGGAGAACATTGTTTGCATTGTTTTGATTAACAAAAAGGGGAGAAAGATTTTTACCCCTCATTTTATCTATGGTTTTGATTGTTTACCCCTTTGTTGATGATTGACAAAAAGGGGGAGAAGTATTTGAGTTTTATATGCATACTTATGTTTTATATGCATATATTATGTTTTAATATCAAGAATATTAAGTTTAATTGTTTATTAAGTTTAATTGATATCCAAAGCTTGCTTTGTAATTGTTGTACTTGGTATCTAGAGTTTATATATGCTTCTTTATGTTTTTGCATATATTGAGTTCATGCATAAGCAAATAAACATAAATATATGAAAAATATGTATGTCTCTTGTTTAGAATCATAAGCTTTCATTGCATATTTATTTATTCATTTGTTATGCATGAGTTAAGGGGGAGCTTCCTTGAAGCTTATCTTTAATCCATGCATATATAACTCCATGAGTTTTGTCATCATCAAAAAGGGGGAGATTGTTGGCCCAATGGCCTTCCACTCTAGTTTTGATGATGATCAACACTCATGTAGTTATGTTTACTAATATTCTTGTGTTTCTAAGTTTCAGATCATTAACAGGATATTAGGTTGGTGATTAGCTTCAACAAGATGATTAGAAGCTATTCATGATGATTCCGGTGCCAAAGCTTAAAGATCATACCTTTGCACTTGGAGAATCACGGAGTTTGGACCGAGTCTACTTGAAGATGGAGTTCCTCAAGAGAAGACTTAGGTATCCTAGTTTAGATTGTGAGTTTTAGATCCATTTGTAAAGCTTAGTATAGTTGATATGCTCAAGTGCACAAACACACACGTTTTATGTTTTGATGTGTGGTTTCATGAATAGTTTGATCAAAACAAGTTTTCAAGATTTATATGTATAGTAGATGTTTTCTATTTATACATACATGCTTAACTTATAGACAAACTTATTTTGACTATCCTATTCATGTTTTGGAAAAATCTAGTATGATAAAATACAAGTTTTGTTTATGATAAAAATATAAGAGTTGGTTTTTGTATTTCTATCATGCATATCCTTTAAACCAAAACCTTGTTATATGCTAGATATCAAAAACATAGATATTTCATTATGATTGTGTAGTGGATCATATCCATACACACTATGCTTTAATAAGTTCAAAATATCTTATTTTTGTACTTTGTGAAGTTATGGAAAAACAAGTTTTAGAAAAACATATTTTTTAGAAAAACAGTTATTATTGTGATTAAAACTATTTAGTGGATTTACTGTGAATTTATGGGATTTTTATTGAGTGAAAAGACCTATTTTCAAATCCCGTATCTGTGCAGATCTGCACTGTGCCTGCCAGGCCAGTTCGGTCGACCGGACCGGTCGACCGCACCAAGTGGCCGGTCGACCGGGTCGGTCGACCGATGTGCACAGACGTGCACGCTGGCTACACATTGTAGTCGGTCGACCGGACCGGTCGACCGAGTTGAGAGTTCAACTCTCAGGATGTTTCGGTCGACCGGGCCGGTCGACCGCCTGTGCCCAACGGTCACTTTTCTGACCGTTGGCGGTCGACCGAGCCGGTCGACCGGCAGTCTGTCAGACTGCCAGCTCAGCCTAACAGCTAGTTTTGTATAGGGGCTATATAAACCCCATCTCTTTGGGGATTTTGAAAAAGTTTTTTAAGAGAAAAAATACTAGTTTTCTGAAGTGTTTAAAAGAGTTTTCAAAAGAGTTTTAAGTGCAAAAACTTCTCATCTTTATTGTTTTAGGGTTTTTGAAAAATCAAAGAAAAATAGGTTTTTGGGATTTTTGCTTAGATCTTAAATTCTATCATATTGCAAGAGATTTCCCAAGTAGTTTTTCTTTGTTGCTTGTTTCCAAAAACACTTTGAATCCACACTTGAGCTATCTTCTATCCTAAACTATTAGGATCTTTGTTTTTGTGGAAAAAGAAAGAAAAAGAGAGTTTGTGGTTTTTGAACCACTTGTTGTAAACCCTCCTTTATTTGTTGTATCCCTCTTCGGTAGAGGTGATCGGAGTGGTATTGGTTTGCTCCCTCTTCGGTAGAGGTGGAGTTTGGTTGTGAGCCTCTTCGGTAGAGGTGTGTGGATTGGTTGTTGTATTGGCTACGGGCCTAACCCCTCGGTTGTGAGGAGGTTGTTGTTGAGAGAGGAGTTTGGTACTCCTAGAGTTGTAAGAAATCCTCTTCGGTAGAGGTTCCCTCGGTGGGAGTTGAGATAGTGGAAATCCTACACGGTGGTGTAGGCGGGGATGTAGAGCAAGGTGCTCGAACCTCGAAACAAATCTTTGTGTTAGCGTTTGATCCATTGTCTCTCTAACCCTTACTCTCTTTACTTTGTGCAAGCATCATTCATTCATTGCATACATATCTTATACATTTCTTGTGTTGCCTTGCATCTTTTATATTGCAATTCTTTCTTATATGCTTGGCTTGATTGTGTGTGCACATATTTCATATTGCTTGGATTGCTTGTGTGTGTGGGCCTAATTTGTACTCATCCAACAAGAGCTTCACATAGCACCTCAACCCATTTCAAGGGGAATCAAGAGGAGTTAGTCCAGAGCCTCGCAAGGGGAATTCGGCTACACTTGTTGTATTGTATCAAGTTTGTGCAACATTTGCATTAGCTTCCGCATTTAGCGCACTTAGTTTGCATTAAGTTTATTAGATTAGCACTTACACCTATTCACCCCCCCTCTAGGTGTTTTTTCACATACATCAATTGAAAGTGAAGAAGTTGTACATCTATTAGCATATGTTTGGTGATCCATCTCCATGTTCCATCAAGGCACTTGTTCTAAGACAAGGCTCTAAATGAGGCACACATGAATCATATGGAGAATTACAACAAGATACTAGCCAAGCATGAAAGTAACCCATCGGAGAAGAGAAGATCATACACTTTGCAAGATTAAAGATAGCAATCACCCATGAGTTAGTAATTAGCAAGGTAAGTTATTAGCTAGCCATGAGAAGAAAGAATTAGCTACTAGCCATTAGAAAAGCAAAACAAAGCATGAATAAAATTGCAAGTAGGGGCTGTTTGTTTCGCGTAAAAGGCCGTAATTCGTAAATGACTTACAACCCAGTTACAACTACGGCGTTTGTTTGGAACGTAATTCATAAAAGACTTACGCAACTCAACTGTCACTCACTTGCAACCCAATTATCACTCACTTACAGCCCAGCTACAGTTAATTTTATGGTCATGCAAATTTGTATTATTTTTTATATTAATATTAAAATTTTTAATATTTAGCATTTTAAATATTTATTTGCAATATTAAAACTTTTTAAATCACCAAATAGTTAATTTTGTGGTCAACTTTTTCACTTACCACTTATACATTACGACAACCAAACACGTAATATACAATACACTTTCCCACTTATAACTTTATATTACCAACCAAACACCGTAAAACTTACATGCATGTAATTCATTTACAACTGTAAAAGACTTTACCAATTACAACTTACGAATTACGATCAATTACGACAACCAAACAGACCCAAAGTAAAACTAGAAGTAAAGAAAGCAAAGTAATACTAGAAATTGCTTGAGTAGAGTGAAGAGAATGGATGAATCCTTGCTCCACAAGTTGTCACACCTTGATTACACAAGCTCTCTCTCTCTTACAATCTCTCTCTTGCAAAGATTTCTAGGGAAGAAGAAGACTAAGAGAAACAAACCTAGAGAAAAATCCTACAAAAATACAATGATCTATCCTCTTCTCTCTCTTCTTCTGTTCAGTCTTTTCTCGCAGGTCCAGGTGCAGTATTTATAGGATCAGAGAGAAGCTTCAAGAGCCTAGGCTGTTGGCGCAAAATTCGAGATCCAACAGACCCAGATCTGCCGCAGATTGGCGGCAAGGCGCGGCAGTTTTGTGGCCGTTGGCTAACAACTTTCTGGTACGAAGTTGTTACAAGTTTGTTAGCCACGTGGTCTTCTAGAACCTTGAGTTGGCGCGCGGATCTCTCTGGATTCTGATTTCAAATTTGGGCTTTATCTTGGGCTTGGAATTAATCTCTTTAATTATTACTAATTAAAGTGATTATTGGGCTTTCTCTCATTTCAGTTATGGACCTGTAAAAATATAGAGAAGATGAGTAAAAATCATATATTTATTTGCAATATGCATGGGAATGATATGGTAAAATATGCACATTTGTGTACTAATCACACCCCCACACTTATTCTTTTGCTCGTCCCGAGCAAAACAAAGAAAAGAAAATCTATACTACCAGTTTTATTACACCACTTTCGCAGGTGACGCGATTGCACTGAGCGTGTGCAACAAGCCGTTAAACCTCTAGGTTACCCTAGAGGAGGAGTGTTGTCTCTTGAGGGTTTTCAGCGGATTACACCCACAAATCCATAAAGAAAGAAGACAAAATGTTAGTATTTTGAAAACGCATTTTGAAAGAGAGACATGTTTTCAAACTATTTTTGCAAAAATATAAGTGATCTTAGGTCATAAGTCCACCTATAATCATTCTTTCTTAAACTTAGTCTCTATGCAAGATCTTGTCTTCAATTAAGGTAAGAATTCAAGATTGGATTGAATACTTTATCTTTCATAAAACCTAGATAATATGCACACCGTGCTCAGTGAAAATTTCTGGGATTTCAACTCCAACCATCAAGCCATTTATTTATATATATTTATTTTCTTTTTTTTTTCTTCCCTTAGTTTAGGCTTTCTAGTTTACCCTTGTAACGAGCCTTTAACCGATGACTCCCAAACCAGACGGTCTTAGGGCACCAGATGAGAAAACATCCCTCGGGTTTAAGGTCTCGAGTAAAAAAGGCCACAAAACTAAGGGGATTATTTATTTCCTTTACCACCGTTAGGCGTGAATAATCATGCTTCTTGGGGCACAATTCTCCAGCTTAATAGGTGATGTTTTATATATATATTTTTTTTATTTTTATTTTTATTTTTATTTTTATGGCATTTTGGTCTTTGTTTCCATCCCAAAAATGTGTAAGTGTGAAGTGCATACTATCTAAGGCAAACAATTCAAGATAGAAATATCTCACCAATTTTACTTACTTAGCCTATAATTTCAAACAAGATCTATTATTTCAACTAGGTTTAAGATGTCATAATTAAGGCTTTCTTAATTTCTAAGATACATCTTAATTTTCTTAAAAATAGATCAAAACTTTGTCTCTTATTTCAAAAAGTTTTTTTTATTATATTTTTATTTTTTTATTTCTAAAAGAAGTGTAAAAGAAAGAAGATCTAAAAAACTCTATGTTAGTAAACCCTCCCCCACACTTATTTCATGCATTGTCCTCAATGCATTATGATACATGTATGCATGAAACAAGTAAGAGGTAAGAAACTTTTATTTACAAAAATGTGCAAAAATTATTTACAAAGAGTATATACAAGTGTAACCATTACCTAGGCTTTTGGTCGTTTTCCTCTGGCCCGTTTCCCATCGTTCCAGTGCGTCTGCTTTCGTGAGCTCAGTTGGGAGACGGTATGAATTTTGTTAGCCTTAGGTGTTTCCAGATTCAATTGATTGTTATTATCATTCACACTCATTCCACCACATTGTTCACAAACAAATGCCTTATCACCACTTTCACTAGGAATCTCAACACTTCCAATATCTAGAAATTTTAACTCCTCTCCATATAATTCTTCAAAACTCAAGTCAACATCCGGAAGTATGCAATCAGTTAACTGACCCGGAGTGGACTCATCTAGACACATGATCTCATCAGCAAACAGGTCTTCAAAAGATATATCAATTGGAGGTTCTTGAAGAGAATCACAGAATTGTGACTAATCTTTTGAAGCCTCGCAAGTGTCCTCAATAAAGCTAACCTCAAATGTTTGATCTTTTGTTTTACGAGGTTGTGTGTGGAAGACATTGTGTTCATGAGTCATGTTACCAAAGGTTAACCTCATTGATCCATTCCGGCAATTAATGATGGCATTTGCAGTAGCCAGGAATGGTCGTCCCAAAATGACAGGAGTTTGAGCCCTTTGATTGGAATTAGACACAGGTTTTGTTTCAAGGACTACAAAGTCAACAGGATAAATGAATTCCCCAACTTTGACAAGGACATCGTGAATTTCCCCCTTTGGTCTAGTGACAGAGCGATCAGCCAATTGGATAGTCATTTGGGTATGACGGAGATCACCTAACCACAATTGTTGGTACACAGAGAAAGGCAGGAGATTGATTGATTGAGATTAAAAATAAAGTTCAGATATGCTTAGTCTCAATGCGAATCCGCTGTAGCAAGGGCTTGAGCGGGTCGTGATCCTCAGGGAAGGATGCGATGCAAGCTTTTCGGCCGATTCCCTTGTATGCTTCAAGTAAGAAGAAAAAGATTAGATTTGTGATAAAAGTATGAGATTAAAAACGTGGTTTTGCTGATCTTCTACCACAACCCTATTGCAAATTAAAGAGCTTGATCTTCATCTTAAGATTAATATAATTCACCCTAGGTTATTACCACAATATCAAGAAAGAAAATTAATACACAATTCTAACTAAGTTACATAGATCAAAAACCTAACTATGGTTCCTCCTAACATCTAGGTACAGCCTAATAGAAGACGAATCTCAACTTATGCTGTCCTAGTTCTTAAGTTGAAGTCATGAAAAGGTCCTTTTATCATATAACCTAGATTAAGAATTTTAAGTATTTTTTTTTTACCTTCTAGAATTAGTTGCCTTTAAACCTAGGGTTTCTAGTGATGTTCATTAATCGGATCAAGATTTAATTGCATCTAGGGTTGCTTCAAGAATCTCAGCAAACCACTAGGAAGATTAGTTCTTCATCATCATTTTTTTTTGCTTTTTCAATTATTTAATTTTTTTGGTTTTTATCTAATGAGAAAGGCTGCAAAAATAAAGAAAAAACGAAACAAGAAGAGATCGAAGATTAAAACACGAGAGATTGCAAAAGAAATAAAATAATTGCAGAAATTTAACAGAGAACAAAAGAGTGACCTTTATTGATGAATCTCCGGTTACACAATTGTCTCCTTCTTCTCCACAAAGAACTTGAAATAAAAATTACAACTTTGAATAAAAAATGGCTAAAGCAAACCCTAATCGTCTCTGCATGCCCCTCCCTGTTGCGAATGCTCTGATATTTATAGGGCAGAATGTAGAGGAGTCCCGGATAAACATCACCACAAAACCTGATACCCAACTCTATCCAGATTGCCGCGGATGCGCGGCTTTTGCCGCGCCTCCGCGGCAATATTGTGTCTCCTGGCCACGCGCTTTGGCGCGTGGCCTCTCCTGGTCCGTCAAAGTGGGCGTTTGCTACTGGAAGGTGGATCCTGGCCTTTTAATCTAGGTTTTCGAGATAACTTGGTAATCAAGTTACTCTTAATCCAGATTTCTTCAAATCTTCTCTCCACGAAATTCCTCTCTATCTTGGCCTTTTATCCTTATCCCGCAGGTGTTTAGGGTTTGATAAAAGTCTATCCAACCCTAATTTCTGATATTTGCAACTTTTAGCCCTTGTATTTGCATTTTGAATCTTTGTATTTGCGCTTCTTCACCTGGGCTTCAAACATGGGCTTGGATCTGGGCTTTTGGGCTCTTTAGGCTTTATTTATTGCTAACATAACAATTCGAGGCCTGCACATATTAAATAAAGAAATATTAATAAATGTGCATTATAATATGACTAAATGTGCAAATGTGACGGTATATATGATGATAAAAATGCACTTTTGACTACCAATCACACCCCCACACTTATCTTTTTGCTCGTCCTCGAGTAAAAATCAAAAAGAAAGAGAAAAATCTAATCTAGCTAACTCACTTTCGTAGGAATCACGGTTGCACTTAGCATGTGCAACAAGCCGTTAAACCCCTAGGTTACCCTAGAGGACGAGTGTTGTCTCGTGAGGGTTTTCAGCGGATTACACCCACAAAATCCATAAAAAGGAAAATATTTGAATTATTATTGAAGAGACTAAGTAGTCTATAAGTTTTAGGATCCTCATTTTTATTCATTCCTCAAACCTAGTCTTAATAAAGTCAATTGTTGTCCATTTTAGGTAAGAATTAAAATTGAATTTCTAATATAGTCTTTTTCGTTACCAAAAGTTATACGCACCCTTGTGAATCTAGGAATTCCTTAACTTGGACTCTCATGCCTCATTATTATTTTTATAACATCATCTAATTTTCTTTCGTGTAAGTATCAAGGCTTCTTGAGGCCCTCATATCTAACTAATTGACTATTAGATGTGTTAATATATATATATATATTTTTGGCATGTATAACTCATCTAATTTTCTTTCGTATAAGTATCAAGGCTTCTTGAGGCCCTAATACCTAACTAATTGATTATTAGATGTGTTAGTACATATAAGTAATTTTTCCTTAGTTCCCTCGGACTTTCTAATCCACCCATGTAGCGAACTTAAAGTCGGTGACTCCCAAACCGGTCGGTCTTAGGGCACCAGGTGAGAAAACACCCCGCGGACTCAAATTCAAGTGAACTAGGCCACAAAACTAAGGTATTATTTTTTTTTATTTTATTTTTTTATTTTTTTTTTTTGCATTCACCTTTAGGCGTGAATACTTATGCTTCTTGAGGCACATGTATCAGCTTAATTGGTGAATTATTTTTTTTTTTTTTCCTTTTTTTTTTTATTATTATTATTTTTTTTTATGAGGCACAAGGTCTTTGTCTTAGAATCCTAGATATGCATTTGGTATGCACATTTCATTAAGGTAAAAATCAAGACTAATTATTTATTCAATTTCTCTCCTATACCTAAAAATTAAACAATTTATTTATTTTGACCAAGTTTTTAGAAATCCTAATCATGATTTTCCTAATCCTTAAAACTAACTTAGATTTCTTTCAAAAAATAAGTCAAAATATTTCCTTTTTATAACATTTTTTTTTATTTTTTTATTTTTTTATTATTTTTTTTTAATTTTTTTTTTTTTAAAATATATTACATACCCTTCCCCCACACTTGTTTCATGCATTGTCCCTAATGTATGAATGAAATGTATGGAATGCATGAATTGGCAGAAAGATATAATCACCGATACAGTGGGTCAAAAAGACCCATCGCCGCATTAGCTTCCGGTACAGACTCCAAAAAGATTTTAAGACGTTGACCATTTACCTTGAATGAATTGCCATTTTTGGGATCGTAGATCTCTATGGCTCCGTGTGGAAACACCGTCTTAACAATGAATGGTCCTGTCCATCTTGACTTCAATTTGCCGGGAAAGAGATGAAGTCTAGAGTTGTAAAGTAAAACTTTTTGTCCTTGGACAAAAGTTTTTCTCGTGATGAATTTATCGTGAAAAACCTTAACTCTATCCTTCGCAATCTTCGCATTCTCGTATGCATCATTCCTCAACTCCTCTAGTTCAGAAATTTGTAATTTCCGAAACTCACCGGCTTTATCTAAATCGAAATTTAGCTGCTTAATTGCCCATAGGGCCCGGTGCTCTAGCTCGACAGGAAGGTGGCAAGCCTTTCCAAAGACTAGTCTATAGGGAGACATTCCTAGAATCGTCTTGTAGGCAGTCCTATATGCCCATAGGGCATCCACCAGTTTGATGGACCAGTCCTTCCTATTCTGATTCACAGTCTTCTCCAAAATGAGCTTGACTTGTCTATTAGAAACTTCTACCTGCCCGCTAGTTTGAGGATGGTAGGGCGTAGACAACTTGTGAGTAATGGCATATTTTCGCATAAGAGCTTCAAAAGTTCTATTGCAAAAATGTGTGCCATTGTCGCTAATGATGGCTCGAGGGATTCCAAAGCGTGAGATGATATTATCTTTCAAGAATTTGACAACAACTTTGTTGTCATTTGTCTTGCAAGGGACAGCTTCTACCCACTTCGACACATAGTCTACGGCCAACAAGATGTATTGGTGCCCAAACGAATTAGGGAAAGGTCCCATAAAATCAATGCCCCATACGTCGAAAAGTTCTACTTCTAGAATGGGATTTAGGGGCATCATATTTCGTTTGGAAATTCTTCCTATCATTTGACATCTTGTGCAAGTCTTGCAATACTCAAATGCATCTCTAAACACAGTTGGCCAATAAAAGCCACTTTGCAGAATTTTCTCGGCAGTTTTGCGAGGACCAAAATGTCCACCGCAAGCGAACTCATGACAAAAAGCTAGCACACTTCTAGTCTCCTCGTCGGGGACACATCTCCTAATGATTTGGTCGCTACAATATTTGAAAAGATAAGGATCTTCCCACATGTAATACCGAACTTGAGACAAGAATCGGTATCTATCCTGTTTGGACCAACTAGGTGGTGTTTGGTTTGTGACTAAGTAATTTACTATGTCAGCAAACCAAGGTTCCTTAGAGATGGCTAGAAGTTGCTCATCGGGAAAATTGTCATTGATGGGCAGCTCGACAGAAGGTGCGTTGGGCACACGAGAGAGATGGTCAGCTACGACATTTTCGACACCTTTTTTATCTCGAATTTCGAGATCAAATTCTTGCAGTAGAAGGATCCAACGAATGAGTCGGGCCTTCGCATCTTTCTTAAGCATAAGGTATCGCAGAGCAGAATGGTCAGTGAAGATCGTGGTCTTAGTCCCAAGTAGGTATGGACGGAATTTCTCCAAAGCGAACACTACTGCCAAGAATTCCTTCTCGGTGGTAGTATAGTTCATTTGGGCCTCATTAAGCGTCCTACTCGAATAGTAGATCACGTGCTGCTTATTGTCCTTACGCTGTCCTAAGACAGCACCTATCGCAAAATCAGAAGCGTCACACATGATCTCAAAAGGCTTGGACCAGTCCGGAGGTGAGATGATAGGGGCAGATATAAGTTCCACTTTCAATTTCTCCCAAGCACTATGGCACCTATCATCAAAGATGAAGGACACGTCCTTAGCTAGAAGGTTTGTAAGGGGTCTAGCAATTTTGCTAAAGTCCTTAATGAACCTACGATAAAATCCGGCGTGTCCTAAAAAGGATCGAATGTCCTTCACGCATCGAGGAAGTGGAAGTTTCGCAATGATTTCCACTTTGGCCTTGTCTACCTTAATCCCTTCCCTAGATATCTCATGACCTAGGACAATCCCTTGTTGCACCATGAAGTGACACTTTTCCCAATTGAGGGTCAAGTTCTTCTCGGTGCACCTACTCAGCACTAGCTCCAAATGATGGAGACACTGGTCAAATGAATTTCCATAGACTGAGAAGTCGTCCATGAAAATCTCTAGGAAACGCTCGACCATATCAGAAAACAAGCTTAACATACAACGTTGGAATGTGGCGGGGGCATTGCATAGGCCGAAAGGCATTCGACGGTAAGCAAATGTCCCAAATGGACACGTGAACGTTGTTTTCTCTTGATCCTCCGGGGCTATAGGGATTTGGTTATACCCTGAATATCCATCCAAAAAGCAGTAATACTCATGACCTGCTAATCTTTCCAACATTTGATCGATGAAAGGGAGGGGAAAATGATCTTTCCTAGTGGCTGCATTCAACTTACGGTAGTCTATGCATACTCTCACCTTGGTAGGCAATCGTGTTTGCACTAACTCATGTTTGTCGTTCTCTACCACTGTAAAGCTAGACTTCTTAGGGACCACGTGCATTGGGCTCACCCATTCGCTATCGGAAATGGAATAAATTATCCCATTATCTAACAGTTTTACTATCTCGGCTTGTACAGCCTCCTGCATAAGTGGGTTTAGTCTACGCTGTGGATCCCTTTTCGGTCTAGTCCCTTCCTCAAGATGAATACGATGCTGGACTATCGTAGGGCTCAGTCCCTTAATATCTGCCATAGTCTAACCAATGGCTTCCCTATGTCTCCTAAGGGTTGCCAGCAGGTCCTCCTCTTGCCTATTGGTCAAATTAGATGCAACTATGACCGGTAACGTCTCTTGTTCACCTAGGTAGGCGTACTTAAGATGTTTGGGCAAGGCTTTTAACTCCAAAGAAGGAGTTGGCTCAATGGGTGGCGGTGTGATGCTAGAATCTCCCATTTCTATCGAACTCAGATTTGATTCCCATTCGATCTCATCAAGACTGATATCACTTGTTTCTAACTCTTCCTCTTCCTCTGACTCAAATATGATCTCATCATTATGCTCACTCGTCATGTTCTCAATGGAGTTAACCTCAAAGGGTTGGTCGGTCACATCGTAGGGATGCTTACCTAGGTTGAAAATATTGACTTCCTTGGTCATATCCCCAAAAGTCAGTCTCATGGAACCGTTTCTACAATTTATAATTGCATTAGCGGTTGCTAGGAATGGTCTTCCTAAGATAACGGGAGTTTGGGACCTAGGATTAGACACAGGTTGTGTCTCTAAGACAATGAAATCGACCGGGTAAATGAATTCTCCAACCCGTATGAGAACGTCATTGATCTCTCCCTTTGGAACTTTGATAGAGCGGTCAGCCAACTGAATAGTAACTTGGGTCGGGTTGAGTTCACCTAATCCAAGTTGTTGATACACGGAGAAAGGGAGCAAATTGATGCTGGCTCCTAAATCGAGGAGTGCTCGATTGATTTCGGCTCGACCTATGGTGCAAGAAATGGTGGGGCAACCTGGGTCCTTATACTTGATAGGGATCTGGTTGGACAGTAGCTCACTAATGTTAGTGGTTAGAAAAACCTTCTTAGGCACATTAGTCTTTCTTTTCTTGGTGCACATGTCCTTAATGAATTTGGCATAACTAGGGACCTGTTGGATTGCATCAAGAAGTGGAATGTTGAGCCTAACTTGATTGAACACCTCTAATAATTTCTCCATGTGTGCATTGTTGTTGCTTCTAAGCCTATTTGGAAATGGAGCTATAGGCTGGTGCAACTGATCTGCTGACTTTTCAGCTTCAGTTTCCTTGGGGCTGGATGGAGAAGGAGTGGAGCTAGATGGAATGGAAGTGGAGCTAGATGGATCCGATGGCATGAATACTTGATTATCAACTTGTTTCCCCGATCTGAGTGTATGGACCATATGACACTGATTTGGGTCTTGAGCCTCATTGGCTGGCCTAGGATTCCTAGGGTTAGGCAATGGTTGACTCGGCAGGGTACCCCTCTGTCTCTCTTGCTGGTTCAATTGGAGCTCTATCCTACTTAGGGCTTGAGCCAGCGTGTCTTGGCTTTTAACTAGGGTGTCCATCTTCCTTTCCATGTTGGACATCCTTGTTTCCATTTGTGTATATTGGAAAGAAGGTGGCTGATTTTGACTGGGAAAACCTTGCTGATAGGGCGGATTTTGGAAATTGTTGGAGAATTTGGGCCTAATCTGCTCATTGTTACTTGGGCCCCATGAGAAATTGGGATGGTTTCTCCAACCGGGATTGTAGGTGGGTGCATAAGGATTGTTGGCGGGCCTTGTGAAGGCCGCACTCGTATGTTCGGGCAAGCTTTGATGCGCGATGAAAACAGGACATTCCTCGAACACATGGTTCATATCTTGACAATAAGTACAGCCCGCCGAAGATGTTGGGCTGACTTGGTTCACAGAGACTGGCTCTTTCGTTTCAAGAGCCTCTAATCTACGCATAACAGCAGCTAACTTAGCATCGGTTGCTACGTTGGCCTCAATGGAATGGATACCTCCTTTAGAAGAAGTAGGGTCATTAGTCCTAGATTTTTCAGGAGTAGGGTCCCATTGGATGGATTTTTCAGCTAATTCCTCAAACAATGTCCATCCTTCATCTTCATTCTTTTGCAGAAATCCTCCTTGACACATGGATTCTAACAGTGTTTTAGTAGAATAATCTAATCCATCATAGAGAACTTGGCAAAGTCGCCATTTCTCTATCCCATGGTGAGGACATTGGGCAAGGAGATCCTTAAAACGCTCGAAGTATTTCCAAAAAGGTTCGTTGGCTGTTTGCTTAAACTGGAGGATATTCTTCCTAATCAGTGCAGTCTTGTGAACGGGATAAAATTTCTTTAAGAAGGCCTTAATGAAATTATCCCAAGAAGATATAGAACCGGCCTCTAGACTGTAGAGCCATTTCTTTGCTAAATCCTTCAAAGCAAAGGGGATAAACCTAAGTTTGATAGCATCGTCTCCTAACTTAGGCATATTCATCATTTGACAAACTTCTTCAAATTCCCTTATGAAGAAGTATGCATCCTCAGATTCAAGTCCGTGAAATTTGGGAAGAGTGTTGATGTATTGTGGCTTGAGTTCATATGGGTCAACACTTTCGATAGTGAGCTGGATGCAAGAAGGAAGAGAGGTTCTAATGGGATAGAACCTATCTTGGAGTGACTGTTGTTGTGCCATGTGTGAGTCGGGCTTGAGCTCGGGTGGTGAACTAGTTCTAGTTAGCCGGGATGTGAGTGGGTCTCTCGACCAAGCGGTCATGCACAATCAGCAAACAAGTTCACCCAATCAATCAAAAAGAAAAAGAAAAACAAACAAAAATCCTATTCTAGGGTTATCCTTGACCTAGACGACTCCTAACTTTAGACTGTCCTTAGGAGGTCTATTGTCGACGTTAACCACGAGCTAATCGGCCAGTTCAGGGCAAGACCGGTGGGAGGTTTTCCGTCGGAGACGTTCCTTAATTAAATAACCACCGTTCTTCGGGCTTTCGGCCCTCAATCCCTTCGCTAGACACCGATTTGGCAAGGGTTAATTTCGAACAACTTTCCTTCTTCGGTCAATCTCCTATTGAGTCCGAGTTACCTTAGGGGCCAACGTCTAGTCAAGTTTTAATTAGGGTTAGGGTTGTGAGTGTGACTGGTATGATTTGTGGGCCAAGGAAGGGTGATGAAATCCCCACCTTATCTTTGTTATGGGTTATGCCCTTAAGATGATTTAGTGTACGTGTAAAGCTGTAGAAAAGTAACACTCAAGAAAGCAGTAAACAAACAAGAGTGCTTCCTAATCTATATGCTATGCAGACGTACCTTGTCGCCAGCACTCTTCAACAGAATTAAAGAATTAAAAATAGACACGTGCCCTAAAATGCAAGAGTCTAAAAATATTTTTTTATTTTTTTCCAACAAATAGGTTAATGTTAATTATTAACAGTTGCAGTGTGATCACAGAGCAATAATATCACAGTAGAATTATAATTTTTTTTGCACTGCAGAGCAACCTGCAGAAAATCTTGTCAGTAGTCAGCTACACTTGCCGCGGACCCGCGGCTTTTGCCGTGGAAACGCGGCAAAAGTGTAGGTCCAAGTGCTCTGCCTTCTAGGGCAGAGGCACTGGATAGCAATATGTGTCTTCTGCTACTCTGATTCTGCTTCCTGTTCTCTGTACCTGCAACAGAAGAGAAAGAATGATTAGAAAGAGAAATCGTGCCGTTCCTTCCCCGGCAACGGCGCCAAAATTTTGATTGAGATTAAAAATAAAGTTCAGATATGCTTAGTCTCAATGCGAATCCGCTGTAGCAAGGGCTTGAGCGGGTCGTGATCCTCAGGGAAGGATGCGATGCAAGCTTTTCGGCCGATTCCCTTGTATGCTTCAAGTAAGAAGAAAAAGATTAGATTTGTGATAAAAGTATGAGATTAAAAACGTGGTTTTGCTGATCTTCTACCACAACCCTATTGCAAATTAAAGAGCTTGATCTTCATCTTAAGATTAATATAATTCACCCTAGGTTATTACCACAATATCAAGAAAGAAAATTAATACACAATTCTAACTAAGTTACATAGATCAAAAACCTAACTATGGTTCCTCCTAACATCTAGGTACAGCCTAATAGAAGACGAATCTCAACTTATGCTGTCCTAGTTCTTAAGTTGAAGTCATGAAAAGGTCCTTTTATCATATAACCTAGATTAAGAATTTTAAGTATTTTTTTTTTACCTTCTAGAATTAGTTGCCTTTAAACCTAGGGTTTCTAGTGATGTTCATTAATCGGATCAAGATTTAATTGCATCTAGGGTTGCTTCAAGAATCTCAGCAAACCACTAGGAAGATTAGTTCTTCATCATCATTTTTTTTTGCTTTTTCAATTATTTAATTTTTTTGGTTTTTATCTAATGAGAAAGGCTGCAAAAATAAAGAAAAAACGAAAACAAGAAGAGATCGAAGATTAAAACACGAGAGATTGCAAAAGAAATAAAATAATTGCAGAAATTTAACAGAGAACAAAAGAGTGACCTTTATTGATGAATCTCCGGTTACACAATTGTCTCCTTCTTCTCCACAAAGAACTTGAAATAAAAATTACAACTTTGAATAAAAAATGGCTAAAGCAAACCCTAATCGTCTCTGCATGCCCCTCCCTGTTGCGAATGCTCTGATATTTATAGGGCAGAATGTAGAGGAGTCCCGGATAAACATCACCACAAAACCTGATACCCAACTCTATCCAGATTGCCGCGGATGCGCGGCTTTTGCCGCGCCTCCGCGGCAATATTGTGTCTCCTGGCCACGCGCTTTGGCGCGTGGCCTCTCCTGGTCCGTCAAAGTGGGCGTTTGCTACTGGAAGGTGGATCCTGGCCTTTTAATCTAGGTTTTCGAGATAACTTGGTAATCAAGTTACTCTTAATCCAGATTTCTTCAAATCTTCTCTCCACGAAATTCCTCTCTATCTTGGCCTTTTATCCTTATCCCGCAGGTGTTTAGGGTTTGATAAAAGTCTATCCAACCCTAATTTCTGATATTTGCAACTTTTAGCCCTTGTATTTGCATTTTGAATCTTTGTATTTGCGCTTCTTCACCTGGGCTTCAAACATGGGCTTGGATCTGGGCTTTTGGGCTCTTTAGGCTTTATTTATTGCTAACATAACAATTCGAGGCCTGCACATATTAAATAAAGAAATATTAATAAATGTGCATTATAATATGACTAAATGTGCAAATGTGACGGTATATATGATGATAAAAATGCACTTTTGACTACCAATCATTGATGCTGGCCCCCAAATCAAGAAGTGCCCTATTAATGGTGGTCTGTCCTATGATGCATGAAATGGTGGGGCTCCCTGGGTCTTTGTATTTAACAGGAATTGGACCATTGAGCAGCTCGTTGATGGATGATGCTAGGAAGACTTTTTTAGGGACTTGTGTTTTCCTCTTCTTGGTGCACATTTCCTTTAAGAATTTAGCATATGATGGTACTTGTTGTATGGCATCAAGAAGAGGGACATTGATTTGGACCTTATTGAACATTTCTTTTATTTTCTCCATGTGAGCATTTGTCTTGGGATTCTTAAGCCTTTTTGGAAATGGTACTCTAGGCATATAAGGTTGCTCATCTACCTTTCTTTCCCCTTGGCTTTTGAAGTGGATGGCTCTGAACTAGAGGATGAGTTGTCAGAAGTTGGTTGCATTGGGATTTGAGGTGTTGGCTTTGGTACTGGATGAGATGGTGGACTAGAAACCTTATTATCGAATTGTTTTCCAGATCTCAGGGTATGAATAGCATGACATTGATTGGGTCCTGAATCTTCCACTTCATTTAAAGGGAAGTGATGTTTGGGATTTGGCAATGGCTGGCTTGGGAACATTCCATTTTGTCTCTCAGCCAATTGCCCAATTTGGACCTGAACTTTATTCATATCCTGATGATAGTTCTTTGTAAAGATTTCTAGCATTTTTTTTAACTCTGATATTTCTGAATCATTCTGGGGTGGATGTTGATGATACAGAGGCTGGAATTGTGATTGGTAATATGGTGGGTTCTGATATGGTTGTGAATGTGGTGGACTTTGAGATGGATGAACATACAGTGAATTCTGATTGAAACTGGGTGTGTGAGAATGAGCATTATATGGATGTGGAAGTGGTGGTATGTAATGCTCAGAACCAGACTGACTCCATGAAAAATTTGGATGGTTCTGCCATCCTGAATTGTATGTGTTGGAGTATGGATGTCTGGTAAATGCTGCATTCATGTTCTCCTGATATGATTGGGGCTGATACAAAGGACACTCCTCAAAGACATGGCTAAGGTCATGACAGTTGGTGCAACCCGGTTGAATTACAGGCAATGGGTTGACCTGATTTACAACAGAATTTCCCCTAGACTCAAGCAGTTCTATCCTCTTCATTAATTGTGTGATCTTGGCATCTGCAGCTAGAGAGGATTCTATGGAGTGCGTACCAGTTCTGGAAGTGGGGGGAGTGGATTTATCAGGACAAGACTCCCACTGAATGGTTTTCTCAGCTAGGGTTTCATAGAGATCCCACCCCTGATGTTCATCTTTCTTCAAAAATTCCCCTTGGCACATGGATTCAAGAAGGATTTTCGTTTGGTAATCTAGACCGTCATAGATAATCTGGCACAGACGCCATTTCTCTATGCCGTGATAAGGACATAGGGCTAGAAGGTCTTTGAAACGCTCAAGATACTTCTAGAAAGGTTCATTTGGTTCCTGCTTGAATTGCATGATATTGTTTCGCATGAGGGCTATTTTGTGGATAGGATAGAATTTCTTAAGAAAGACCTTTACAAAATCCTCCCACGAAGATATGAAACTGACGGGAAGATTGTAAAGCCACTTCTTAGCTAAATCCTTAAGTGCAAACGGTATGAACCGTAACCTAACAGCATCCTCGGTTAGTTGAGAAATTCTCATCATTTGGCATACCTCTTCAAACTCACGAATAAAGAGGTACGCGTCCTCAGACTCTAGACCATGGAATCGGGGAAGTGTATTAATGAATTGCGATTTCAGCTCAAAGTGATTTCCATTTGGCTCGGGGAGAAGAATGCAAGATGGAAGGGAGGTGCGAATCGGATAGAATCGATCCTGAAGTGAGACGTTATTTTCCATAATGTCAAGTGGTCGTGTAAGTACAATTGTAGAAGTTCTAACAAGTCTTGCAGATTCTGGATTACGGAACCACTCTTGTATATACAATCACAAACAACGTACACCAATCACACCAGCGAAAAAGAAAGAAAAAAATAACAAACAATAAAAGAAAAATCAATCCAAGCTTTCTAGGGTTCCTGGACCTAGACGACTCCTAACAGATTAGACCGTCCACAGGAGGTTCAGTGTAGACTTTGACTATAAGCGAATCAGCCAAGAAAGGTCAAGGTTGGTGGGAGGTTTTCCGTCAGAGACGTTCCTTAATTAAGTAACCAGCAACCTTCGGGCTTTCGGCCCTCAATCCCTTTCCTAGACACTGATTTTACAAAAGTCAATTTCTAACACTTTTCCCCCTTAGGATAATCTCCTAAGTGAGTCCGGATGTCCCTAGGGCCAACGTCTAGCAAATTTTATTTAGAAGCTTAGGATTGTGAGTGCTTGGGAAAATGATTTTCGGGCTAAGGAAAGGGTGATAAAATCCCCACCTTATCTTATTTATGGGTTATGCCCTTAGAATTGATTTGTGCAAGTGTACGATGTAAACAAACAAGGATCACCCAAAGCGGAATTAAATCAAACAAAGAGTGAGTCCTAGTCAATATGCAATGCTTACGTACCTTGCCTCCAGCACTCTTCCAACAATAAAAGTAAAGGAATTGAAAGACGCGTGCCTAGAGATGCAAATGTCTAAACAATTTTTAACTTTTCATCCAATTTTTTACTGTTGATTAAATTAGCAGGTAATAGGTGAAGCAAACAAGATTTTATGTATTGCAGCAGCAGTATTTTGCAGAGAAGCAAGCCCTGCAGAAAAGTGGTCAGTAGTCAACTCCTTCTTGCCGCAGAACCGCGGCTTTTACCGTGGGAACGCGGCAAGTCAGAGGGATCCTGGTCTCTGCTTTCGAGAGCAGAGGCCCAGGTCCGCTTATATGTTTCTGCAATGCAAATTTTCCTGTTTCTTCAACCTGTAACCTGCAACAGAGAAGAAGATTCGTTTAGTTCTTCACTTTAAAGAAAATCCGTTGCTCTCCCCGGCAACGGCGCCAAAAATTTGTTTAAACGGGAAAGGTGTCGTATTGTGGAGTATAATTTGCACACAAAATATATTCAATGAAAAGAGAGATAAGGTTTAGAAACAACCTCAAGTGCTTGTATCACTCCACAAATGTATTTATATGTTCAATGTACCCTTTCCTATCTCCGTTATAGCATAGAGCTATACCGAGTCGATTCTCAGGGAGAGCTAGCGATAGAAGCGTTACGGTCCGTAGTGAAGATGTAAAACGAGAATTCTTCTTTGCTTTAAAAGAATAAAAGAATCATGATAAAAGAATGAAAGAATGGATGGATATGTTCATGATGGAAATCGAGAGAAATCAAAATCAAGATTGGATTTGGTATTCACACTAAAAGAAAGTAAAACTTTGAAAGAATTTAAGATGAAAAAAAACCATGGCTAGCTAACCTTACTTCCTTGCTAAAGACTTACTAAACTCCGTGATGGTGATGCTTTTCTCATGTTGACTCATCGGCATATGTATGTCTTGCGTGTTGGTCTAATTACTTTCCCACTTGGATGATGGGGATCATTCTTGGACTTGTCTTGTAGACTTCATAGATGTCATTGGCCTACTAGTAGACTTTCAATAATGGAATCAAAAGAGCTACACACAAGGGAGGCTAAGGAAGAAGATACAACATACATCAATTGAAAGTGAAGAAGTTGTACATCTATTAGCATATGTTTGGTGATCCATCTCCATGTTCCATCAAGGCACTTGTTCTAAGACAAGGCTCTAAATGAGGCACACATGAATCATATGGAGAATTACAACAAGATACTAGCCAAGCATGAAAGTAACCCATCGGAGAAGAGAAGATCATACACTTTGCAAGATTAAAGATAGCAATCACCCATGAGTTAGTAATTACCAAGGTAAGTTGTTAGCTAGCCATGAGAAGAAAGAATTAGCTACTAGCCATTAGAAAAGCAAAACAAAGCATGAATAAAATTGCAAGTAAAGTAAAACTAGAAGTAAAGAAAGCAAAGTAATACTAGAAATTGCTTGAGTAGAGTGAAGAGAATGGATGAATCCTTGCTCCACAAGTTGTCACACCTTGATTACACAAGCTCTCTCTCTCTTACAATCTCTCTCTTGCAAAGATTTCTAGGGAAGAAGAAGACTAAGAGAAACAAAACCTAGAGAAAAATCCTACAAAAATACAATGATCTATCCTCTTCTCTCTCTTCTTCTGTTCAGTCTTTTCTCGCAGGTCCAGGTGCAGTATTTATAGGATCAGAGAGAAGCTTCGAGAGCCTAGGCCATTGGCGCAAAATCTGAGATCCAACAGACCCAGATCTGCCGCAGATTGGCGGCAAGGCGCGGCAGTTTTGTGGCCGTTGGCTAACAACTTTCTGGTACGAAGTTGTTACAAGTTTGTTAGCCACGTGGTCTTCTAGAACCTTGAGTTGGCGCGGGCTTTATCTTGGGCTTGGAATTAATCTCTTTAATTATTGCTAATTAAAGTGATTATTGAGCTTTCTCTCATTTCAGTTATTGACCTGTAAAAATATAGAGAAGATGAGTAAAAATCATATATTTATTTTCAATATGCATGGGAATGATATGGTAAAATATGCACATTTGTGTACTAATCTTAACTATTATTCTTGTGATTTAGCTACGTGTGTCTATACCATCATGGCTAGACTAGTAGTCAACTGGGCTGTGATATTCTTTGTTACTCTTGTTAAGGATCATACATCCTTTTTACCATATGGAGCCTTTTTATCTCATGTGTTTTAGAAATTTCACATAGATCTTGCTTCCGAAACGAGTGTTGTCAAAGTTTTCGAGCCTTTTGACCGTGTCGTACTTCATCATATCAAACTTCATGATTTTCCTCACCCTCCACCACACCCTCAACATCCATCCTCTCCTCTTCCACAAAGTTCAACTCAAGCTCCTTCCTCCTCCACTCAAACTCCTCCCCAAAGTTCAACTCAAGAACCTCCTTCATATCCTGATGCTTTCTATAACTCTATTTCTGTTGAAATAGAGACTGATTGAAGCTTTACCTGCACACAAAATAAAGAATTTCAGATTTAGAAATAAAGATGTGCAAGTGCTCAATTCTTCCGCTATAGCAAGTGGCTATGCGGGTCGTGATCCACAAGGAGGGTTTGCGATAGAAGCGTTCAAAGTTTTGTATTGAAATCTTAATGAAGATAAAACGAAAGTTCTTCTTTGTTTTTAAGAAATAAAAGTGAAAAAGAATTATGTTAAAGTTAGAAAGAAAATGGTAGAATGAAAAGGTGGAAAAGAATGGAGAATAACTATTTACAAAGAAATGGGAAAGAAAGCGACTATGTACAAATGAGTTGGGAAAGAAGTGATTTGGAAGATATGGTGTTGGTGATTTAATTTACAGAAATAAAATTACTTATCTTCTTTTCACCAAAAGCTTACCTTGAATCATTAGCGACGATGTTACCTTGAATTGGAGGCAATCAGCGCATAGCCCATAAGAGTTGATTATTGGTCTCTTTCACATTACATCATCAAGACAACTCAAGCATGAAATGATACAGAGAGAGACTCAATTCCATCGTCATGAGCTATCGGTGGCACTCACAAAGGTAAGGCTCTTTCGATGCTTTTAGACTCACTTGGAAGACAATTGTACCAAAAAGAAAAGTGAAGTAGAAAAGAAGAAGAAGAAGAAAACTAAAAAGAAGTACATACAAAGAAAGAACATGGATTCGATTTCATAACTATCAAAGAAAAGAAAGAAACCTTACACCGGTGTCACTCTCAGCTCAAGCTGCATTCTTGTTCTTCGATGAAAGTCTGATCTCCTCTGAATTACATAAATGGAAACTAAAATTACATGAAAAAGAAAAACAAAAACCTAAATTAAAAAATGAAAAACTAGTCTAAATCCTATCTCTGCATGGTCGTCCCATTTTCAGCGCAAATGCTGCTTTTTTATAGGCAAAAACCCAACGTGCAAGATCCCGGGGAGATCGGGGGAGCAAACGCTCCCCCTAACTCCCAAACCAAGCCGCGGAAATGCGGCTTTGGCCACGTTTTCGTGGCCAGGGTGTGGCCAGGTGGCCACACCCTGTTGGTGGGTCTCCCCGGGTTGTCGTTCTGTCTTTATGTTTGGTTGGATTTGCATTTTAGCTCCGAGATTTTGAAGAAATGTCCATTGATCTTTGCTTCAACCGATCGATTCTGAGAGGATTCTTCTCAACCGGTTTTCAACCTCTTGATTTTGCCCTGATTTACTGAGTTCGAATTAATTCTGATTTAACTCAGAATTTTGGTGGGCTTTTGGGCTCATTTCTCTTCATCTCCTTAAGGAATGGGCCGGCAAATAAATTAAGCATTTAATTAGAACAATGCAGATTTTATTCTATAATAAGTATGGAAATATGATACTAAATATGCAACATTAGCGACTAATCAGAGACTCTACAGAACCGTCAACAATCTATGATGGACTCTCAGGACGCATTGCTCTCAAATCAATCTTTACAGATGAACCATTTTATGAGTATGCAACTGAAGATGGAGTCATTTGAAATAACTCAAAAGGAAATTCTGGATCTCCTCAAGACCTATTTTCCACCACCACCTCCTCCTGGATCCGACATGTGATGCATATGGTGTTGGCTTTGCTTTTTATGTTTTTGGAGTTTCTTACATTTTCTTTTTGTATTTTCTTTTTGTTATGACTCTTTTAGTTTTCTATTGTACTACTTAACATTTTCTGTTTTGATATGAAAACGCTGATTGTTCATGTGTCTCTTTATTATCTATGCTTTTTCTCTTTTTGTTAATGACAAAGGAGGAGAAATGTTAGTTTGTGTTATATCTGTGTTATATCTGTGCTATATATGTGCTGTGATATATGTGTGTTGTGATATGCTTCAAGATATATGGATATATGATATATATGGCAATGTTACAATAGTTTATGACTCATGCAGGGGAGAACAAGAAGACTTATTATATATCTATTTGTTATAACTTGTTCACTGCGGGGGGAGTTTCTCTGCAGGGGAGTTTTTTCATACATAGGTTGTCATCATCAAAAAGGGGGAGAATGTTGAAGCCTACAGATTGAAAGCTTTCGATAATGGATAACAAAGTGATACAGATGCAGTTGGAGCTCTATCTCAAGCTTATATACAGAGTTCTGGTTGCTCAAACTCATTTGGAGAATTTGACTATTTATGTGTATTTTTTAGAATTTTTTAAAAAGCCTTGAACGCACACACAATAGTCATATAGTTGACTTGACCCCTAGTATAGTCGACTATCCTATCCCCTAGTCGACTTGATCGATATTACAGTCGACTAAAGCCTTTCACAAAAATATTCCTGCTCTCTGTTTGTTCTCTGTTTAGTAGTATTAGTCGACTTCCTCTAGACCCTAGTCGACTAGCCCATGTTATAGTCGACTAAACATGTTCTTCTGGTCGACTAATTAGAGTTTCCAGAAACATAATATCCATATCAGTCTTAATATAGTTGGCTTCCCTCCTATTTAGTCGACTAACAATGGCAAAATTTGTTCTTCTAGTCGACTTACCCCATACCCTAGTCGACTAATATCAGTTTCTAACTGTTAAATAGTTACTGCTTTCTGGTGTCTTATCCAACATTTTAAATTTCAAATTTGAGTTAATAACTTTCCTAACTGACTATAGATTTCACCTATAAATGGGGATGTTGTCCTAGGATCAATTCACCAATTCAAAACACAAGTTTTCTGCCAAAAAATTCTGTTCAAAATTCTATTTTTTCTGAAGACTTGCTTCTACTTTCTATTTCTTCACCAATTCCTACTCTATTGTGAAGAATTTTGAAAGTCCACCTATAAGAGACCTTGTCCCAATCACATATAGATTCAAGGCTTATAGGATTGATTGTATTCACTTAAAGAGAAGTTGTACAAGAGCGTCTTCTTGGTGTAGAAAAGAAGTTGTACGAGGTGTCGTCTTCTTAGTGTAAGAGGAGTTGTACATATTTGACAAAGGGTGCTTTGTCAAGTGGTATACAGGTGTTGATTTTGGGTGTACCCAAATCAGGAAAAGGAAAATCTCAAGCGATTGCTTGGGGACTGGACGTAGGTCACAAGGACCGAACCAGGATAAAATCTCTTGTCTTTGCGTATGCATTTTCTGAGTTTTTATTCTGTGAATTTTACTTTCCTGCAAGTAGTTTTAATTTAAAAAGTTTATAAGCACTATTCACCCCCCCTCTAGTGTTTGTGTTGCTTGTTTATAGATCCTACAAGAAGGATACAGATCTTTTAGAATCCATCTCCATACCAATAGTTCAAGCAATTCCGCCTTTGTTATTTTAATCTTCTCATGTCTTTGAATCTACTAGGAGGCTAAATATTTTTAGGGTTTGATCTATGCTAAAGTTATTGCCTTTTTAATCTTTATAGTTATTGTAGATCCAATTCTTTATTGTTTAGTTTAAGATCCAACATTAACTGAAACTAAAACTAAAACTTTTTAAGTGTTAATCAACTGAAACTTGAATTGGAACTATTTTTAAGTGTTAATTATAATTAGAACTAAAACTGGACTAGAACAAAAATATTCCACATTTTAGTTCTACTGTATAAAAAAAGGATGCTTCACCTTCTTCAATTGTTCCAAGTTTTTCAAAGGAACTATCAATTGAAACTGGAACCTCTCTCTCCTCTTTCTATTTCTTCCCTACCCCCTTCTCACTACACAAATTATTTAATATTTATTAATTATTAATTATTAATTTTTAGTAATTAATTTTATTAGTGACAAATATTAATACTTATCTTCCAAATGTAGTACTATTATTGTTTGATGATTAATGAATTTTATTATTAATTTATTTAAATCTTTGTGGAGAAAAATTCTCGGAGGATTTCTCGACACTATGAATTTGTAAGTGAGTTGACAAGTGTAAACAATCGCAATCAATGAGAAACTTATGCGAAAAACCCAAAAAGAAAAAATCACGGGAGAGAAAGAGAGAGAATTCACTATAATTTTTGAGGATTACAATGAATTCTGCAGAGTTCTCCTGTGATTAAAATTTGTAGGATTTGATGTGGTAATCAAAAGCCAACCAGATACTAACCTCTTTCTCAATGGAGAAGGAAATGTATTATACCAGCCAGAGATGTCCCCGTGGGTGCTGATATTTTGGATCTACATAACTGCATTATTTGCACGTTATGATTTCCTTGTAACCATCTAGATCACGTCGCTTGATTGTTGGAATCGCCATGCAGAGATATCCATCACTATCTGTAACAACACACATTGAAGTATAGGTGTTATAACGTTTAGAAGCGAGGATGGTCTGGCAACGGAGCTGGATCCATGAATCGCGAGGATCGTACTGTACAGCTATAGGCAGCGCATGAGTGGCAGGTTCCAAAGGATCTTCGTGTCGGAGCCTTGGGTGGCTCCGAAAAGGACCCTTGTACTGAATATAAAGGATTCTAAAAGTTCAACTAGGGGGTGAACAGGTGAATAATCAAATGCGGAATTATAAAAACTATGGCTAATAAAACTAACACAAAAATGAATTTCAAAGAGTAAAACTGAATTCCTGGTGAAAGCCTCTAGAACCTCTCCTCAAGATTCCTATTTTATAGAGTTGATTTGCTTCAATAGTTCTCTTGGACTAAAACAAGTGCAGGCACAATATCAAACATGTCTGAATAATAATAATGCAAGAAATAAACAAGTAGAGTTGAGTTGAGAGATAGCAAAAGCAAACACAATGATATATTTCAAGGTTCGAGTCACTTGCTTTACGTCCCTGCCTTCACACAGAAGAATTTCCATTATCTCTACAAAGAAACTCCACAAAAAAATAACCCCTACATAAGAGGTGGGCACGAAGCCAATGAAGCTCTACATAAGATATTGGCACAAAAACAAAGCACAAAGCAAATACACCTCTATACAAGAGGGTAGCACAAAGTAATTTGAGAAAGTACATTACTTGATGAGTACAAAGATCACAAATTAGAAATCTCATAAAAAAAAAAAGAAATCCAAAAAGGATAATCAGAAATGATAGCTCAAGTTTGTGAGAAAACTAAAAGTTTTAAAATGAAGCTCTTAAAGAAATAATTGGGAAATTTCTTTGAAGAAATAGAGATTTGAATCTTGGAACTTGAATTTCCCAAAAAACTTATTTTCTTGATTTTTCAAAATTTAAACATAAATTTTCTCAATCAAAAATCTTTTCAAGATCTTAAAAATTCTTCTTAAAAAACTCTCTCAAATGTCCCAGAATTATAGGAGTAGGGTAGAGATGATTAGTAAGTAAACTTAGGTGTTAAACAGTGATTAAACCCAAAATAAAGTAAAATATATTCATTTGATAATAAAACAAAAACATTCAAATAGAAAACTAGTCATTTCTGGCTATTTTGCTAGAGTCTGGTCCATTGGCTTTCGACCGCTAACTGTAATATTAAATTAGCCGTTAGAGCCCGCGGTCGACCAGTTGGTCGACTGAGCTCAAATAGAGTGCTTAGCTCTCTGGCGGTAGACTGTGCAATCGATCAAAATGCAGAAACAGAGAGCATTGCTATGTCTTGTGATCGATCGATGGGTCGACCAACATGCACACGCGCAAACTTATGCATATCCGGTCAACCGGGCGGTCGACCAACAGAGCACTTGATCGGTCACATATATTGCATATATATTGTCACATTACCATGTTTATTATATAATAAATTCTATTAATAATTCTTATTTTTATTTGATAATGTGCAGGCTCATTTCTAAAGGAGAGGGAAGAGAAATGAACCCAAAAGCCCATCAAAATTCTGATTTAATTTAGAATTAATTTGAAATCAGAAAATCAAGACAAATCAAGACAGAAGAAAAAATTAGTTGAAAACTGGTTAAAATAAATCTTTACAAATCAATTGGTTAAAGCCAAAAATCAAAGGCAGTTTCATCAAAATCTCAGACCTAAACTAAAAATCCAACTGAAGATAAAATGAAATTGAGAAACCAGAGATGTGTGCCCCCCGGGTGTGGCCACCTGGCCACACCCAGGCCGCAAAAACACGGCCAAAGGCATGTTTTCGTGGCTTTGTTGAGGAAATTGGGGGAGTGTTTGCACCCCCTATCTTCCTACGCTCTCCCCCGTTTGGTTTTACCTATAAATACTAGGTTTTTCAGAGACTACAGAGGACGACCAAGCAGAGAGTATAAGTTAGGCTATTCTGTAGTTTGTAACTTAAGTTTTTAGTTTTCTTTTATGTAATTTTTATTTTCTTTATGTAACTGAGAGGAGAGAAGATTTTCATGGAAGAATGAGAACAAGCTTGTACTGACGGTGACACCGGTTTAAGTAATCTTTTCTTTCATTGTTACTTGAATCGAATCAAAGTTTTCTTTTCTTTTTTATTATTGTTTTTCTTCTGTGTTTGTGAATCCAAATGACTCCGATAGCCTCGAAGTTGTCTTGCCCTTGCAATTGCCGTTGATGGCTTATGGTGATGGATATCTATTTCTATGTAGTGTAGCTTGCCCTTCATTTCATAGTGTAAATCGGGAATAGGGAAGATCATATTTGTCATATTCCGCTCGCCTTTAAACAAAGGTGCATCATTGATGCGGGTCAAAGGTAAGCAGGCACTGAAGAGATAAGTAAATTTTTTTGGTTTTAACTTTCATTTCTTTTAATTTTAGTTTAGATCACCAACTCCACAATCTCCCAACTCTTTGTATATATCCATTTTCTATTTTCTCTACTTTCTCAAATCTACCACTTTCTTTTTAACTTAAATTATTTTTCTTTTTCTTTTTAAGAAAAAAAAGAAGATCTTTAACCATTGTTTGTAACTTAAAAGAGAACTTCTTAAAAAGCTTCCATCGTTAGTCTCTCCTTGTGAATCAAGACCCGTATAGCTACTTGCTATAGCGGTAGCATTAAGTACCTTGCCCTTCTATTTTATATTTCTAAAATTCTGTATTTTCTATGTGCAGATTCAAACTCAATCAAATTTTGGCGTCGTTGCTGGGGAGGGACGGTAAGTAATTTTCTTTTTTAAATTTACATTTTGGTTAACCTTCTTTTTTGTTCTTGGTGTATAGGTTTATCAATAAGGAAATTTTTACTGCAGTGGGTATATATGTGACCCTAGATTCTGCTCAAGAAAGCAAAGTCCAGAAGCCCTCAGATTTGCTACATTATAGTGACAATCTGAGTATACTACTAACCTATATTTTTGCAAGTTGGCTGAATTGCAAAGCTAAAATTTTGTAACTATTTATTTCCTTATATGTCTCACTATACATACTTTCTAACCTCAATAGTAAATGATGTTTATTAAATGATAAAAATAGTTTAGACTTTACATTTAGGCATGTATCTAATTTGTTTACATTTTATATTAATGTCGAAGAGTGCTGGAGCAAAAGGTACAGATGCATAGCATATAGTTTAGGAAATATTCTTAAGTGATTATTTGCTTATTGAATGTTACTTTTCTATATCCAGCATACTTTGCACAATCAATCTTAAGGTCTTGTCCTATAAACAAGATAGGATGGGGGAAGTCATTACCCTCCCTTATCCCACAAACAATCTCCTCACTTACTAACCCAAGTCTAACTAAATTTGAGTAGACATTGGCCTTAGGGACATCTCAGACTCATATAGGAGACTGACCTAAGGGGGAAGTTGCTTTGAATTAGACTTTTGCCAAATCGGAGTGTAAGGTCAGGGATTGAGGGGTAAAACCCCGAAGGTTGGTGGTTTGGCATAATTAGGCCCGTTGCTTACGCACGGATACTGATTGAGTTAAAACCTGCACACAAAAATATAAAATTTCAGAACTTAAGAATAAAGAGTGCAAGGTGCTCAATTATATCGCTATAGCAAGTGGCTATGCGGGTCGTGATGCACAAGGAGGGACTATTGATGGAAGCTTTTTAAACAAGTTCTCTTTTATGCTACAATTAATGGTTAAAATTCTTCTTTTAGTTCTTAAATGGAAAAGAGAAAAATGGAGTTAAAGTCAAATTAGGAAGAAAATAGTAGAATGAGAAGGTGGAGAAAATGAAAGTGGATATGTACAGAGAAATGGAAAAAGATTAAAAGAAATTTAGAAGATTGTGGTGTTGATAATTTACACTAAAAGTTAAAAGAAAGAAATTAAAATAATTACTTACCTCCTTTGACCAAAAGCTTATATTGAATCTTTGGCGACGATGTTACTTTGAAGTAGAGGCAATCAGCGCATAGCCCATGAGAGTTGATTCTCGTCTCTTCCACATTACATCATCAAGACAAAACAAGCATGAAATGATACAGACTGAGACTAAAAATCCATCGTCATGAGCTATCGGTGGCACTCGGAAAGGCAAGGCTCTTTCGATGCTATAAGACTCACTTGGATAGCAATTGGTACAAGAAAGAGAGAAGTAGAAAAGAAGAAGAAGAATATAGAAACAAAATACATATAAAAGGTAACTATAGATTCGATTTTATAACAATAAGAGAAAAGAAGAACAAGTTACATCAGTGTCACTCTCAGCATAAGCTTCACTCTCATTCTCTTATGAAATTCTGATCTCCTCTGAATTACATAAATGAAAACTGTAAATTACATAAAAAGAAAAACAAAAACTTACACTAAAAAGAATGAAAAAGTGGACTAAATCTATCTCTGCTTGGTCGTCCTCTTTTTTGCTTTTGAGATTGCAGGTATTTATAAGAGAAATGCAGAGGGTATAGGAGTATGAAGATAATGGAAGCTGGCTATTTCTGAATTTGAATCCTCCCTTTATCTCCAAACTTGATTTGATGTGGATACTCAGTTCTGATCTGCAGCTTATTGGTGTATTTATTGCTAAATATAACGTATCATGACAGAATTAGAAATAATGATTAACTTAAGAGTTGTAACCCTTTAAGTCCTCTTTCTAGATCATCTTGATTAATCAGATTTGAGTTCTAGTAGTAAAAGCTATGATTCAAATACTATAATGTATCTAGTCCGAATTTGAGTCAACATAGCTTCATCTCATCCGATGATCTTCTCTCTATCCATTTATCCCCTTGGATTTGGACTCTGTATTTGACGTTTTCCTTAATTGATCTTTAGTTTTAACCACCTGATTCACCAAAAACTAAATTTAACAAACGGAATTTGGGATCATCCTCCTCTAACAAAATAGATCTAGTTAAATCTAAATTTAACTGATATTTATTTGATTTTATCCTCTTTTTGTAATCACCTAGAGGGGGGTGAATAGGTGATGAGCTAATCTAATGGTCAATAATGCGAAATTAAAAACTTATTAATGCAAACTAAAACTACTTAAATTAAACACCACGTATAACACAAGAGTATAGCCGGATTCCTCGTGAAGGGCTCATAACTAACTCCTCAAGATTCCTCTAAATAAGAGTTGAGGTGCCGCATTGGCTCTCTTGGTTGAATACAAGTGTTAGCAAACAATCTCAAGCATATAACAATAAAGCACACAATATATCAAGCATATAAAGATGAAAGCAATATAAGCATGCAAGATATAAACAAGTAAGAGATAGAGAGAGAGAGCAATCGCAAACACGGGATATTTGTTTCGAGGTTCGAGCACACTTGCTCTACGTCCCTGCCTTCAACACTTGAAGGATTTCCACTAAAATCGATCCCACCGGATCACTCGGTGCCGCAACACCTACAAGGCGAGTTCACACTTGAACTCCTTGGACTCTCTAGTCCCTATACTCGTTCCTGCAAGAACACACCGCAAGCCCACTAGCTCGCCGAGGCCGCAACACACCTCAAGTATTTGTGAGAAAAACTAGGATGGAAATTATGGTAGAAAACACAAGAAATCACTTTTCAAAACACTCTTGATAAATACTCTTTTGATTTTAAAATGTAGCTCTAAAACATGTGGATATAACCACTAAAATGAGTATGCAAGACTAGCCCAAAACTCTTCTCAAAATCTTGTGTAAAACAGCCCCCAAAAGCCCCCTTTAAATAGGCTCCAAAAACCAGTCGTTGGGAGCCAGGATGACCTGTCGGTCGACCACCCGGTCGACTGGCCAACGGTCAGAATTCTGACCGTTGTGCCAGTGGTCGACCGACCGGTCGACCGTGGTAAGGATACAGAGAGCTGAGCTCTCTGCCGGCTGACCGTCCGGTCGACCGGGGCCGTTTCCAGAGAGCAGACACTCTCTGGCGGTCGACCGTGCGGTCGACCGGCCCATCCTGTGCACATATGTGCACGTCGGTCGACCGTTCCGATCGACCGGCTCCTGGTCCGGTCGACCGCCTGAGCCTGGCAGGCCATTTACAGGATTTAAAACTTGAGTTTTTTATTTAAAATAAAATCTCATAAATTCACGAAAATCCTACAAAAATAGTTTCAGTGTAATACTTTGATAAACAAGCATGTTTGAGCAAAATAAAAATATGTTACAAATATTTTGAACTATTTTTGTAACTTAGAAATTTTGGCTAAAAACAAAAACCGTATTTTTCCAAATTTGTTGTTTCAAAACTTCTCCAAATACAAAAACAAGATATTTTAAACACTTTTAAAGAATAGAGTATATGGATATGATCCACTACACATACATAGTGAAATATCTATGTTTTTGACAATAAACACTAAAAATAGTTTTGGTTAAAGACATGTAAACTTTGAATACCAAAGACCAAAACGGTATTTTGTCAAAATGAAAAATCTTTTCCAAAATGAAAATTCTTTTATGAAAACTCATCTAAATCAAGAGTGTGTGTGTATATGGTATACTTGAGCAATCCACCAACTATTCTATCCTTTACATTTTAACTATAAACAAAATCTTAATAAAAACAAACCTAGACTCAAGTCTTGATCTTGAAGGTCTTCACTTGAAGGCTTCACATCTTTTTGACTTGGTCCAAACTTGATACAAAGAGCTAGACTCCTCTTGAGTACTTGATGTGGTCTTGATGCAAGGCTCTTGAATCAAACCGTGTTAGCTCCAAAACTTGACTTTAAATCCTTTGATGAAGCTACACACCTACTAAGATCTTGATCATAAATCTGAGACTAATTAAATACAAGATCATTAGTACTATAACTACATGAGTTGATCATCATCAAAACTAGAGTGATGGGCCTTTGGGCCAACAATCTCCCCCTTTTTGATGATGACAAAACTCATGGAGTTATATATGCATGGATTAGAGTAAAGCTTCAAAGAAGCTCCCCCTTAACTCATGCATCACAATAAACAATAATATATGACAATGAAGCACATGAATCTAAACAAACATGTATGCAAATATAAGGAGAAAAACATGCCAATCAAGTAAAACTCATCAAATTCTTTTCTCCCTTTTGCAAAAAAAAACAATATGCATAAACAAGAAATCTTTAAACATGCATATATACTAAAATACTTCTCCCCCTTTTTGTCAATCGTCAACAAAAGGGATTAAAGTAAACACAAAACAATGTTCTCCCCCTTTTTGCTAGAAACAAAAAAATCAACAAAGAGGTGAACTCAAATCAATCAATAAAGAGATATGTGTGATATATACTCATGAAGAGGAAGACGCTAAGTTAACTTCCCCACATACATGCATTACATGAAGAAGGGATGACAAGCCCTAATTCACATAACACATAATATGCAATGCATAAGAGGAGATGTGAAGCTCCCCCTGCACACGTGTACTGCATAAAGAAGAGTTGTCAAGCTCCTCAATATAAGATACACTCAACATGAATCTATATGTAGAAGAGATGTTAAGCTCCCTTGCATATCGGCAATACATATCAAAACATTTTTAATACTTATTATTAAAACAACATTTTGAATTTTCTCAATAAAACAAATTTTGAGATATCTTTAGTAAATCAAATTTTAAGATACCAATTGTAAATAATCATTACAAATTTTGAATTTTTAATTGTAATTGAAACATTTTACCAATTGAAATTTTGATACCAATGAAAGTAAATATTTTATAGTTTGATACCAATAATAATTTTCATGGATACCAATTGAAATAAATCAATTGATACCAATTGAAACATATTGTATATCTTGATATCAATAAAAATATTAATTGTAAAAAAAAATACCAATTGAAGATAATGCATAAGCTTATATAAAAATACCAATTGAGAAATCAATTGAAAATTAAGATTTGAATTAAGCTTAGCATAAACATACCTTGTGTTTTAAACATGTAAATATCTTGAAAATAAGCACAAACAAATCATATATATGTATGAAAAAAGAATACCAATAGAAATTAATATTATTTGAAATAAAGCATACATATATAGAAAACAAAAATGAGTATATACAAAATAAATATCAATTGAGATACCAATTGAAAATAACAATGTAAATCAAGTATATAACTCATAATTACCACCCTTTTTATGCACAAGATAAAAGATTTTTCAATAAAGCTTACAAGGCATACTCGCCCATCCGTCCTCCCTTAAAAGGAGTTGGTAGGGGTTTTCAGAAATAAGTGTTTGAAAATATTTTTATTGTGAAAACACTACCAAATGAAGAATAAATAACTAGTTAGATTAATTTTTGAAAAAATTAGTTAAAGATCCTTCAAAACATGAAACCAAATCATATGTATCATGAAACATACTAAATACATAAAGTTTGACACTCGAAATCTATAAGGCTCAAAAATAATCATAAAATAAAGTCATAAATAAACAAATAAAGTGTGAGTGTACAAGAATCATGTAATTAGCATTTTCATGAAAATAATCAATGAAGCTAAAAAACAAATATCATTTTATCAAAAAAAATCATGAAGATCATAAAGATTTTATTTTTCGTCTAAAAACAAACTTCTAAGTATATGTATGTTTTTATCTAAAACTAATAATATGCATACATATCTCAAACATAAAAAGAGTCCATAATATAAATTTCATGAAGGCAAATTACTCAAGGGGTATACATGTATATTTATTAGATTTGAATAGAAATGCATATACATGAAGTAAAACATGAAAATAGGCAAAACAAGTGTAAATAAGGAAATCATCAAAACTAGGCTATATATGTGCATATAGTGAGTACAAATAAACAATGAAGTGCAAACGTATATGAATTAATTTGTTGCTCACTACTTGTACAAGTATATATCCAAGTTTTGATAAAAATTACATTTAAACTAGTATTTACCACATGAAGCACAAAACAAATAAAACATGAACATGCTAAAAATATCATCAAATGAAAGCATGTAAATAAATTAGGAGTTTAGAGATAGTTACCAAACCAAAGAACTATGCTCTAAGTCTCCAAAACATGGTGGTTGTCCCACCAAACCTCCTTGATAGTGGTGCATCAAATGTGTGTCCATCAAGTCTATGTGCATCCAACCACCAAGGCACCAACTCTCTCACGTCGTGTGAGAGCCCGCACCTACATCAAATATAAAAGGTGGGGATTTTGGTACCCATTTTCTTTTGGGTCCTTGAGGGTTAGCATTATAAGGAACCCAAATATTTTTATTAGCAAAATTTTAAGAATTTATTCTATCATAACAAAATCTTGCTAAATAGCTTTTGCGGCCGCAATGTGTACACTTGTACACTCTAGGATGCATATGTGTGTGAGTGTGATCATGGCATGCAAAGTGTGCATATGCATGATGAGGATGATGTGCATGATTATGTGGAGTTTGTTTCTTTGAAAATAAGGACTCCAATCTACAATAGTTAAAAGCACATTTGCTTAAAGTTGAGCTCAAATAATCTATTTTATTTTTTAAAAATTTAATCTCATTTTGATTAATAGTGGCATGTAAAGCATGGTGAGATTGAGAATCATTATTCTTTTCTTTTTCAAAACATTTTTCTTTTCTTTTTCAACGATTTTTCTTTTTAAAGAGTTGTTTTCATTTAAAGCAACATCTTTTTGTTTTTCTACCAAAACAATTTTATTTTTCAAAGTAGTGTTTCCTTCACAAAGATCATTCAATTTAGAAAGCAAGAAAACATTTTCATTTTTCAAAATTTCATTTTCTTTTTCAATGCATGCAACTTTATTTTTAAAAGAATCATTTTCTTTTAACATGTAATCAAATTTCTTTTTCATTTTCTTATTATCCTTTTTAATCATGTCATATTTTTCAAGTAATTGTTGACAAAAAGATGTAAGCTCATCATATGACATATCAACATCTTCATCTAGCTCGGATTCAGTGTTTACCTCAAGAGAGTTATCCCCTTGGACCATGTAGCACACGTTGGAAGCGTCACTTCCAACATCCGAGTCGCTCCCCGCATAATATTGTTCTTTTTCGCCAAGGGAGATGATGAAGTTTCATACTACAAAATCTGAATCAAGATTAGCAACCCTAGATAAATAATCATCATTTAGGGTACTCTTCAAAGCATGTAGGGCTTTTGCATTAGCCTCAATATTTTTGCCATTTAAAAAAAAGAATCTTTAATAGTGGCAAAATAAACATGAATCCCTAAGGCTTTGAGGTACAAAGACATTTTAACCTTCCAAGTTTGGATGTTAAGACTGTCAAAGGTGGGAGGTGACATGAAATCCATGGTGTGTGTACAAATATTGTGATTAGCTATAAAATGAGGATCTTTAACTCTAGGTTGTTAGACCCAAATCAAGAGCACTTGGCTCTGATACCAATTGTAATCACCTAAAGGGGGGTGAATAGGTGATGAGCTAATCTAATGGTCAATAATGCGGAATTAAAAACTTATTAGTGCAAACTAAAACTACTTAAACTAAAAACCACGTATAACATAAGAGTGTAGCCGGATTCCCCGCGAAGGGCTCTGGATTAACTCCTCAAGATTCCTCTAAATAAGAGTTGAGGTGCCGCGTTGGCTCTCTTGGTTGAATACAAGTGTTAGCAAACAATCCCAAGCATATAACAATAAAGCACACAATATATCAAGCATAAAAAGATGAAAGCAATATAAGCATGCAAGATATAAACAAGTAAGAGATAGAGAGAGCAATCACAAACACGGGATATTTGTTTCGAGGTTCGAGCAATCTTGCTCTACGTCCCCGCCTTCAACACTTGAAGGATTTCCACTAAAATCGATCCCACCGGATCACTCGGTGCCGCAATACCTACAAGATGAGTTCACACTTGAACTCCTTGGACTCTCTAGTTCCTCTACTCGTTCCCGCAAGAACACACCGCAAGCCCACAAGCTCGCAGAGGCCGCACCTCAAACACCAAGTTCACACTAGAACCCGAAACAATGCGAAAACACACGTCCGCCTCTTCAAAGCAAAGATGAAGTCTTTTGGTGATCACAACACTTAGATCACCTAAAAACAATCTCACAAAACCTCTCCTATAGGTAGATATAGCAATGGATAGCTGAAGTGTTTGTGAGAAAAACTAGGATGGAAATTGTTGTAGAAAACACAAGAAATCACTTTTCAAAACACTCTTGATAAACACTCTTTTGATTTGGAAATGTAGCTCTAAAACATGTGGATATAACTACTAAAATGGGTATGCAAGACTAGCCCAAAACTCTTCTCAAAATCTTGTGTAAAACAGCCCCCAAAAGCCCTCTTTAAATAGGCTCCAAAAACTAGCCATTGGGAGCCAGGATGACCTGTCGGTCGACCGTCCAGTCGACCGGCCAACGGTCAGAATTATGGCCGTTGTGCTAGCGGTCGACCGGCCGGTCGACCGTGGCAAGGATACAGAGAGCTGAGCTCTCTGCCGGTCGACCGCCCGGTCGACCGGGGCCGTTTTCAGAGATCAGACACTCTGTGGCGGTCGACCGTGCGGTCGATCGGCCCATCCTGTGCACGTCGGTCGAGCGTTTCGGTCGACCGGCTCCTTGTCCGGTCGACCGGTCGGTCGACCGCTAGAGCCTGGCAGGCCATTTACAGGATTTAAAACTTGAGTTTTTTATTTAAAATAAAATCCCATAAATTCACGAAAAATTTACAAAAATAGTTTCAGTGTAATACTTTTATAAACAAACATGTTTGAGCAAAATAAAAATATGTTACAAACATTTTGAACTATTTTTGTAACTTAGAAATTTTGGCTAAAAACAAAAACCGTATTTTTCCAAATTGGTTTTTCCAAAACTTCTCCAAATACAAAAATAAGATATTTTAAACACTTTTAAAGCATAGAGTGTATGAATATGATCCACTACACATACATGGTGAAATATCTATGTTTTTGACAATAAACACTAAAAAAAGTTTTGGTTAAAGACATGTAAACTTTGAATACCAAAAACCAAAATGGTATTTTGTCAAAATGAAAAGTCTTTTCCAAAATGAAAATTATTTTATGAAAACTCATCTAAATCAAGAGTGTGTGTGTGTATATGGTATACTTGAGCAATCCACCAACTATTCTATCCTTTACATTTTAACTAAAAACAAAATCTTAATAAAAACAAATCTAGACTCATGTCTTGATCTTGAAGGTCTTCACTTGAAGTCTTCACATTTGCTTGACTTGGTCGAAACTTGATCCAAAGAGCTAGACTCCTCTTGAGTACTTGATGTGGTCTTGATGCATAGGCTCTTGAATTAAACCGTGTTAGCTCCAAAACTTGACTTTAAATCCTTTGATGAAGCTAAACACCTGCTAAGATCCTGATTATAAATCTGAGACTAATTAAACACAAGATCATTAGTACTATAACTACATGAGTTGATCATCATCAAAACTAGAGTGATGGGCCTTTGGGCGAACACTTTTTCCCCATGATTATCTTCTGCAAAATAAACATTTAAGACAAGAAATTTAGTAGATTTATTACATGATAAATGTGGATATGTAATAAAGAATAATACAATAAATGCGCGCAATCAGATACCTCCCTCTGATCTTGCCCCCACCTGGCTGATTAACTTGTGGTTAAATTCAGCAATATACTCCCGTGGACAGTCTAACTATTTAGAAGTCATCTAGGTCTAAGGTTTACCCTAACTTAAGTTAGACTTTTTTTTATTTGTTTGCTAATTTGTTTATTTCTCTTTGTTTGTGTTGACATTTCTTATGTGATATGGTTTATAACAACAATTTTTTTAATTTTAATGGTGATCCATGTTACACCCGACCTCATTTTCAGATATTACCAACCTGGCATATCATAACTTTAACCAACCTAGTGTGCCAGATTTGTCTTATCCGAATCAATATATGCCCCAGTCTTAATACTATGAACAAGACTGGAATAATCATTACTACTCTTCAAAGAGTCAATGGGGATACAACTCCCCGAGTCTTATTGTCAACCACCTTACCAACATCCAGCTTCATATACTTCTTCTCCCGAACAACGATTAGAAGAATCAATTGACTGAGAAAAGAGGATGGAAGCCTTAGAAGAGCTCAGCGACAAATTTAAATTTTAGAAGACTCAAAATCCCGTCAAATTTTCAGATCACAGATCCTTACTCTATTTTTCAAAGAGAATATGCCAACTTAGAAAAGAGTATGAAAACCATGATTCAATGCAAAAATGATCCACTCGATATGATAGAAGTAAGACTTAGTAGATTGGAAAACATGCGTAGGAATAAGGAAACTCTCCCTACCCAATCTTTGACTATTCCCGACACTTCTAGTTATATTGTTGAAAATCAAGAATCATGGTAGCTTGAAGACTTTGACCAAGATTCAATTTCACCACAAAACCTTGAACTTAATCAATATCAACCTATTGACGAATTGGCAAGTTTTCATTTTAATGAGATTGAACTTGATTATGAATGTGAACCCGATCCCCAACATTGTGATTCAGTTTTCATATTCGAATCTTATTGACTCCAGTATTCTTACTCAATTTGGACTAATTTCCCGAGCCAATATTTATTCCTGTACCTATAGATCTAGAAATAGAATGACCAATTTTAGATAGTCACATTCCATTGATGGGAAAAGAATGTAAATTTCAATTCTTGGATTGGACTCAACTCTTGAACAAAAAGTAACTCTCGAACCTAAAGTTGATTTTTCCGAGTTAGTATTGATTCCTGAACCTATCATTCTTGAGCCCAAGTCAACCATTCCACCAAGTCACATTCTTTTGTTGGATCTAGGTATAGACCATGATGACTCTGTGATGATTTTTCAAGACTTGTCATGTAAAGGGAGTAAGTTTCACGATAGAATCTTTCATGATCCTATTCATATTGGGGACTATAAATATGTAAATAGAAAAGAGTTCAATAAAGGTGGTTCACGGAACCACCACATTATCATGATTGGGTAGCAACGCTTGACCCAATAAGACCACCACCATAAGGTAATATTTTCCTTCCCATTCTTCTTTTTCATGCATCCATGCCTTAATTCATACATTGAGAACAATGCATAAGATAGGTGTAGGGGAGGGTTCTAACATAACTTAGGTTTTCCTTTTTTTAAAATTTATTTTTAATATTTTCTTTACTTTTAAAAACTTTTTGAAAATAGAAACAATATTTTGACATATTTTTTGTAAGAAATTAAGTCAATTTTATGGAATAGGAGAATCATAATTAGTATTTCTTATACTTGGTCAAAAAAAATTATTTGTTTGATTTCTAAGATTAGGAAGAAAATTTAGAAAAGTAATTTAGTCTTAATTTTTATCTTGATGATATATGCATGCTTTATACACTTGCACACTTAGTGTTCAAAAACCATGATTCTTATACCTTACTAATATATATATATATATATATATATATATATATATATATATATATATATATATATATATATATATATATATATATATATATATATATATATATCTTCTTATTAAGTTAGGTATTTGTGCCTTGTAAAGCATAAGTATTCACGCCTAAAGGTGGTTCATATATTAAAATCCTTAGTTTTGTGGTCTTGTTTGCTCGAGTCCTTAAGTCCTTGGGGTGTTTTCTCACCCAGTGACCTAAGACCGTTTGTTTTGGGAGTCACTGATTAAATGCTCGTCAAATGGGCAGATTAGAAAGCCTAATAGAACTAAGGAATAATATCACCAAAAAATCAAAAAATAATAAAAGAGAAAAAATAAAAAGGCATAAGAGTTAGAGTTAAAGAACCCCAAGTCAAAGTTTCATGATTACAAATGTGCATATGACTTAGGGTAAAATAATAGATTAGATGAGAAATATAGTTTAACTTCATGCCTTGGTTGATAACAAGTTTTTGAATAAAGACTAAGTTTAAGAATGAAAAGTTTGATTTTCTTATAACTTATAAATTACTTAATTCTTACAATAATACTTCAAATATTTTTCTCTTTCAAAATGTATTTTCAAAATACTAACACTTTATTTCTCTTTCTTTATGAATTTTGTGAGAGTAATTCACTGAATACCCTCACGAGACAAAACTTGTACTCTAGAGGAAACCTAGAGGTTTAATGGCTTCTTACACACACTCAGTACAATCGCGTGACCTGCGAAAGTGATCTAATAATCTTTGGTTTAGTTTTGTTGTTTTACTCGAGGACGAGCAAAAAGATTAGCGTGGGGGTGTGATCGGTCACATATATTGCATATATATTGTCACATTATCATGTTTATTATCTAATAAATACTATTAATAATTCTTATTTTTATTTAATAATGTGCAGGCCCATTGCTAAAAGAGAGGGAAGAGAAACGAGCCCAAAAGCGCATCAAAATTCTAATTTAATTCAGAATTAATTCAAAATTAGAAAATCAAGAAAGATCAAGGCAAATCAGAGATGATAAAATCAGTTGAAAATCGGTTAAAATAAATCTTCACGAATCAATTGGTTAAAGCCAAAGATCAAAGGCAGTTTCGTTAAAATCCCTGATCTAAATTGAAAATCCAGCTGAAGATAAAAGGAAATCGAGAAATCAGAGACGTGTGCCCCTTGGGTGTGGCCACCTGGCCACACCCAGGCCATAGAAACGCGGCCAAAGCCGCATTTTCACGGCTTTGTTGAGGAAGTTGGGGGAGCATTTGCTCCCCCTATCTTCGTACGCTCTCCCCCGTTTAGTTTTGCCTATATGTATTGATTTTTTCAGAAACTATAAAGGACGACTAAGTAGAGAGTAGAAGTTAAACTATTTTGTAGTTTGTAACTTATATTTTTAGTTTTCTTTTATCTAATTTTTATTTTCTTTATGTCACTGAGATGAGAGGAGATTTTCATAGAGGAATGAGAACAAGCTTGTACTGACGTGACAGCGGTGTAAGTAATCTTTTTTTCATTGTTATTTGAATTGAGTCGAAGTTTTCTTTTCTTTTCTATTCTTGTTTTTATTTGCTTCCCTCTTCTGTGTTTGTGAATCCAAATGACTCCGATAGCCTCGAAGTTATCTTGCCCTTGCAAGTGCCGTTGATGGCTTATGGTGATGGATATCCGTTTCTATGGTAGTGTAGCTTGCCCCTACATTTCATAGTGTAAATCGGGAATGAGGAAGATCTTATTTATCATACTTCACTCATTTGCAAACAAAGGTACATCGTTGATACGGGTCAATGGTAAGCAGGCGCCGAAGAGGTAAGTAAGTTTTTTTGGTTTTTAACTTTCTTTTCTTTTAATTTTAGTTTAGATCACCAACACCACAATCTCCCAACTCTTTTATCACTCTTTTCTATTTCTTTGTATATACCATTATCTATTTTCTCCACCTCCTCAATCTACCACTTTCTTTTTAACTTAACTTATTTTTCTTTTTCTTTTTAAGAACAAAAAGAAGATCTTTAATCATTGTTTGTAACTTAAAAGAGAACTTCCTAAAAAGCTTCCATCACTAGTCCCTCCTTGTGGATCACGACCTGCATAGCCACTTGTTATAGTGGTAGCATTGAATGCCTTGCACTTCTATTTTGTATTTCTAAAATTCCATATTTTCTATGTGCAGGTTCAAGCTCAGTCAGCACTCAGCTCTACCTAGCAGCCAAACGGCTCAGCAAAAAAATTTTGATTTTAAATCTTTTTAAATACATCTTTAAATTCAATAAATTTCTCTAAATTCTACAAAAATAAGTATTGGTGCCTTAATGTATTACATGACCAATTCAACCATCAAGCCTCCCCCATCCCCATATTATATTTATTATATTTAAACTACACAATGTATCAGGAATAAAAAAAATGCATGGTACATGTAATGTGATAGTGGGACATAAGCTTTGATGATATCAAGATAACGGGAAACATGAAACAAAAGATGTGGGATTCAAGAGGTGGCCCCCATGGCTTAGATCCACTTGGCACTTAAATCTCCACATTATATATCGATAATACTTATGTCCAATAGCAAGAGTATCATTTCGATATCAGTAACAGGAAACAATCATGTAACATGAATATAAGAATATCCAAGTAATACGATCAATGATCCATGCAATAAGAATATAGAAACATTTAGAGCATGAATACAGGTGAATTCATGTAACAATGATAATAGTATCGGGTGTAACAAATATTCACTGTAACAAGTATCTATATGACATAACAATGTTCAGTATACGAGAGTGTCTTTGTAATAATGATACAAGTATATAGAATAATAATGTCTGTGTAACAGTGATATAAGCACATGAAACTACAGTGTAGTGTAACAGAGTACTGTGAAATGATGATACAAGCACATGAATAACAGTGTTTGATGTACTAGTGTATTCGTGTAATAATAATACAAGCACATATAGTATCCCTGTTGCAGTGATATGTGTACATGAAACGTGGGTATCCATAAACATAATGAACACATACCCAAACATGCATAATCAATGTCCAGTGTACAGGAGTGTCCAGTATAATAAAATATCCGTGTAGCAGTGCCGGTATTAAAATGACATGGACATGTATCAATTATTACTATTTTTTTATAACAATTTCAATATATTAACATGATTAATATCATATAGTAATTGTATACAATTACCAACATTACCATATTTAAATGAGCAATTTATTTATAAATCTGGATTGCTCACTATCTTTATAATTCAACTATATCCTATATTATATCAAGAAACAAATTAATTTATTATTTTATTAAATATTTTTAAAGAGTAATCATGCATATTTTAATTACAGTAATTTATCATTAATTATAATTTATTAAATAATATTTATAGTGGTTTACCAATAATCATTTTTATTGATTAAAGCAATCAATTAGTTACATTCAACTAGATAAAATATAATTTATAAAAAAAACACTCACATAGGTGTTACAAGGATGAAGTTTATTATTCTACAATCGCAACGCTTCCAGGATTGTCCAGATCGGACTCCAAATGATCCAGATATAGCCCGAACACTATAATCAATAAAAATAGGTTAAATATGTAATAAATATGTCAAAAATGAAAATGTTATAAATTACTAGGGTTTTCTAGAATTTTACCTTTTTATTTTAGATGCGGGTTTTGTAGGCTCACGTGTCAGGTTCAGATCCACAGCCCAGACCCATTAGACTTAAATGAAAATGGGTTATAGGTTAATGGGTATAGGTTATTGGATTTTTGTAATTAGGTTTTAATCCAATAGAGAAAGGGAGAAAGAATGATTGAGAGAGAAAGAGAGGGAGAGGGAGGAGCATCCGGCGGGTGTTGATGGCGGCCAGTAACGGGTAAGGCGACCGCGGAGGGTACTGCACGGTCGCAGGCAGTGACAGGTCACCGATGGTGATTATTTGGCCAGTCGACCAGCAAGGAGAGAAGGAGAAATAGTGGGAGAGAGAAGAGAGAAGAAAGTGAGAGGGGGAAAAAGAGGACGGAGGAAAAGGTGGTGCAGGTCTGGCTGGGAAGAGAGGGAGGGGAAGACAATGGCGATGGCGTTGGTCACGGCGAGGGTAAGAGGCAGGGTAGCGTCCAGAGGGAGAAGGAGGAGAAAAAGGAAGAAGAAGAAGAATATGAAGAAAAGGAAGGAGAGGAAAAGAGAGTGAGCAGGGGAAAGGAGAAGAGGGTTTGCTAATTGGGCGGCGGCGGTGGCAGCATACCGGTGGCACTACGAAGGTCTGGACACCGATGATGGCTCAGAACTAGGATAGAGAGAGGGAGAGGAGAGAGGGAGGGGAGAGGGTGAGGGGAAAGAGTGATGTATAGATAGTGAGAGAAAGAGAGTAGAGAGAGATTTGGGGGAGAATGAGTGTGAGAAGGATAGAGAAAGAATAAAAAATTAAGAGAGAGGGAGAAAGGCAGTGGGAATTTGATGGCTTGCAGGCGCAAAAAGAGACGAATTAGGGGAGAAGAAAGGAAATAAGAAATTTATTATTATTTTATTAATATTATTTTAGTAGTCAAAATTTGACTAGTCCCGAACGGTTCTCAAAAATTTTGTAAAAAAGAAAATATTATCCAGAAGAATAATGTGAAAATCGTTTTCAAGAAATTCAGTCTGATTTGCAAGTTAAAAATCCTAGAATATATCGACGATACCAGTCGACACCGGTTCGGTCGGATTTTCGATTAATTCAGAGAAATCCTTAAAAATACGCAGTAAAAAATATAATTTTAAAGAACAATATGAAAGCGAATTCCAAAAACTTAAATCTATTTATGAATTAAAATCCTAGAACCGATTATCGGTATCGGTCGACACCGGTTCGGGGAGTTTCCAAATTAATTTAGAAAATTCCAAAAATTTTGTAAATTCCAAAATATTAGAAAATGATATCTAAAACCAAAATTAGTTCAATTTGACTACCAGGAAAGTCAAAATCAAGTTTATACATTGTATCGAGTACTGATACTGTGACACGTATATACAAAATCGGGGGCCTTATAAAAAATTTCGTCCTCGAAATTTCAATTCAGGTAGGAGATTAATATTTACAGTTCCTAGCCCAGGATATTATGGGCCTATGATGCTTCTGCTGCATCACTCTGATACTTATAATGAACGCCAAACTAGGAGAATAGTATCAGATATCAAAATAATATGAAAGAAATCAAGAGTATGAAAGAGAGGTGATTAGGGAATATTAGGAGACAAGCAATGGATTATCAACGGAAAGATATATTTTGCACTGATAGCTGAAGTCCCCAATTTCAGATACATATGAGTTCTAATCTAAATCTGACTATATTGTTTGTAAGAGCCCGAGTATTTATCGAGTTGGTTACCCACATTTTGTGCAAACCTAGGCTCTGATACCACTCTGTAACACCCTAATCCCGTGGATACAGGGACGCTATGGTGACATACATACTTAGAGCGAAAATACCCTGACATACGTATGTTAAGCCTTGAACAAAAAAATATATACAATATACATAATAACTTCATCTTTAATAAGTACAAGAATACCTGCAACAAAAGGTTAGTGATCACGATAGATATGAAAACAGAAATAAACATTGACATAATAATAAAAATACCTATGAGGTGACGGTTAAAAATTTGATCGGAGCGGAGCCAGCACCTTAAAATGTGTGTATTTATGAAATCAATGAAAATTATTTATGTGCTAATGTTCCCTCGATACTTCCGTTATAGCATTAGCTCAACGGGTCGAATCCACAGGGACGGGAGGCGTTTTTATTCATGTCAGTTGTTAACAAGTTCTTCTTTGTTAAAAGAATGAGAAAAAGAAAATAAAAGAAAATAAATCCAGAAGTGATAGTTAGAGAAGGCGATGAAAGTGGCGATGTGAAAACAAAAGAAAAGTGGTTTGGAAAACAAAATAGAAAAGAAAATGAAACAAAGAAGAACTAAGAAGGTGGTGAAAACATTGATAAGAAAATGAGAAAAGTTTTTGAAAATTGTTTTTAAAACAAGATAAAAAGAATCATGAAAACTATGAAAGAAAACTCATGGCTACTAACTACTAATTGCTCTACTAACCATGCTAACCTCCTAGTGATAGTTGCCTCACATGGATCCTTGGCCATCACTAGTCCTTGGCTTCAAGGGACGATACAAAGCGTACCCCATAAGATTGTTCATCGACATTCAAAAAACACATCCATACCACATAACAAGTTGCAAGCTACTATTAAATCATCAAAACCAATTAGTGGTGAGCATGAAATAAAAAAGACTTTGCAAGTTAGCAAGTTAGTGGGTTAGGTATTAGAAATTTTAGAATGTTAGAATCCATCATCATGAGCCATCAATAGCTCTTGCAAGAGCAAGGCCTTGTAGAGGCTACTAGATTCATGTGGATTATCAACTAAGAGGTTAGATAATTAGTGGTTAGTAGTTAGATTTCCAGGAGAAGAAAAAATTAGCCAAGCATCATGTAGAAGATAGAGAAGATTACAATGAAGAGGAAAGGAGACACCTTTACATAGATTATCACCATCCATTACATCAATCTCTCTCTTTCTCTCTGAATCTCTCTGCCCTAATACATGATCTGAAAAGAAATGAAAATACAAAAGAAAAGAAGAACAACACCTACACTATCCTACACTAAAAGAGAAAAAACCTAGCCTAATTCTCAAACTACTTGCTTTTCAGGCCTCTGCAGGGGTTTTTATAGGCATAAGAGGGTTTTAGAAGACGAGACGAGCCCACGCGTCAAAAATCGACATGTGGGCCCACCACTTTGCCGCGGAAATGCAGCATTTCACTATGAAACTAGGGACTTAGGTCCCTGCTTTTGGCGAGCGTCTTCCCGTTGCTTCGAGGACCTTCTTAGTATATTCAGATTCTGATATTTTTGCTAGGATATTCGTCTGACGTGCGCAAGAATCTAGGTTCAATGCATCTTCTAGAAGCTCCCTTGCTTGGCCTCCAAGAAATTCAGATTTAATTACCCAAAAATGGCTTTAATTAAGCTCTTATTACCCTTTTGCCCTCCTTGTCTTGATTATCTATAAGAGAGACCAAAACACGATTTAGATCGACATTTTATTCATAAATTAGCAGGAAAATGCGATATAATAATGCAAAACTATAGACTAATCACACCCCTATACTTATCATTTTGCTCATCCCAAGCAAAACAGGAAAAAAAAACTAAACTACAAATAATATTACACCACTTTCGCAGGTAACGCGATTGGATTAAGCGTGTGCAACAAGCCGTTAAACCTGTAGGTTTCTCCTAGAGGAGGAGTATTATCTCTTGAGGGTTTTTAGCGAATTGCACCCACACAATTCATAAAGGAAAAAGACAAATGTTAGTATTTTGAAAACACATTTTGAAAGAGAGACAAGTTTTTGAAATATTTTTGCAAAAATATAAGCGATTTAAGATCATAAGTCCACCAAAAATTATTCTCCCTTAAACTTAGTCTATATGCAAGATCTTGTCTTCAATTAAGGTAAGAATTCAAAACTAGATTAAATATTTTATCCTTTATAAAACCTAGATAATGTGCACTTTGTGATAGTGAAAATTTCTGGGATTTCAACTCCAACCATCAAGCCATTTATTTATATATATATTTTTTTTTCTTCCCTTAGTTTTCTTAGGCTTTCTAGTTCACCCAGGTAGTGGGCCTTTAACCGATGACTCCCAGATCGGATAGTCTTAGGGCACCAGATGAGGAAACATCCCTCGGGTTTAAGGACTCGAGTAAACAAGGCCACAAAACTAGGGGGATTATTTGTTTCTTTTGAGCACTGTTAGGCGTGAATAATCATGCTTCTTGCGGCATAATTATCCAGCTTAATAAGTGATTTTCTCTTCATACATGTATTTTTCTTTTTATTTATTTTTGCTTTATGGCATTTTAGGTCTTTTTCCATCCTAAAAATTGTGTTTGTGTGAAGTACAAACTATCTAAGGCAAAAAATTCAAGATAAAATTATATCCCCAATCTTTTATACTTAACCTATAATTTTAAACAAGGTCTATTAGTTCAACTAGGCTTAAGATGTCAAAATTATGGTTTCCTTAATCTCTAAGATCATCTTAATTTTCTTTAAAATAGATCAAAACATTGCCTTTTATTTCAAAAAGTTTTAAAGAGAGAAAATCCTATACAAAGGGGAAGATTTCTAAAAGTATCATAAAAGAAGTGAAAAAGAAAGAAAATCTAAAAAATTCTATGTTAGTAAACCCTCCCCCACACTTATCTCATGCATTATCCTCAATGCATCGTGATGTATATATGCATGAGACAAATGGAGAGGGAAGGAAAAATCAACTCAAGGTGGTGGTTCCAGAGGCGGTCTGATTGGTCTATGAAATTCGGCACAATCCAATTTACGTGGAGTTCAGAGGAACCCACCAGAGACATCTATAATACAAACCATTATTATGATGTATATATGAATGATTTTTATTAAGAATTTTACCCCATCTAATTTCCAAATTTTCAAAATAATTTCGGAGTCATTATTTTCAACACCTTTGTCCCAAAATGGAGTATGAAAAGATGGAATGATTGATTTAGGCTCAGGAAGTACATGAACTAATATCCACTCAAGGATTTAACTTAAGTCAAGTAAAGGCTCAGAAGTCCAAATTGGTTCAGGAATCGGGTCCAAATAAAGAAATTAAAATCCTATTCCACTTTTATTTCCCCACAACAGAATGTGACTTTCTAAGATTGGTGATTCAAGTTCAAGAATGACAGGTGTGGGAACCAAAACAGACTCTAAAATGCAGCTCAAGTTGGGTAACAAAACACGAGTCAATATTGATTTAGGAATTTGAACTGAATCACAAATTTGAGGATCTAAGTCACTTTCTTATCTAAGTTCAATTTCTTTAAAAGAAAAACTTGCCAATTTGTCAATGGGACATTCAAAAGTATGAAATTGGTCAAGTTCAATTTGTTGATCATAAAAGATTGGCAATTCAATTTCACAAAGGATTGGCACAGGATCCAATGTTGACTCGAAAAAAAGCCTGAAATCAGGTAAAAAAAAACCTCAGTCATTATGGAATCAGGTAGTAAAATTGAATTACCAGGTTGAGGTTCAGGATCATATTCATGCTCAAATTCAATCTCAGAAAAAAGATAACTTGCCAAAATGTCAATGGAATTTTCAACATTTGAAGTTTGGTCAAGTTCAGAGTGGTGGATTGAAATTGAATCTTGATTTTCAAAACAACATGATTCTTTGGTTCTAACAGAATGGTTAGTGACATCAAGAATGGTCAAAGGGTGAGAATGGAGAGATTTGACCATTAAATCTATGTCATGATTATGAGCGATTTGAGCCTAAGTCATGACTTCAAGCATCTTTTCATAGTCGATTGGTTCATCATTTTGTTGCGACTGGGCCTAAAAGGATGAAGATTTGTTTTGGAAATTGTGGTGAAATCGTGAGTCCATCAGATTTGATTGTTTTTCAGACTGACGAATACTCATTTCTAAGATTGATGGTTTTCTATTTTGAACTGGTGGGACTAAGTATGAATCTTAGAAATAGTGTGGACTTGGGGAGGCTAACATTTTCTAAAAATTTTGTTCGGCCTCCGCATGGTTTCTATACTCTTTTCTAGCTCTAATTTTTCTTCAATTGGTAGTTCTAAAAAAGGAGTATAGGAAGAGAAACCGGGGAATGAATATTGTGTAAATTGTGGACAAGGTTGACAAGGTGGATAAGGAGGTTGAAAATTTGACTCGGGAGAGGTGAATCCCCATTGACTCTGTGAAGAGTGAAAATTATTTTAGAAATTATGGTTATAAGACTGGGGGTATGAGTTGTATTGATTCGGATAAGTCTAACCTGGTGTATTTGGTTGGTTCAAATTGTAAAAGTCGGGTTGGAATTATCTGAATCAAATGGGGTCAGTGTGAAATATGGATTCATTTTAGGATGGAAAGAATTGTTGTTGTTGAATTTCATTTCACAAACAATCACAGATAAAAAAAGAGAAAGCAAGCAACAAACAAAAAGAAAAGAAAAATCAAAACCAAGCCTAAACTAGGGTTGACCTAGACCTAGACGACTCCTAATTGGTCGATTACCCGGGGGAGGTTGTTGCTTGAATCTGACCACAAGCTAATCGGCCAGGTAGGGGCAAAATACGGTGGGAGGTATCCGTGCGTAAGCAACAGGCCTTAATTACGTCAAACCACGGTATCTTCGAGGCGTAACCTCTTAATCCCCAACCTTAGATACCGATTTCACAAGAGTAAGATTCAAAACAAGTTCCACCCTCGGTCAATCTCTTAATGAGTTTGTTATATCCCTAGGGCCAACGTCTATCAATTTTTATTAGGGCTTGGGCTGTGTGAGTGGGGAGGTGATTTTTGGGCTAAGAAAGGGTGATGAAATCCCCACCTTATCTTGTATTGGGTTATGCCCTTAAATCCAATTCGTGCAAGTGTGCCATATAGACAAGAATATAACACAAAGCGAATAATTCACCCACGTGTTTGTCCTATGCTATATGCAATGCCATATGTACATTTCAATCCAGATCACAACAACAGAACAAAATACAGTATATTAGCGTTGAATTGACACGTCCCTAAATGCAAAAGTCTAAACCATTTTAAAAGCATCCAACTACCGTATTTTAGTTCTTTAATTTATTACAATGTGTAGGCAATCAAAGTGGAAAAAATAGATAGCAGAAATCACAGATATATGCAATTTCAGCCTACAAAATATAAGGCCAAGTTCTTATAACAGTGCAGCGTTTCTGCGGTCTTTAATGCGTTTCTGTAGCAAAATTTTTAGCAACAGCTCCCTGCTTTCTTCAACAGAGAGATGCAAGCAAGCTTAACTGTCTTCAATGTTTATATTCTACAATTATTACCCTGCACACCAAAACAGAGAAAAAAATATTAACAAAAACGTGAAATCAAAACCATTCCCACCCCGGCAACGGCGCCAAAAATTTGATCAGAGCGGAACCAATACCTTAAAATATGTGTGTATTTATGAAATCAATGAAATTTATGTATATGATAATGTTCCCTCGATACTTCCGTTATAGCATTAGCTCAACGGGTCGAATCCACAGGGACGGGAGGCGTTTTTATTCACGTCGGTTGTTAACAAGTTCTTCTTTGTTAAAAGAATGAGAAAAAGAAAATAAATCCAGAAGTGATAGTTAGAGTAGGCGATGAAAGTGGCGATGTGAAAATAAAAGAGAAGTGGTTTGGAAAACAAAATAGAAAAGAAAATGAAACAAAGATGAACTAAGAAGGTGGTGAAAACATTGATAAGAAAATGAGAAAAGTTTTTGAAAATTGTTTTTAAAACAAGATAAAAAGAATGATGAAAACTATGAAAGAAAACTCATGGCTACTAACTACTACTTGCTCTACTAACCATGCTACCCTCCCAGTGATAGTTGCCTCACATGGATCCTTGGCCATAACTAGTCCTTGGCTTCAAGGGACGATACAAAGCGTAGCCCATAAGATTGTTCATCGACATTCAAAAAACACATCCATACCACATAACAAGTTGCAAGCTACTATTAAATCATTAAAACCAATTAGAGGTGAGCATGAAATAAAAAAGACATTGCAAGTTAGCAAGTTAGTGGGTTAGGTATTAGAAATTTTAGAATGTTAGAATCCATCATCATGAGCCATCAATAGCTCTTGCAAGAGCAAGGCCTTGTAGAGGCTACTAGATTCATGTGGATTATCAACTAAGAGGTTAGATAATTAGAGGTTAGTAGTTAGATTTCCAGGAGAAGAAAAAATTAGCCAAGCATCATGTAGAAGATAGAGAAGATTACAATGAAGAGGAAAGGAGACATCTTTACATAGATTGTCACCATCCATTACATCAATCTCTCTCTCTTTCTCTCTGAATCTCTCTGCCCTAATACATGATCTGAAAAGAAATGAAAATACAAAAGAAAAGAAGAACAACACCTACACTATCCTACACTAAAAGAGAAAAAACCTAGCCTAATTCTCAAACTACTTGCTTTTCAGGCCTCTGCAGGGGTTTTTATAGGCATAAGAGGGTTTTAGAAGACGAGACGAGCCCACGCGTCAAAAATCGACATGTGGGCCCACCACTTTGCCGCGGAAACGCAGCATTTCACTACGAAACTAGGGACTTAGGTCCCTGCTTTTGGCTAGCGTCTTCCCGTTGCTTCGAGGACCTTCTTAATATATTCAGATTCTGATATTTTTCCTAGGATATTCCTCTGACGTGCGCAAGAATCTAGGTTCAATGCATCTTCTAGAAGCTCCCTTGTTTGGCCTCCAAGAAATTCAGATTTAATACCCGAAAATGGGTTTAATTAAGCTCTTATTACCCTTTTGCCCTCCTTGTCTTGATTATCTATAAGAGAGACCAAAAAGCGATTTAGATCGACATTTTATTCATAAATTAGCAGGAAAATGTGATATAATAATGCAAAACTATAGACTAATCACACCCCCATACTTATCATTTTTCTCATCCCAAGGAAAACAGGAAAAAAAAACTAAACTACAAATGTTATTACACCACTTTCGCAGGTAACGCGATTGGAATAAGCGTGTGCAACAAGCCGTTAAGCCTGTAGGTTTCTGTTGGCCCAATGGCCTTCCACTCTAGTTTTGATGATGATCAACTCATGAAGTTATGTTTACTAATATTCTTGTGTTTCTAAGTTTCAGATCATTAACAGGATATTAGTTGGTGATTAGCTTCAACAAGATGATTAGAAGCTATTCATGATGATTCCGGTGCCAAAAGCTTAAAGATCATACCTTTGCACTTGGAGAATCACGGAGTTTTGGAGCAAGTCTACTTGAAGATGAAGATCGTCAAGAAGACTTAGGTATCTAGTTTAGAGTTTGTGTTTTAGATCCATATTTGTAAAGCTTAGTTTAGTTGATATGCTCAAGTGAACACAAAACACACACGTTTTATGATTTGATATTTGGTTTTTATGAATAGTTGATCAAAACAAGTTTACATATGTTATATGTATAGTAGATATTTTCTATGTATACATACGTGCTTTAACTTGGTAAACAAACTTATTTTGATATCCCTATTCATGTTTTGGAAAAATCAAGTTTGACAAAATACAAGGTTTTGTTTTTGATAAAATTTGCAAGACTCAAAAATGAATTGATATGTTGATATATTGTCTTGAAATTTTTATCACATGTTTATGTTTCAACATAAAATAATAAAACAAGTTTTATGGAATTTTCAGATATGATAAAAGGTTTTTATAAAATATTTTTCCAAAATTTTCTGACCTTGTTTTGTGCTGACATGCTGGTCGGTCGACCGCGACGGTCGACCGCACCAAGGGCCGGTCGACCGTTGCGGTCGACCGACGTGCACAGACGTGCACGTCTGTTAGGTACAGACACGGTCGACCGGGACGGTCGACCGAGTTGAGAGCTCTGCTCTCGGGTTTTATCGGTCGACCGGGCCGGTCGACCGCTGTTGCCCAACGGTTATAATTCTGACCGTTGGCGGTCGACCGGACCGGTCGACCGGTGGCCTGTCAGGCTGCCACATCAGCCTAACGGCTAGTTTTTCCTAGGGGCTATATATACCCTATTTCTCCATTGTTTTGGCTAAGATTTTTAGAGCTAAAAATTTCAGACTTTCTCTAGTGTTTAAAAGAGTTTTTAAAAGAGTTTTTAAGCTAAAAGGATTTCATCTTATTTGTTTTTGGGTTTTTGGAAAATCAAAGAAAGCTAGGGTTTTGGGAGATTGTTTTGTTTTTCATTTTCTATCATTTACAAGTGATTTCCCAAGTAGTTTTTCTTTGTTGCTGATTTCCAAAAACACCTTGTTTCCACACTTGAGCTATCACCTATCCTAATCTATTTAGGATCTTGTTTTGTGGAAAAAGAAAAAGGTAAGAGGTTTGTGGTTGAAATATACCACTTGTTGTAAACCCTTGATTTCTTGAGTTGCTCCCTCTTTGGTAGAGGTGGAGATTGTTGTATTGGGTTGTTGGTTTGGATCCCTCTTCGGTAGAGGTGATTGAGTTTGGTTGTAAACCTCTTCGGTAGAGGTGGTTGTTGTTGTTGTTGTTGGTTGTTGGGCCTCGGTGGAGGTTGTTGTTTGAGAGAGGAGTTCGGTACTCCTAGAGTTGTAAGAAATCCTCTTTGGTAGAGGTTCCCTCGGTGGGAGTTGAGATAGTGGAAATCCTACACGGTGGTGTAGGCGGGGATGTAGAGCAAGGTGCTCGAACCTCGAAACAAATCTTGGTGTTTGCGTATTGATCCATTGTCTCTCTAACTCTCTCTCTTATATTTGTGCAAAGCATCATATTCATATCATATCATATTTGCTTGTGTTGTGCATATTTCATATTGCCTTGCATTTATTCATATTGCTATTCATTCTTGATTGCTTGGCTTGATTGTGTGTGCACATATTTCTTATTGCTTGGATTGCTTGTGTGTGTGTGCCTAACTTGTACTCATCCAACAAGAGCTTCACATAGCGCCTCAACCCATTTCAAGGGGAATCAAGGGGAGTTAGTCCAGAGCCTCGCAAGGGGAATTCGGCTACACTTGTTGTATTGTATTAGTTTGTGCATAATTTGCATTAGCTTCTGCATTTAGCGCACTTAGTTTGCATTAAGTTTCTTAGATTAGCAATTACACCTATTCACCCCCCTCTAGGTGTTTTTCAATTGGTATCAGAGCTAGTGCTCCTGATACTTAGGCTTAACATCCTAGGAGTGATCCATTTGCTTGCTAATCTCATTTGCATTTGTTTGTTTGCACATTCATATATAGTTTACCATGGACTTCATGACCCCTCCTAGCTTTGACCCTTCCAACATTGATGTTTGGAAGTATAGGATGTCCATGTACCTAAAGACCCTAGGTTTGCATGTTTTCCTTGCGGCCACCAAGAGATGTTATCTTGGTGATTGCAATCATATAGGGGCCAATGCACAAGCCCTAGAGGCCATTAGAAGCACTTTATCTAAAGATTATCTTTTATGTGTTTCTAACTTTGATTCCGCTTTTGTAGTGTGGAACAAATTGACTACCACCAACACCTCCAAGCTTCAAGTCCAAATCCAACAAGAAGAGGAATCTAGTGGAGAATCCGAACCACAACAATGCTACATGGTCCAAGGGAATGACTCCCTTGAGGTACATTCGGAACCCCACTATGATAGTGATGATTGTTCTAGTTCTTCAAATGATCATATTGATGTCCATGCTATAAATGAAGAACTTTCAATTATTTGTGAAAAACTTATAGAAAAATATAAGATTTTGAAAAAGAAAAGTCTAGGAATTGAAAAAGAAAATAAGTGTTTACAGTCTAGACTTGATGTTGTTTTGCAAGAGAAAGAGGAGATTGCTAATGAAAGGGATTCATTAAAATCTCAACTTGGTCTTGCACTTAAAGAAAATGAGTTTTTGAAAAATAAAAATGATTGCCATGTTCTTTTGAAGAAAAATGAAAACTTGTCTTCAAAAATTGATTTTGTTTTAAAAGAGAATGTTGATTTGAAAAATAAAATTATTTCTATTTCAAATGATTTAGATGTGTGTTTAAAGAAAAACATAGTTTTGCAAAATAAGATTGATGCACATGTTTGCCATGCTAGGGTAGTATCACACACTTCACCTATTACATGCCACACTTCTTCTTCTAAGATTAATGATGATATTTGTTTGCTTAAGAAGAAGGTTGATTGTTTGGGCTCCACTATGAGCCAATGTGCCTTGAACCACAATCGGTTGGAAACCTTGGTTTGAAAGAAACAAGTTCCATCCTTTATGCATGCACACCCTTCACGGCATACACATGCTCCTCACGGACACACCCATCACATGTATGCTCATGTGTACACATGTACACATTGTGGACGTAAGGGCCACCTTGCTAAATTTTGTTTTGATAGATTACATACTACTAATTTAGCAAAGAAATTTGTTTGGGTTAGAGAAGGGACTAACCCCCATGGACCCAACAAGATGTGGGTACCAAAGACCACCCCTCCTATTTTTGATGTAGGTGTGGGCTCTCACATGACGTGAGAGTGATGACACCTTGGAGTGGATGCGTTCCGGACTTCATGGAAATCAAATTGGATGCATCACTTTCAAGGGAAGATTTGGTGGAGATGACCACCATGTTTTGGAGACAAGGAGAGTTGCTTCTTCGGTTTTGGTAACAATCCTTTACTCCCATTTATTGTTTACATGCTTTCCATGTTTTAATGTTTATAGCATGTTTTTGATGTCTATGGATTAGTATGTTCATTCCATGTTTATTAGATCCTTGACATACATATATAGTATTTGAGACACACATGCTTATATGAACCCATAATTAGTGTTCTCACTTTTGTTTGAGCTATAATGTACATCATGAATCTAATACATGTGAATTCACATAATAATCATATTTTAGTTTTCCATGATGACTTTTATCATGATGATTTTTATATGTGTTTTTGATGCTTCATGTTTTGAATATATGTTTAAGTGTTAGTTTTCATTAAGACTAGTTACATACTTGTACATAGGATGGGCTACAAATAAATCTATATATAGTTGGAATTGAATGCTTATTTGAACCCATTAGATGTGCTAGTATAGTCTAGTTTTGATGATTCATACATTTTAAACTTGTATTCCCATTTTTGAATATGTTTTGATGAATATGAGTTTCCATTTCATGTATATGTGCATTTTGTCAAAACATTAAGATACACATGTATACCCCTTGAGTCATTTGTTTCTCATGCAAATCTACTTATGGACTCATTTGTGTTTAGGGATATGTATGTATACTTAGTGTGTTGACAATACATACATATACCTTGAAATGAAAATTGATTTAATGTAAAGATTTAGATTTTCATGTTTTGATGTTTTTGTGTCAATATTTAACTTCATGTATATGTCTATCTAGTTCAAACTAATCTTATACATATACATCTTTTTGAGCCACGTGCCTTCATGAATACACATTTAGTGGACTCGTTTGTATCTTGGATATGTATGTATACTTTAGTTTGTATTAGACATACATATGCCGTGAAGATTAGATAGTTTTGATGATTTCGTGTTTTTAAGGAATAATTGAGCTTAATGAAATATTTTTCATGATTATGATCTTCACATATTATTTGTACACTCATATCTATTGCTCATGTTTTGTTTCTCATGAGGTATGCTTTATTGGTTAGAGTGATGATTATCATGTGAATTTCATTTTTTGTTTTATTCCTTGCTTGAAGGATTTCGTGCTAATTAACAAGTTTTCCATTTAACTAGTTGCGGTGTTCTTCACTTTGGTAGTGATTTTCAAACAAAACTACTTTTTCAAATCTATCCTTGAAAACCCCTACCTTCCAAGGGCGGTAGGATGGGAGATCATGTTCATGTATGCCCTAAATTGAAAATCTTTAAAACTTGAATTATGATTGGGTGGTAGAGAATATGATGTATACACTTGAACTTATTGTTATGTCAATTGGTATCATTGAACTCTTTCAATTGGTATCATTTTGATCTTCTTGTATACTCATATATGTTTTGTATGTATGTATGCTTTAAATTCCAAGTATATCAATTTCTATTGGTATTTATTTTTAATACATATATATGTTTGTGTTTATGCTAGTGCTTGAGTTTCAATTTTGTTTAAATTGATTACTTTTAAATTGTTATCAAGACTATGCATGTCTTTAGTTTGTTTTTCATAAAGGGGGAGAAAATTTGATTTTGTATTTCAATTGGTATTTGTACTCCCACTCTTTATGATTAAAAGTTGTTATTTTGAACATATGATATCAACATCAAATTTGTTTATATATTTTCAAAATGAAATATATTCTTACAATTGGTATCAAAATTTGTGTTTAGACATTCAAAATTTGTTATGTTGTTTTACAATTGGTAATTTGTTATGTTTAATTACAATTGGTATTTTCAAAATTTTGTTTAAAGAAAATATTTAAAGTTTTGATTTGTATTTCCTATATGCAAGGAGAGCTTAACATCTCTCTTACATATAGATTCATGTTGAGTATATTATAAATTGAGGAGCTTGACAACTCTTCTTTATATGATATACGTGTGTAGGGGGAGCTTCACATCTCCTCTTATGCATTACATAATATGTGTTATGTGAATTGGGGCTTGTCATCCCTTCTTCATGTAATGCATATGTGTAGGGAAGCTAACTTAGCGTCTTCCTCTTCATGAATGTATATAGCATATAACATATATTGATCCTTGTTTATTGGTATCAAGATACTTCATTGTCATATTTATCTATTGGTATCATGTTGTTTATGGTCACCCCTTATTGACCTTGTTTTTGTTTTAAACAAAAGGGGGAGAACATTGTTTGCATTGTTTTGATTGACAAAAAGGGGGAGAAAGATTTTTACCCCTCATTTTATCTATGATTTTGATTGTTTACCCCTTTGTTGATGATTGACAAAAAGGGGGAGAACTATTTGAGAGTTTAACATGCATATATAAAACTCAAATTACTTCTATGCATGATTGGTACATGTTTTTTATATGCATGCTTATGTTTTATATGCATATATTATGTTTTAATCTCAAGAATATTAAGTTTAATTGATATATAGAGTTTGCTTTGTAATTGGTATCTAGAGCTTATTTTGTTTTGAATATTCCATTTGATATCTAGAACCATTTATTGTTTATGCATTGCATACGCATGTTTCATGTTTAATACTAATTGCATATATTTATTGTTTATCCCTATGCATGAGTTAAGGGGGAGCTTCCTTGAAGCTTATCTTTAATCCATGTATATATAACTCCATGAGTTTTGTCATCATCAAAAAGGGGGAGATTGTTGGCCCAATGGCCTTCCACTCTAGTTTTGATGATGATCAACTCATGAAGTTATGTTTACTAATATTCTTGTGTTTCTAAGTTTCAGATCATTAACAGGATATTAGTTGGTGATTAGTTTCAACAAGATGATTAGAAGCTATTCATGATGATTCCGGTGCCAAAAGCTTAAAGATCATACCTTTGCACTTGGAGAATCACGGAGTTTTGGAGCAAGTCTACTTGAAGATGAAGATCGTCAAGAAGACTTAGGTATCTAGTTTAGAGTTCGTGTTTTAGATCCATATTTGTAAAGCTTAGTTTAGTTGATATGCTCAAGTGAACACAAAACACACACGTTTTATGATTTGATATTTGATTTTTATGAATAGTTGATCAAAACAAGTTTACATATGTTATATGTATAGTAGATGTTTTCTATGTATACATACATGCTTTAACTTGGTAAACAAACTTATTTTGATATCCCTATTCATGTTTTGGAAAAATCAAGTTTGACAAAATACAAGGTTTTGTTTTTGATAAAATTTGCAAGACTCAAAAATGAATTGATATGTTGATATATTGTCTTGAAATTTTTATCACATGTTTATGTTTCAACATAAAATGATAAAACAAGTTTTATGGAATTTTCAGATATGATAAAAGGTTTTTATAAAATATTTTTCCAAAATTTTCTGACCTTGTTTTGTGCTGACATGCTGGTCGGTCGACCGCGACGGTCGACCGCAAGTGCGGTCGACCGTCGCGGTCGACCGACGTGCACAGACGTGCACGTCTGTTAGGCACAGACACGGTCGACCGGGACGGTCGACCGAGTTGAGAGCTCTGCTCTCGGGTTTTATCGGTCGACCGGGCCGGTCGACCGCTGTTGCCCAACGGTTATAATTCTGACCGTTGACGGTCGACCGGACCGGTCGACCGGTGGCCTGTCAGGCTGCCACATCAGCCTAACGGCTAGTTTTTTCTAGGGGCTATATATATACCCTATTTCTCCATTGTTTTGGCTAAGATTTTTAGAGCTAAAAATTCTAGACTTTCTCTAGTGTTTAAAAGAGTTTTTAAAAGAGTTTTTAAGCTAAAAGGATTTCATCTTATTTGTTTTTGGGTTTTGGAAAATCAAAGAAAGCTAGGGTTTTGGGAGATTGTTTTGTTTTTCATTTTCTATCATTTACAAGTGATTTCCCAAGTAGTTTTTCTTTATTGCTGGTTTCCAAAAACACCTTGTTTCCACACTTCTATCACCTATCCTAATCTATTTAGGATCTTGTTTTGTGGAAAAAAAAAAAGGAAAGAGGTTTGTGGTTGAAATATACCACTTGTTGTAAACCTTGATTTCTTGAGTTGCTCCCTCTTTGGTAGAGGTGGAGATTGTTGTATTGGGTTGTTGGTTTGGATCCCTCTTCGGTAGAGGTGATTGAGTTTGGTTGTAAACCTCTTCGGTAGAGGTGGTGGTTGTTGTTGTTGTTAGTTGTTGGGCCTCGGTGGAGGTTGTTGTTTGAGAGAGGAGTTCGGTACTCCTAGAGTTGTAAGAAATCCTCTTTGGTAGAGGTTCCCTCGGTGGGAGTTGAGATAGTGGAAATCCTACACGGTGGTGTAGGCGAGGATGTAGAGCAAGGTGCTCGAACCTCGAAACAAATCTTGGTGTTTGCGTATTGATCCATTGTCTCTCTAACTCTCTCTCTTATATTTGTGCAAAGCATCATATTCATATCATATCATATTTGCTTGTGTTGTGCATATTTCATATTGCCTTGCATTTATTCATATTGCTATTCATTCTTGATTGCTTGGCTTGATTGTGTGTGCACATATTTCTTATTGCTTGGATTGCTTGTGTGTGTGTGCCTAACTTGTACTCATCCAACAAGAGCTTCACATAGCGCCTCAACCCATTTCAAGGGGAATCAAGGGGAGTTAGTCCAGAGCCTCGCAAGGGGAATTCGGCTACACTTGTTGTATTGTATTAGTTTGTGCATAATTTGCATTAGCTTCCGCATTTAGCGCACTTAGTTTGCATTAAGTTTCTTAGATTAGCAATTACACCTATTCACCCCCCCTCTAGGTGTTTTTCAGTTTCTCCTAGAGGAGGAGTATTATCTCTTGAGGGTTTTTAGCGAATTGCACCCACACAATTCATAAAGGAAAAAGACAAATGTTAGTATTTTGAAAACACATTTGAAAGAGAGACAAGTTTTTGAAATATTTTTGCAAAAATATAAGCGATTTAAGATCATAAGTCCACCAAAAATTATTCTCCCTTAAACTTAGTCTATATGCAAGATCTTGTCTTCAATTAAGGTAAGAATTCAAAACTAGATTGAATATTTTATCCTTCATAAAACCTAGATAATATGCACTTTGTGATAGTGAAAATTTCTGGGATTTCAACTCCAACCATCAAGCCATTTATTTACATATATATATATTTTTTCTTCCCTTAGTTTTCTTAGGCTTTCTAGTTCACCCAGGTAGTGGGCCTTTAACCGATGACTCCCAGATTGGATAGTCTTAAGGCACCAGATGAGGAAACATCCCTCGGGTTTAAGGACTCGAATAAACAAGGCCACAAAACTAGGGGGATTATTTGTTTCTTTTGAGCACTGTTAGGCGTGAATAATCATGCTCTTGCGGCATAATTATCCAGCTTAATAAGTGATTTTCTCTTCATACATGTATTTCTTTTTATTTATTTTTGCTTTATGGCATTTTAGGTCTTTGTTTCCATCCTAAAAATTGTGTTTGTGTGAAGTACAAACTAAGGCAAAAAATTCAAGATAAAATTATCTCCGCAATCTTTTATACTTAACCTATAATTTTAAACAAGGTCTATTAGTTCAACTAGGCTTAAGATGTCAAAATTATGGTTTCCTTAATCTCTAAGATCATCTTAATTTTCTTTTAAAATAGATCAAAACATTGCCTTTTATTTCAAAAAGTTTTTAAAGAGAGAAAATCCTATACAAAGGGGAAGATTTCTAAAAGTATCATAAAAGAAGTGAAAAAGAAAGAAAATCTAAAAAATTCTATGTTAGTAAACCCTCCCCCACACTTATCTCATGCATTGTCCTCAATGCATCGTGATGTATATATGCATGAAACTAATGGAGAGGGAAGGAAAAATCAACTCAAGGTGGTGGTTCCAGAGGCGGTCTGATTGGTCTATGAAATTCGGTACAATCCAATTTACGTGGAGTTCAGAGGAACCCACCAGAGACATCTATAATACAAACCATTATTATGATGTATATATGAATGATTTTTATTAAGAATTTTACCCCATCTAATTTTTAAATTTTCAAAATAATTTCGGAGTCATTATTTTCAACACCTTTGTCCCAAAATGGAGTATGAAAAGATGGAATGATTGATTTAGGCTCAGGAAGTACATGAACTAATATCCAGTCAAGGATTTAACTTAAGTCAAGTAAAGGCTCAGAAGTCCAAATTGGTTCAGGAATCGGGTCCAAATAAAGAAATTGAAATCCTATTCCACTTTTATTTCCCCACAACAGAATGCGACTTTCTAAGATTGGTGATTCAAGTTCAAGAATGACAGGTGTGGGAACCAAAACAGACTCTAAAATGCAGCTCAAGTTGGGTAACAAAACATGAGTCAATATTGATTTAGGAATTTGAACTGAATCACAAATTTGAGGATCTAAGTCACTTTCTTATCTAAGTTTAATTTCTTTAAAAGAAAACTTACAAATTTGTCAATGGGACATTCAAAAGTATGAAATTGGTCAAATTCAATTTGTTGATCATAAAAGATTGGCAATTCAATTTCACGAAGGATTGGCACATGATCCAATGTTGACTCGGAAAAAAGCCTGAAATCAGGTAAAAAAACCTCAGTCATTATGAAATCAGGTAGTAAAATTGAATTACCAGGTTGAGATTCAGGATCATATTCATGCTCAAATTCAATCTCAGGAAAAAGATAACTTGCCAAAATGTCAATGGAATTTTCAACATTTGAAGTTTGGTCAAGTTCAGAGGGGTGGATTGAAATTGAATCTTGATTTTCAAAACAACATGATTCTTTGGTTCTAATAGAATGGTTAGTGACATCAAGAATGGTCAAAGGGTGAGAATGGAGAGTTTTGACCATTAAATCTATGTCATGATTATGAGCGATTTGAGCCTGAGTCATGACTTCAAGCATCTTTTCATAGTCGATTGGTTCATCATTTTGTTGCGACTGGGCCTAAAAAGATGAAGATTTGTTTTAGAAATTGTGGTGAAATCGTGAGTCCATCAGATTTGATTGTTTTTCAGACTGACGAATACTCATTTCTAAGATTGATGGTTTTCTATTTTGAACTGGTGGGACTAAGTATGAATCTAAGAAATAGTGTGGACTTGGGGAGGCTAACATTTTCTGAAAATTTTGTTCGGCCTCCGCATGGTTTCTATACTTTTTTCTAGCTCTAATTTTTCTTCAATTGGTAGTTCTAAAAAAGAAGTATAGGAAGAGAAACCGGGGAATGAATATTGTGTAAATTGTGGACAAGGTTGACAAGGTGGATAAGGAGGTTGAAAATTTGACTCGGGAGAGGTGAATCCCCATTGACTCTGTGAAGAGTGAAAATTATTTTAGAAATTATGGTTATAAGACTGGGGGTATGAGTTGTATTGATTCGGATAAGTCTAACCTGGTGTATTTGGTTGGTTTAAATTGTAAAAGTCGGGTTGGAATTATCTGAATCAAATGGGGTCAGTGTGAAATATGGATTCATTTTAGGATGGAAAGAATTATTGTTGTTGAATTTCATTTCACAAACAATCACAGATAAAAAAGAGAAAGCAAGAAACAAACAAAAAGAAAAGAAAAATCAAAACCAAGCCTAAACTAGGGTTGACCTAGACCTAGACGACTCCTAATTGGTCGATTACCCGGGGGAGGTTGTTGCTTGAATCTGACCACAAGCTAATCGGCCAGGTAGGGGCAAAATACGGTGGGAGGTATCCGTGCGTAAGCAACAGGCCTTAATTACGTCAAACCACGGTATCTTCGAGGCGTAACCTCTTCATCCCCAACCTTAGACACCGATTTCACAAGAGTAAGATTCAAAACAAGTTCCACCCTCGGTCAATCTCTTAATGAGTTTGTTATATCCCTAGGGCCAACGTCTATCAATTTTTATTAGGGCTTGGGCTGTGTGAGTGGGGAGGTGATTTTTGGGCTAAGAAAGGGTGATGAAATCCCCACCTTATCTTGTATTGGGTTATGCCCTTAAATCCAATTCGTGCAAGTGTGCCATATAGACAAGAATATAACACAAAGCGAATAATTCACCCACGTGTTTGTCCTATGCTATATGCAATGCCATATGTACACCTCAATCCAGATCACAACAACAGAACAAAATACAGTATATTAGCGTTGAATTGACACGTCCCTAAATGCAAAAGTCTAAACCATTTTAAAAGCATCCAACTACCGTATTTTAGTTCTTTAATTTATTACAATGTGTAGGCAATCAAAGTGGAAAAAATAGATAGCAGAAATCACAGATATATGCAATTTCAGCCTACAAAATATAAGGCCAAGTTCTTATAACAGTGCAGCGTTTTCGCGGTCTTTAATGCGTTTCTGTAGCAAAATTTTTAGCAACAGCTCCCTGCTTTCTTCAATAGAGAGATGCAAGCAAGCTTAACTGTCTTCAATGTTTATATTCTGCAATTATTACCCTGCACACCAAAACAGAGAAAAAAATATTAACAAAAACGTGAAATCAAACCATTCCCACCCCGGCAACGGCGCCAAAAATTTGATCGGAGCGGAACCAATACCTTAAAATATGCGTGTATTTATGAAATCAATGAAAATTATGTATATGCTAATGTTCCCTCGATACTTCCGTTATAGCACTGGCTCAACGGGTCGAACCCACAGGGACGGGAGGTGATAAAAGCATTAACAGTTTTTATTCACGTCAGTTGTTAACAAGTTCTTCTTTGTTAAAAGAATGAGAAAAAGAAAATAAAAGAAAAGAAATCTAAAAGTGATAGTTGGAGAAGGCGATGAAACTGGCGATGTGAAAATAAAAGAGAAGTGGTTTGGAAAACAAAATAGAAAAGAAGATGAAACAAAGATGAATTAAGAAGGTGGTGAAAACATTAATAAGAAAATGATAAAAAGTTTTTGAAAATTGTTTTTAAAACAAGATAAAAAGAATGATGAAAACTATGAAAGAAAACTCATGGCTACTAACTACTAATTGCTCCCCTAACCATGTTAACCTCTTAGTGATAGTTGCCTCACTTGGATCCTTGGCCATCACTAGTCCTTGGCTTCAAGAGACGATATAGAGCATGGCCCATAAGATTGTTCATCAATAATCAAACAACACATCCATACCACATAACAAGTTGCAAGCTACTATTAAATCATCAAAACTGGTTAGAGGTGAGCATGAAATAAAGAAGAAATTGCAAGTTAGCAAGTTAGTGGGTTAGGTGTTAGAAATGTTAGAATGTTAGGATTCATCATCATGAGTCATCAATGGCTCTTGCAAGAGCAAGACCTTGTAGAGGCTACTAGATTCATGTGAATTATCAAGTAAAAGGTTAGATGGTTAGTGGTTAGTAGTTAGATTGCCATGATAAGAAAAAATTAGCCAAGCATCTTAGAAGATAGAGAAGATTACAATGGAGAGGAAAGGAGACACCTTTATATAGATTGTCATCATCTATTACATCAATCTTTCTCTTTCTCTCTCTAAATTTCTCTGCCCTAATACATGATCTGAAAAGAAATAAAAATACAAAAGAAAAGAAGAAGAACACCTACACTATCCTACACTAAAAGAGAGAAAACCTAGCCTAATTCTCAATCTACTTGTGTTCCAGGCCTCTGCAGGGTTTTTTAGGCATAAGAGGGTTTTAGAAGAAGAGACGAGGCCTCGGGTCGAAAATCGACGTGTGGGCCCACCAATTTACCACGAAAACGCGGCATTTGTCGCGAAAAACGCAGCATTTGTCGCATTTCTGGGGCAAACTAGGGACCTAGTCCCTGGGTTTGGCGAGCGTCTTCCCGTTGCTTCGAGGACCTTCCTGGTATATTCGGATTCTGGTATTTTTGCCCGAATATTCATCTGACGTGCACAAGGATCTAGGTTCAATGCATCTTCTAGAAGCTCCCTTTCTTGGCCTCCAAGATATCCGGATTTAATTACTCGAAAATAGGTTTAATTAAGCTATTATTACCCTTTTACCCTCCTTATTTTGATTATCTGCAAGAGAGACTAAAACGCAATTTAGACTGACATTTTATTCATAATCAGCAAAAAAATGCGATATAATAATGCAGAACTGTAGATTAATCAGGTCTCCTAACAATTTCTCGGGAAAAACCAAGTACTACGATACTTTGGATCTCCAACCTAGGCATGTAAATTCAGGGTTTTCAAAAAGCGACCTAGTGAGTGGTAAAATGAAGAAAGCACTAATAGTATATTATAATAGTAGTACAACCATAATAATATATAATATATGTCTACCAATGATAACAATATAATTATGCTAACTATCGGTATAACTAATATAACAATGTTATATTCACACCATAACGTAGTAATACGTAGCATCCATGTTACAATGGTGATGCTACTACAATCTTATACAATTATATAAAAGAAATGGCAATTAAGATTATCGGAAAGAGACTTATATATATTATCAACCTTTCTACTATAAGGTTATTATAATCAATGTGAATTATACCATCTATATGTTATTATTAGTATGTGGAACAAAATACAATATTTAGTAATGTATTAATGTAATCAACTTATATAAATATATATATTTCATCTTTCATCATTTTTCATTTAATGTTTAAACACTAATAAAAATGGTATGATAGTATCGTGAATAACATGAATAATATGAACATGTGTATACATAAAGTACACAAGATACCCATACTAATATTCCGAAATCACATGAAATATGGAATACATGAAATGCAGAGTATATGTGTACATGAATAATATATCTGTGAAGAATACAAGGAGTGCAAAGTATATATGTGACATGATGGTAGATAAGATAGCAAAAAGTGTAATAAGTATAAATAGACAATAACATACATGAATCATGTATATCATATGATTTATACAATAATAACAATCAGTATCGCGTGAAATTTTAATTAATCTCTTTCAGTATCTCATACCACCTGCAGTTCATAACGGAGCCCATACTTTAACCAAATTCATCCAAACATGGCATACGGGTACCATTATTCGATGGGAGAGTGGCCAAATAACAAGCATTCCTGATATTACTATTGTTTATATTATTTTACTATGTTGATTGAAAACTCAATGGTCAAGAAGCTCTAATCAAGTCGGTGTATCCCATGCATGCTTGGGATCACGGCCTTAAAAAGACCTCTGGTTGCTGAAGCCAGGGTTAGCCCGCTAAAACGAAACAAGTAACGAAAAATGAGAAACGGGAAGGTTGTCAACACTATTATGTCATCTGGGACTAATATGGATCCATGACATCCACGCGATAAGACCTAGTCAACCGTCCAGCCTCCCCCATCCCCATGTTATATTTATTATATTTAAACTACACAGTGTATCGGGAACAAAAAAGTATATTGTACATGTAATAATATAATAGGACATGAACTTTGTTGATATCATTAAATAAAATAACGGAAAACGAGAAATAAGAGATGTGGGATTTTAGAGGCGGCCTCCGTGGCTTAGATCAACGTGGCACTTAGATCTACACATCACATATCAACAACACTCATGTCTAGTAACAAAAATATCTTATCGATATCAGTAACAGGAAATGGTCATTTAACATGAATACAGAAATATACAAGTAACATGAACAATGATCGATGCAACAAGATTACATAAACATTTAGAGCATGAATACAGGTGAATCTATGTAACAGTGATAATAGTATCTGATATAACAATTGTACATTGTAACAAGTATCTATATGACATAACATTGTTTAGTATACGAGAATATTTTTGTAATAATGATACAACTACATGGAATAACAGTGTCCGTATAATAGTGATATAAGCATGTGAAACTAAAGTATCTAGCATAATAGAGTATCTGTGAAATGATGACAGAAGAACATGAATAACAGTATTCGGTGTATTAGTGTATCCGTGTAATAATAATACAAGCACATATAATATCTGTAAAGCAGTGATGCTTGTACAGGAAACGTGAATGTCTATAACATAATGAACACATACCCGAACATGCAAGACCAATGTCCAGTGTACAGGAGTGTCCAGTGTAATAGAATATCCGCGTAGCGGTGCCAGTATTAAAATGACATGGACATGTATCAATTATTACTATTTTGTTATAACGATTTCAATATTATTAACATGATTAATATCATATAGTAATTGTATACAATTACCTACATTACCATATTTAAATGAGCAATTTATTTATAAGTCTGGATTACTCACTATCTTAATAATTCAACTATATTATATATTTTATCAAGAAGCAAATTAATTTGTTGTTTTGTTTAACATGTTTAAAGAGTAATCATCCATATTTTAACTATAGTAATTTATCATTAATTATAACTTATTAAATAATATTTATAGTGATTTGCCAAAAATCCTGTTTTATTGATTAAACCAATCAATTAGTTACATTCAACCAGATAAAATATAATTTATAAAAACAAAACACTTACATAGGTATTACAGGAATGAAGCTCATATTTATACGATCGCAATGGTTTTAGGATTGTCCAGAACATACTCCGGATGCTCTGATCGGGGAAAACCGCGCTCAAAAAGTATATGTTTTGAAATCACGAGCTAAAAGTGCATGTGTTTTGGCTTCCTCGATACTTTCGTTATAGCTTAGAGGCTAAACGGGTCGAATCCATCAGAATGGAAGGTGATAGAAGCTTTACCGATATGTTCGCGTGTGTGTTAAAGTTTCTTCAAAGTTTTAAAGAATGAAAAGAAAAGAAAACAAGGAATGAAAGAGAAGAGTATGGTGAAAACAAAGAAGTGGGAAACATGAAAACATGATTTTTGTGATTTTTGATATATTTCTAAAACAAAGTAAAAAGAAAAGAAAACTCATGGCTACTAACTACTAATGGCTCGACTAACCATGCTAACCTTTTAGTGATACTTGCCTCACATGTATCCTTGGCCATCACTAGTCCTTGGTTCAAGAGCGTTTCAAAGCATGACCCATAAGATAACTCATCACATTCAAACTCAAGAAACAAGTGCAAGCTACACTTAAACTATCAAAACTAAATATAAGCAAGCATGAAATAAAGTAATGTTAGCTTGTTAGAGAGTTAGAATGTTAAAGTGTTAGAATCCATCATCATGAGTCATCAATGGCTCTTGCAAGAGTAAGGCCAAGTAGAAGCTATTAGATTCATGTGGATTATCAAGTATGATGTTAGCAAGTTAGTGGTTAGTGGTTAGTTGCCATGAGAGAAAATTAGCAAAGCATGTAAAAGGAGTTAAAGAGAAGAAAACAAGTAAAGATAAAGAGAGAATCTTTCATAGGGTGCCACCCTCCATTACAAGCACTCTTGCTTTCATCCTATGCACTACTCTTTTCCCTATTACAAGATCTATAAGAAATGGAAAATACAAAAGAGGAAGAAGAAGAACAACTAGCCTAAACTACCCTAAAAGCTGTATATATGGAGAAGAAAACCCTAAAACTCTCCTCAAAACTCCTCCTCTTTGAGCTCTAGAAATCCCAGGGTATTTATAGGCGAAAGGGAGCACCAGGGAGAGTGTACGGTGCTGCGCGTCAAATCACAACGCGCGGTTCCAAGGTTTTCCGCGGCCATAAAGGCACCACGGCGCGGCGCCGCCTACTATGTGCTGTCACTTTGTCCCGCTTTTTCCGTACTTCTTGGTTTCTGAATATGGGCACCCAGTTTTAACAGATTCACCCTCCAAAGCCAATGGCTATATGTGTAGGCTTTAAATCACCAAATAAATGGGATTTTGGGCTTCTTCTTCATTTCAGGCCATGGACCTAGAAACATACAAGAAAGGTGTTATTAGCAGAATTTCATATTTAATAAATGTGAAGATGTGTATAAAATATGCATATTTAGAGACTAATTACACCCCGACACTTATCTTTAGCTCGTCCCGAGCCGAACAAAAAAACTAAGTAAGAAGATTATTCCACCACTTTTACAGGTTATGCGATTGCACTAAGCGTGTGTAACAAGCCGTTAAACCTTCAAGTTTCTCCTAGAAGAGGAGTTTTATCTCCTGAGGGTTTTCAGCAGATTATATACCCACAAATTCATAAAGAAAAAAAATCAAATGTTAGTATTCTGAAAACGCATTTTTAAATAGTGAAAAGTATTGAAATATTTTTGCGAAAATTTAAGGGATCCAAGGTCATAAGTTAACCAGAAATTATCTTCCTTAAACTAAGTCCAAATGCAAAATCTTATTATAAATTAAATATAAGAATTTAAAATTGAATCGATTCTTTGATCTTTCATAAAACTCTTAGAAAAATATGCACTTTGTGAACTATGAAGATTTTTGGGATATTGACTCTAACTTTCATGCCATTTATTTGTGTATGTTTATTATTATTTTCTTTTTATCTTCCCTTAGTTTTCTTAAACTTTCTTATTTACCCGGGTAGTGAGCCTTTAGCTGGTGACTCCCAAACCAGATTGTTTTAGAGACCAGATGAGAAAATATCCCTCAGGCTTAAGGACTCGAGTAAATAAGGCCGCAAAACTAAAGGGGATGATTTTGTTTTTGTCCAAGCGTGAATAATCATACTTCGTGAGGCATAACTACGTAATGTCAGTAAGTGATTTTATCATCATTATACATACATACATACACACATATATATATATATATATATATATATATGATATTTTCATTCTTTGTTTCATTCCCAAAAAATTCTGTAAGTGTGAAGTGCATATATCTAAGGCAAAAAATTCAAGATCAAATTATCTATCCAATCTTACTTTCTTATCCTAAAATTTAAATAAGATTTATTATTTTGACTTAGTTTAAAAATTCATAATTTTAGGTGATCCTAATTCCTAAGATAATCTTAATTTTCTTAAAAATAAATCAAAATTATTTATCTTATTTCAAAAAGTTTTGTTTAAAAAAAGAGTTTATGTAAAAGAAAAATCTAAAAATTTTCTAAAAAGAAGTGTAAAAGAAAGAAAATTTAAAACTAACTATGTTAGTAAATCCGCCCCCACAATCTCATGCATTGTCCTCAATGCAACGTGAATGTGTATATGCATGAAACAAAATAGGGAAGGAAAAATTACCTCAGAGTGGTGGTTCTGGTGGTGGTTTGATTGGCCCACGAAATGCGGCCCAAATCATATATTATGGAATTCGTAGGAATCACCAGTGACCTCGCTAATACGACCTAATAAAAGAATGATTGATTGAATGGTCTTATTTAAAAATTATCCCCATCTAATTTCTAATTTTTAAAAATAATTACTGAGTCATTTTCTTCAACATCCTTGTCCAACAATGAAGTGTGGTTTTGGGAGATGATTGATTTTGACTCAAATGGAATAGGAACAAAAACCGATACCGACTCGGGAATTTGACTCAGATCAAGTCGAGATTCAAAAGAGGAGTCGAAATTGGTTCAAAAATGGGGTCCAAACTAAAGAATTGATGTTCACACACTTTCCCCGTTAATGAAGTGTGATCATAAGATATTGGTATTTTAATTTCATGGTGTACTGTACAGGATTCAATGTTGACTTCAGAATAGAGAAAAAATCTGATAAAGATACCAGAGTCATTATTGAGTCAAAAAGTGAAATAGAATTACCAGCTTGAGGTTCAGAATCACTTTCATGTTCAATTTTAGTTTCAAGAAAGCGATAACTTGCCAAAATGTAAATGTGATTTTCAAAACTTGGAGTTTGGTCAAGTTCCAATGGATGTGCTGAAATTGAATCTTGGTTTCTAAAATAACATGATTCTTGGGTCCAAACGATAGAATTAGGGATATAAGGATTGGTCAAAGGTTAACAAGAAAGACTTTCCTCATTCTCATTGATCAATTCACTCATTATTGAGTCTAATCTACTTATAGGCCGGGGAACAAATTTTGAGTGTGAATCATGTCTTCCATACTCTTGGCAATTGGTTCTTCTTGAAAAGGTGAGTATGAAAGTTGGTTTTGAAAATTATGGTGAAGTCGTGAGTTCATCAGATTTTGCGATTGTTGCTCGAACTCACGCAAGAGTTCTATATTCATCTCCAGGATGGATGGTTAATTCATTTTGAATCAGTGCAACTGGAAAACATGAGTATGACTCTTGAAATTTTGGTTGAGATGATGAGTCTAACGTACTTTGAAATTGTCATGCTATTTCATAAAAGACTTCCAAACTCTTTTCTAGCTCAAATTTTTCCCCATTTGGATGTTCTAGAAAAAGAGTATATGGAGTTTGATGTGGGAAGGGTTGTAAATTGAGCAAAATTTGAATTTGTTGTTGGGACTCAAGCATGGCTTCCATACTCCTTTCCAAATAGGATTTTTCTTCAGAGGGTGGTTTTGGAAAAGAAGTATAGTAAGCAATATCGGGGAATGAATACTGCGAAAATTGTAAACAAAGTGGTTAAAAATTAACTTGGGGGAGATGAATTTCCATTGATTCTATGAAGAGTGAAAATTATTTTGAAAATTATAGTCATAGGATTGGGGATATGGGTCATATTGAGTCAGATAATCCTAACGCGGCATATATGGTTGGCTCATATTATACATAGTCAGGTCGAAGTTATCCGAGTCAAATGAGATCGAAGTGAAAAATGGATTCATTTCGTTGGAAAAGTTTTGGTTATATTCTATTTTATCACAATAATCATAAAAAGAAAAATCAAACAAACAAACAAACAAAGAAAAAGAAAAAATTCAATAACAAGCCTATACTAGGGTTGACTAGACCTAGATGACTCCTAACTGGTTAGACTGTCTACGGGGGGTATATTGTAGGAATCTGACCACAAGTTAATCGGCCAGGTAGGGACAAGATCAGTGGGAGGTATCCGCGTTGGATCAACGGGCCTAATTATGCCAAACCACCGTTCTTCGAGATTTCGCCTCTCAATCCCCAACCTTTGACACCGATTTGACAAGAGTCAAATTCTATCAACTTTTTCCTTAGTTCAATCTCTTAAATGAGTTTGAGATGTCCCAGGGGCTAACTTCTAGCAAATTTTATTTAGGCTTGGGTTGTGTGAGTGGGGAGGCGATTTTTGAGCTAAGGAAGGGTAATGACTTCCCCATCTTATCTTGTATTGGGTTTTGCCCTTATGTCTGATTCGTGCAAGTGTGCAATATAGACAAGAATGAATACAAAAAAGCGAGTAAATCACTAAAGATTGTCCCAAGCTATATGCAATGTAATATGTACACCTCCGTCAAGATTACAACTACATAAGAACAAAATAGAGTATATTGGAATTGAAATCGACACGTGTCTAGATGCAGATGTCTATATCGATTTAAAGCATCAAATTTTTGTATTTTAGTTCTTAATTGTTATAGTGCACAGGTAATCTAAATAGAAATTAGCAGCAGAGTATAACAATATACAAAAATTTATCCAACCATACAAAAGAAAGTGTGGACTTCTGCAATGCCAAAATTTAATCTGCACACAAAAAATAAAGAAGAAAAGTTAACAAAAATGTGAGATCAAACTGTTCCCATCTCCGACAACGGCGCCAAAATTTGATCGGGGAAAATTCGCAGAAAAAAGTGTGCGCGCTTTTTCTTCCTCGGTACTTCCATTATAACATAGAGGTTAAACAGGTCGAATCCACAAAGATGGGAGGCGATAGAAGCTTTACCGATATGTTCATATGTATGTTAAAGTTTCTTCAAAGTTTTAAAGAATGAAAAGAAAAGAAAATAAGGAATGAAAAGAGAAGAGTACGGTGAAAACAAAGAAGTGGGAAACATAGAAAAGATAGTTTTTGTGATTTTTGATATATCTCTAAAACAAAGTAAAAAAAAAACTCATGGTTACTAACTACTAATGGCTCCACTAACCATGCTAACTCTTAGTGATAGTTGTCTCACATGTATCCTTGGCCATCACTAGTCTTTGGTTCAAGAGCATTTCAAAGCATGACCCATAAGATAACTCATCACATCCAAACTCAACAAACAAATGCAAGCTATACTTAAACCATCAAAACTAAGCAAAACCAAGTATTGAATTAAGTAATGTTAGCTTGTTAGAGAGTTAAGATGTTAGAGTGTTAGAATCCATCATCATGAGCCATCAATGGCTATTGCAAGAGCAAGGCCAAGTGAGGCTATTAGATTCATGTTGATTATGAAGTAAGAAGTTAACAAGTTAGTGGTTAGTAGTTAGTTACCATGAGAGAAAATTAGCTAAGCATGTAAAAAGAGTTAGAAAGAAGAAAACAAGTAGAGATAAAGAGAGAATCTTTCATAGAGTGCCATCCTCCATTATAAGCACTTTTACTTTCATCCTATGTACTACTCTCTTTTCTATTATAAGATCTACAAGAAATAAAAAGCATAAAAGAGGAAGAAGAAGAATAACTAACCTAAACTACCCTAAAAGTACAATATGGAGAAGAAAACCCTAAAACTCTCCTAAAAAATCCTCCTCTTTGAGCTCTGGAAATCCCAGGGTATTTATAGGCGAAAAGGGGCACCAGGGAGAGTGTATGGAGTCGCGCATCAAATTATGACGTGCGGCTCCAAGCTATGGCCACAGAAACGTGGCGATGGCAGCGTTTTCGCGGCAATAAAGGCACCACGCGCGCGGCGCCGCATACCACGTGCTGCCACTTCGTCCCCCTATCTGCTGTACTTCCTAGTTTCTGGTATGGGCACCCAGTTTTGACAGATTCACCCTCCAAAGTCAAAGGCTATATTTGTATGCTTTAAATAACCAAATAAATGGGATCTTGGGCTTCTTCTTGATTTCATGCCATGGATTTAAAAACATACAAGAGAGGTGTTATTAATAGAATTTCATATTTCATAAATGTGAAGATGTATGAAATATGCATATTTAGAGAAAAATCAATCTCCAGATATAGCCCGAACGCTAAAATTAATAAAAATAGATTAAATATATAATAAATATGTCAAAAATACAAATGTTAGAAATTACCAAGGGGTTTTCTGTAATTTTACCTTTTTATTTTGGATGTGGGTTTGGCAGGCTAACGGGTTGTGTTTAGATCCACTATCAGATCCATTAGACTTAAATGAAAATGGGTTATGGGTTATAGGTATGGGTTATTGAATTTTGATAATCGGGTTTAAATCCAATAGAGAAAGGGAGAGAGAATGATTAAGAGAGAAAGAGAGGAAGAGGAAGGAGCACTCGTTGGGTGCTGGCGGTGGCCAGTGGCGGGTAAGGCGGCCACGATGGATGTTGCGCAACCGTGGGCAGTGACAGCTGGCCGGCGGTGATGATTTGGCCATCCAGCCGGCAAGGAGAGAAGGAGAAATAGATGAAGAGAGAAGAGCGAAGAAAGTACGGGCATGAAAAAGAGGAGGGAGGAAAGGTGGTGGTGGGTTTGGCTGGGAAGAAATGGAGGAGAAGACGGCGGTGGTGGCACTCGTCGCCAGCGAGGGTAGGAGGCAGGGTGGCGGCCAGAGGAAGGAGGAGGAGAAAAATGAAGAAGAAGAATAAGAAGAAGAAAAGGAAGGAAAGGAAAAGAGAGTAAGTAGGGGAGAGGAGAAGGGAGTTTGCTAGTTGGGCGGCGCAGTGGCGGTACGACAGCGGCACGGCAAAGGTATAGTCACCGATGATGGCTCAGACCTGTGAGAGATAAGGAGAGGAGAGAGAGAGAAAAAGTGATGGGGAAAAGAGAGATGCAGAGTGGGTGAGAGAAAGAGAATGGAGAGGGAGATTTAGGGGGGAGAGTGTGAGAGAGACATATAAAGAATACGGAATTAAAAGAGAGGGAGAAAGGCAGTGGGAATTTGATGGCTTGCAGGGGAAGAAAGAGACGGATTAGAGGACAAGAAAGGATTTAAGAAATTTAATATTATTTTATTAATATTATTTTAGTAAGTCAAAATTTGACTAGTCCTGAATGGTTTCCAAAACTTTTGTAAAATAGTAAATATTATCTGAAGGAATAATGCGAAATTGGATTCTAGAAATTCAATCTGATTTGCAAGTTAAAAATGTATCAGGATACCTGTTGACAACAGTTCTGCCAGATTTTCGATTAATTCAAAAAAAATCTCCAAAAATACACTAAATTAGAAAATATGATTTTGAAAATAATATAGAAGCAGATTTCAAAAACTTAATTTAGTTTGAGAATTAAAAATCCTAGAACCGATTATCAGTATCGGTCGACTCTGGTCTGGAGAGTTTCCAAATTAATCTAGAAAAAATCCAAAAATTCTGAAAATTCCAAAATATAAGAAAATGATATCTAAGACTAAAACTAGTTCAATCTAAGTACTAGAAAAGTCAAAATCAAATTTGCACGCCGATTGATTACTAAACAGTGACGCATATATCTAAAACTGGAGGGTTACAGTTTCTGAAGGCTGTTCAGGGTTGAGGATAAATTCCTTGAGATATCCTCTATTTTCCACCTCTAGAGCTATCTCATGAGAGAGTGTCAATCCACCGTATGGTGGACCATTCCGTCATGGAAGGCACAGTATTCTCCGGCTTGGGATCCTTCGGATTTGGCGAGAGTGGCCTTGGGTGCCTTCACTCAGTCTTGATGCTTGATGGCGTTGAAGATGTGGTTGATTGCACATATTTATTACATTATTCTTTATTACATTTTCACATTTATCATGTAATAAATCTGTTAAATTCGTTATCTTAAATGTCTATTTTGCATAAGATAATCATGGGGAGAAAGAGGATAAAATTAAATAAATATCAGTTAAATTCTGATTTAACTAGATTTATTTGGTTAGAGGAGGATGATCCCAAATACAATTGGTTAAATTCAGTTTTTGGTGAATCAAGTGGTTAAAGCTAAAGATCAACTGAGGTTAACATCAAATATAGAGTCCAAATCTAAAGGGATAAATGGATAGATAGAAGATCAACTAATGAGATGAAGCAATTTTGACTCAGATTTTGACTGGATACATTTTAGTATTTGAATCATAACATTCACTACCGAAACTCAAATCTAATGATTCAAGATGATCTAATAAGAAGACTTAAAGGGCTACAATTTTTAAGTTTATTACTATTTCTAATTCTCTCATTTGACAAGTTATATTCAACAATCAATACACTAATAAGCTACAGATCAGAACTGAATATCCACATCAAATCATATTTGGAGATAAGGGGAGGATTCAAATTCAGAAATAGTCAACTCCCCTTATTTTTAGACTCATTTTCTTATCCATTTCTATCCTATAAATACCCCACACATCAGAGGCAGAAGGACCATGTAGAGATAGGTTCTAGGCCAGTTTTTCATTCTTTTTATTGTAGGTTTTTATTTTTCTTTTTATGCAATTTTCAATTTTCATTTATGTAATTCAGAGGAGATCAGAGTTTCATAGGAGAATGAGAGTGAAGCTTGTGCTGAGAGTGACACCGGTGTAAGTTTTTCTTCTTTTCTCTTATTGTTACAACATTGAATCTATGTTACATTTTTATATTCTTCTTTGTTTCTTGTACTCTTCTTCTTCTTTTCTACTTCGCTTCTTTTGGTTTTGATGAATATCCAAATGAATCTAGAAGCATCAGTATAGCCATGTTTGTGTGAGTGCCAACGATAGTTCATGATGATGTTCTCCTCCTCAAGATTCTATATCATTTCATTCTTATTCGTCATGATGATGTAATGCGAATGGGGACTGAGCTTGATCTTATGGGTTATGCGTTGATCGCCTCCGAAGTAAGATAAAACATGTAAGGATTCTAGGTAAGTCATCAAGCAGAGGAGGTAAGTATATCTTTTAGCTTTTCTTTCTTTTCTATTAATTCTTTAGTTTAGATCACCAACACCATCAACACCCAACTCTTTTACCACTCTTTTTAGCTTCTTTGTATATATCTATTTTCTATTTTCTTCACCTTCTCAATCTTCCTCTTTCTTCCTAACTTTACTTTAACTTATTTTTCCTTTTCTTTTAAAGAACTAAAAGAAGATCTTTAACCATTGAATGCAACAAAAAAGAGAGCTTGCTAAAAAAGCTTCCATCGCTAGTCCTTCATTGTGGATCACGACCCGCATAGCCATTTGTTATTGCGGTAGTATTGAGTACTTGCACTCTTTATTCTAAGTTCTGAAATTCTGTATTCTTGTGTGCAGGTTTTATTTAAATCAAATTTTGGCGCCGTTGCCGGAGAGGGACGGTAAGTAATCCTCTTTTTAAATTTACATTTTTAGTTAACCTTCTTCTTTATTCTTGGTATATAGGTTTAACAACAAGGAAAATTTTTTTTGCTGGTGGACATATAAGTGGCCCTGGACTCTGCTCAAGAAAGCAGAGCCCATAAGCCCTCAGATTTGCTACATTCCAGTGGCAATCTGAGTGAACTACTAACCTGTATTTTTGTAGGTTGGCTGAATTGCAAAGCTAAAATTCTGTAACTATTTATTTTCTTGTTTGTCTCACTGTACATATTTTCTAACTTCAACAGTAAAATATGTTTGTTAAACGCTAAAACCAGTTTAGACTTTGCATTTAGGCATGTGTCTAATTTGTGTACATTTTTTTTATTACTGTTGAAGAGTGCTGGAGCAAAAGGTACGTATGCATAGTATATAGTTTAGGAAACATTCTTGGGTGATATTTGCCTGTGAATGTTACTATTCTATATCTTGCACATTTTGCACAATCAATCTTAATGGCTTGTCCTATAAATAAGATAAGGTGGGGAAGTCATTACCCTTCCTTAGCCAACAAATATTCTCCTTACTCACTAACCCAAGCCTAACTAAAACTGAGTAGATGTTGGCCCTAGGGACATCTCAGACTCATATATGAGACTGACCTAAGGGGGAAGTTGATTTGAATTTGACTCTTGCCAAATCGGTGTCTAAGGTTGGGGATTGAGGGGCGAATCCTGAAGGTTGGTGGTTTGGCATAATTAGTACCACTGCTTAGGCACGGATACCTCCCACTGATCTTGCCCCTACCTGGCCGATTAACTTGCGGTCAGATTCAACAATATACCCCCCGTGGACAGTCTAACCAGTTAGGAGTCGTCTAGGTCTAAGGTCTACCTTAACTTATCTTAGATTTTTTTATTTGTTTGCTTATTTGTTTATGTTTCTTTGTTTGTGTTTGACATTTCTTGTGTGATATGACTTATAACAACAATTTTCAATTTTAATGGTAAACCATATTTCACCCCATTTGACTCGGATAATTCCAACCAGAATTTTTACAATATAAACCAACCAAATACACCGGGTTGGACTTATCCGAATTAATATAACTCATGCCCCTAATCTTATGATCATAATTTCCAGAATAATTTCAACTCTTCACAGAGCTAATGAGGATTCAGCTCCCTCGAGTCCAATTTTCAACCAACTTGTCCTCCTTATCCACCTTGTCCACAATTTTCACAATATTCATTCCTGATTTTGCTTCCTATACTCCTTTTCTAGATCAACCTATTGAAAAAAAAATCCGACCTAGAAAAGAGTATAGAAGCCATGCAGGAGGCCGAACGAAAATTTCAGGCCTTCCTAATTCCACAATATTTCCAAGATTCATACTCAGTTCCACCAGTTTAAAATAGAAAACCATAAATCTTGAAAATGAATATGTGTGAGTCCGAGCAACAATCATAAAATCTGATGGACTCACAATTTCATCACAAATTTCAAAACAAAACTTCATCTTTTCAACTTCAATCGCAACAAAATAATGAACCAATCGACTGCTTGAAGCCATGACTTAGCTCAAATCACTCATAATCATGACATAGATATAATGGTCAAAACTCTCCATTCTCACCCTTTGACCATTCCTGATATCGCTGACCATTCTGATAGAGCCAAAGAATCATGTTATTTTAAAAAACAAGATTCCATTTCAGCACACCCATTTGAACTTACCCAAAATCCAAATTTTGAAAACCACATTGACATTTTGGCAAGTATCCCTTTCCTGAAATTGAACTTGAGAATGAATATGATCCTGAACCTAAATCTGGTAATTCAATTCTACTTTCTGATTCAATAATGACCCTGGTATCTTCATCAGATTTCAATCCTTCTCTAAAGTCCACATTGGATCCCGCGCCTGCCCATTGGAAAATTGAATCACCAATCTTTTATGATCATCATATTGAACTTGACCAATTTCATACTTTTGAAAGTCCTATTGATAAAATGGCAAGTTCTTATTTTTATGAAATTAAACTCAATAAGGAATGTGACCTTGAGTCTCAAATTTGTGATACAGTTCAAATTTTTAAATCAATATTGACTCCTATTTTGCTACCTGATTTGAGCAATATTTTAGAGTCAGTTTTGATTCCTACACCGGTCATTCTTGAAATTGAATCACCAATCTTAGAAAGTAACATTCCCTTGTGGGGAAATGAATGTGGACTTGAGTTTCAACTTCTTGATTTGGACCCACTTCCTGCATAAATTTTGACTCCTTAACCTTTACTTGACTTCAGTCATTTTCCTAAGTCGATTGTAGTTCATGCCCTTCCTGATTCCAGATCAATCATTCCATCTTTTCATACTCCATTTTGGGACAGAGGTGTTGATAAAAATGACTCTGAAATTAGTTTGAAAATTTAAAAATTAGATGAGATAAAATTCTTAATAAAAATCATTTATATATACATCATTTTAGTGGTTATATTAGAGAGGTTTCTAGTGGGTTCCTCTGAACTCCACGCAAATTAGATTGGGCCGCAATTCGTGAACCAATCAGACTACCACCGGAACCACCACCTTAAGGTAATATTTTCTTTCCCTTTCTTCTTTTTCATGCATCTATGCATTAATTCATACATTGAGGACACTGCATAAGATAGGTGTGGGAGAGGGTTCTAACATAACTTAAGTTTTCTTTTTATTATTAAAAAAAGAAAATTTTTATTATTAACATTTTCTTTAGTTTTAAAAACTTTTTGAAAATTGAAATAATATTTTGACATATTTTTTGTAAGAAATTAAGTCAATTTTAAGGAATAGGAGAATCATAATTTGGATTTTTTATACTTGGTCAAAATAAGATTATTTTTTGATTTTCAAGGTTAGGAAGAAAATTTGAAAATGTAATTTAGTTTAATTTTTACCTTGATGATATATGCATGCTTTGTACACTCACACACTTAGGATTCAAAAATAAAAGATTCTTATACCTTATAAAAAAGAAAAAACAATAAATATATATATATATATAATTCTTTGATTAAGCTGGATATTTGTGCCTCATAAAGCACAAGTATTCACACTTAAAAGCGGATCATATAATAAATTCTTAGTTTTCTGGCCTTGTTTTCTCGAGTACTTAAGTCCTTGGGGTGTTTTCTCACCCGGTGCCCTAAGACCGTTTGGGGTTTGGGAGTCATCAATTAAAGGCTCGTTACATGAGCAGATTAGAAAGCCTAATAGAACTTAGGAATAATATCACTATAATTAAAAAACAAAAGAAAAGAAAAATAAGGTATAAGAGTTAGAGTTAAAGAACCCCGAGTCAAAATTTTACGATCACAAAGGTGCATATGACTTAGAGTAAAATAATAGATTAGATGAGAAATATAGTATGACTTCATTCCTTGGTTGATAACAAGTTTTTGAATTAAGACTAAGTTTAAGAATGAAAAATTCAATTTTTCTATAACTTATAGATTATTTGAACTCTTACAATAATACTCCAAATATTCTTCTTTTTCAAAATATGTTTTAAATACTAACATTTTTTCTCTTTCTTTATGGATTTTGTGGGTGTAATCCACTGAAAACCCTCATGAGATAAAACTCATCCTCTAGGAGGAACTTAGAGGTTTAACGGCTTGTTGCACATGCTCAGTGCAATCGCGCGACCTACGAAAGTAGTCTAATAATCTTTTATTTAGTTTTGTTGTTTTACTCGAGAACGAGCAAAAGATAGGTGCGGGGGTGTGATTGCACACATTTATTACATTATTCTTTATTACATTTTCACATTTATCATGTAATAAATCTGCTAAATTCCTTATCTTAAATGTCTATTTTGCAGAAGATAATCATGGGGAGAAAGAGGATAAAATTAAATAACTATCAGTTAAATTCATATTTAACTAGATTTATTTGGTTAGAGGAGGATGATCCCAAATCCAGTTGGTTAAATTCAGTTTTTGGTGAATCAAGTGGTTAAAGCTAAAGATCAACTGAGCACAACGTCAAATACAGAGTCCAAATCCAAAGAAATAAATCGATAGGGAGAAGATCAACTGATGAGATGAAGCAATTTTAACTCAGATTCTAACTGGATATATTTTAGTATTTGAATCATAACTTTCGCTACCAAAACTCAAATCTAATGATTCAAAATGATCTAGAAAGAAGACTTAAAGGGATACAATATTTAAGTGGATCACTATTTTTAATTCTATCATTTGATAAGTTATATTTAGCAATTAATATACCAACAAGCTATAGATTAGAACTGAATATCCACATCAAATCAAGTTTGGAGATAAGGGGAGGATTCAAATTCAAAAATATTCAGCTCCCCTTATCTTTAGACTCATTTCCTTATCCATTTCTATCCTATAAATACCTCACACATCAGAGGCAGAAGGAGGACCATGCAGAGATAGATTCTAGGCTAGTTTTTCATTCCTTTTAGTGTAGGTTTTTATTTTTCTTTTTATGTAATTTTTAGTTTTTATTTATGTAATTCAGAGGAGATTAGAGTTTCATAGGAGAATGAGAGTGAAGCTTGTGCTAAGAGTGACACCGTTGTAAGTTATTCTTCTTTTCTCTTATTGTTACAATATTGAATCTATAGTTATATTTTTATGTTCTTCTTTATTTTTTGTACTCTTCATCTTTTCTACTTCTCTTCTTTTAGTTTTGATGAATTCCTAGTGAATCTAGAAGCATCAGTATAGCTATGTTTGTGTGAGTGCCAACGATAGTTCATGATGATGTTCTCCTCCACAAGATTATCATTTAATTCTTGTTCGTCTTGATGATGTAATGCGAATGGGTACTGAGCTCGATCTTATGGGTTATGCATTGATCGCCTCCGAAGCAAGATAAAACATGCAAGGGTTCCAGGTAAGTCATCAACCAGAGGAGGTAAGTATATCTTTTAGCTTTTCTTTCTTTTCTTTTAATTCTTCAGTTTAGATCACTACACCATCAACACCAACTCTTTTATCACTCTTTTCAACTCTTTGTATATATCCATTTTCTATTTTCTCTACCTTCTCAATCCACCACTTTCTTCGTAACTTAACTTAAACTTATTTTTTCTTTTCTTTTAAAGAACTAAAAGATGATCTTTAACCATTAAAGGTAACAAAAAAGAGAACTTGCTAAAAAAGCTTCCATCGCTAGTCCCTCCTTGTAGATCACGATCCGCATATCCACTTGCTATTGCGGTAGTATTGAGTACTTGCACTCTTTATTCTAAGTTCTAAAATTTTGTATTCTTGTGTGCAGGTTTTATCTCAATCTTTGGTACAAGGAGATTTTGAACAGGGTGAAGTTGGCTCACACTCCATAGGACTTGGCAGGGTTTCAAGGGGCAGTTTGCAGATCGCGCTGGAAACTTGTTTCTGAGTCTTTGAGAAGGCATTCTGCGTATTCGGCTTCTCCCCTTTATCCTCTCCCCTAGATGAGCGATCGACTGCACTACAGGTGGCATCCTTAATCTGGATGTACTACTAAACATGAGAGAGAATATCCCCCCTCTTGGTTACTTCTTGCTTCACCAAGTTCTTATAGAATAAGTGGGTGACTTGCAGCCCATTGACGAACGTCATGGTAGGCACATCATCATTGTCGTTTAGACCAAGGCCATCTGACCTTGGAAATAACTGATGTAGTGCTGGAGACTCCCTTCACGCTTCATCTTGATTATGAGGAGGTGATTGTTGTTCTTCAGCTCTTGCCAAGAAGCGTACTAATGGTAGAAGGTCTGCATTACTTCTTCGAAGCACCAGAGTGAATCTCTCGGGAGTGAATAGAACCAGTAATAGGTAGTGCCTTTGAGATTGGAGGGGAACACGCGGCTAAGAAGAAAGTCATCGTGAAAGTGAACTGCCATCTTTTCCTGGTATTGTCAGAGGTGCTGGATGGGATCAGTCGTTCTGGAATAGTTTTTGATGCTCGACATTGATGTGCGAATTGACAAGTACACAGATTATTTACAAGTAATAAAGTGATGAATAAAGTATCGAACCCACGAGAATTGTTATCTTATTAAGTACCAAAAGTGTATTAACTCAAAGTTTTATTTGAAAGATGGATAAAGATAGAGAGTAAAATCAAACTAAAAATATATTGATTTTGGATAGGAAAGAAAGTAGGGCAATTGATTTCAACAAGTTAATAATTCGATTTAACAAGTTAATTGAGCTAGTAACTACATACTACTCATGTTAACAATCAAAAAATTCTATTTTAATTAGTATTCTCTATCGAGCAATATTAATTTTAAGATTCAGTTTAGAGCCCACAATCTTTCGATCCAGTGAATTTACTATCTATGAAAGCATTCAGTCTATAGTTTTTCTCTTAAAATTTCATAATTTATACTTCTCCTATCGATCTCAGCCTGTAAGAAGTGATTTTTATTCCTAGACGCATTACTAGGTTATTTCCTATCAGCTCCAACCTATCCATCTTCATAATTATTGCAATCAATTAATAACTTGAAGAATGAGAATAGAAACTTAATATAAAAAAGATTTAACATGAAGAACGAAGCAGTATAATATAAACTAACACAATAATAAGATTAAATCTTCATATAAATTGCCTACATCATACCCTGGCTATTGATATTTAGTTCATGATAAAGAAATCACAAAGCAAATAATAAATATGATTTCAAATTTTATATAATAAGTTAAAAGAGAAAGAAAAGGATAACACCAATTTGGGATCAAGCCTAATTCTTAATTACCAATTCTCCTCTAAGCTTCTTCTTTTAAAACACCAGAATTTCCCAATTTGGGATCAAGCCTAATTCTTAATTACCAATTCTCCTCTAATCTTCTTCTTTTAAAACACTAGAATTTCTTCTCCAAAATTCATAATTTTATATAAGAAATAGTCTTTACAAGAGGGAAATTAAAAACCTAAATTACAAAGCATCTTCTATTATTTGATATTCCCTACTCTAAAGCTTATTATTTTACAAGAGATTACTGCTAAATTTATAGACCCTAGAGACCAGTTCCAATAAGAAATACAAAGAGAACTCCAAATTCAACTACAACTTGGTGTCCGAGTTTGATATTAATTTGTATTATAGCTAGCTTAAACTAATGATTGAAGACAAGCACTAAAATAATCAAATAAAATACATTATCAACATTAAATTGTAGCCCATTCAGTTTTCCTTGTATAGCATCTTGAATCATCTAAATTTAATTTCTATAGAGAAAGTTATGTTCAAAATACTGAAATCTGTGCAGTCTAATTCTAAATCTGAGCTAACTTCTTATTAACTAGTCAATGGCGAATCCGCTGTAGGAAATAGAGAATCTGCCATTTGTATTTGAATTTTGACTTTAAAACTTTGAATCTTCTTTTATATGATTTGTGATCTCTATTGGACTCTGTGATTTCATTCTTAGGACTCTATATCCAGTGAATTCTTTCTCTGCAACTCTTCATTTTTAATCATTTTTTGATATTTTTCTCAAAATCTGCTCTTGACATCAAATCTGCAAAAGTCATAAACAAAACTACTCATGCAGCATTAAAGTCAAAAAAAAGGTATAAAAAGAATATAAAATATTGACGCAAATGACATTCATCACACCCTCATACCTAGCTTTAACTAGTCCTCGAGCAAAACACTAATCTAAAAAAAAGTAAAACCTGAAATTCTACAAACAAAAATAAAAATCTAACTCACTTATATAGGAATTACGGTTGCACTTAGCACGTGCAATAAGCCGTTAAACCCCTAGGTTACCCCTAGCAGACGAGTATTATCTCGTGAGAATTTGCAGTGAATATACCCACAAAATTCAGTAAAAAAGAATATAGATAAGGTTAAGAAATAAGGATAAAGAAAAAATAAGGATAACTAAAAAATAAAAAAAAGAGGAAAATAAAGAAAAAAGTAATTAATTTTTCAGCAAGAATAACTAGTCAGTAAAATCAATAGTTTCCATAAGTAATCTTTTTCAAGTTCAATCTCCTATCAAAAAATCCCATCATCTATTCTTAAAACTTCAAATCCTAATATATCCCATCATCCTTCCTAAAATTTCTGATCCTATCTGCGTGAATATGTAATAACTCTTAACTTGGGATTTTTGATCCAAACTTTTATACTTAACTTTTTTTCATAATATAGAAGTTTTCGAAGTATTACCAATTCATTTCCTTTTAAGCAATTTTTTGATATATATAACTCTTTCAATTCTCTTACATATAAATATCAAGGCTTCTTGAAGCCAATATGCCTAACTAACTGATCTCATTAGACTTATTAATATATAAAACTCTTTTTTAACTTATATAACTATCTTTCGCATTAATACGAAGGCTTCTTGAGGCCAAACTATTTAGCTAATCAATAATTTAGATCGTTATTATATGTATCAATTTTTTAAGTATTAAGTAATCCTCATTATTGCATGCTTAAACCAAGGTGTAAGTGTGGATAAGATGCATAATCGCGTAGACAAATTCTAGATGGCAATCACTTTTCAGATTTTTCATCTCTTCTCAAAGAATTAAGAAATCTATCAAATTGATATCCTTATTAAATTCAAACTATATAATCACTAAATCCTTTAAAACTAGATAATCTTGCTAAATTTTTTTCAGTTAGTAAAATAAAAATATAAAAAAATTCAAACCTAAAAATAAATGAAATAAAAAAATAAAAGAAAATTTATAACCTAAAAATAAAGAAAAAATATATAAAAAATCAAAAAATCTTAACAAAAACCTAAAAAAAGTCCTAAGATCCTTCCCTATACCTTCACACTCATAACGCATAAATCTCATCCCAAAAAGACCAATTAAAATGTTTAAATATCGTGAAAACCTTATGTTTAAGAAACTACACATGCTTATAAGAATTTTAATAAACTGAAAATCATAGACATAATAAAAGTGGAACAAATTAACCAGGGAAATATTTTAGGTCTTGAGTCCATTTTTTCACAGCTGATTTTCTTCTTCTGTTCTTAATTTTGAGAGTCATCTACAAGGGGTGAATAGGTGATTTACTAATCTAATGCAAAAATGTAACAATTAAAATAAATAATAGGCCAATTTAAAAAAAAAGTGAAGCCGAATTTCCTAAGGGATCTAGAACTTCTCCTCATAGTTACTCTAGATTAAAAGTTGAGGTGCACAATTGCCTTTTTACTTGAAGAAGAAAAACTAACATGTATGAATGATGCAAACAATATAGAGCAAGTTGAACAAAGATCAATGAAAGCAATAAAAAAAGTATAAGCAATAAAGTATGAGCAAGCGTGAGAGAAATGACAATCTCAAACACAAAGAATTTGTTTTGAGGTTCGAGCAACTCGCTCTACGTCTCCACCTTCACCGCATGAATGATTTTCACTATCCACTTAGGATTTTCATAAAAGAACTACAACAGTAGCAGTGTACACAAGATCAGTAGCACTAACTCTATTCGTCAAACCTCTATACAAAAGATGAGAACAAAACCAATGAAGAATACAATCACTTGGTGACCACAAAGATCATAAATTCTCCTTACATCTTCTTAGAATTTAGAGATGGAAATTTGATACTCAAGAAGTTTGTGAGAGGAAAAAATTCAGCTAAAAGAATGAACTTGAGAGCTAAAACTTGTAAAATAATTTGGAATGAAAGTTCTTGAAACTTGAAAATTTTCAAATAATTTTTTAAAACTTTTCTCTATATTTTTCTTGATCTCTCATGATAAAAAATTAATATAAAACTCACCCCATGAATCTTTTTTATAGGCATTAGGTAAATATCATTAGAGGATTCATCTAGGTATAAAACAGGTGTTAAAACTTTCATAAAGTGAAAAATACCTGTTTGACAAAGACAAAACTTGATTAATTCAAAAACTAGTCATTTTGCCCATTTTGAGTTACTTTCAGTCGACATGCCATGACTATTCAAATAGTCATTGCCAGCGGTCGATCGGTCGATTAACCCAAAACCAGAAATTTCTAACATTAGAGTTTGGCAAAATCGGTCGAACGGTCGGTCGATCAACTCCAATGGCTAGTGAGTTTAAGAGTATCAGTTGATCGGATGGTCAGTCGAAACCTTATGGACGGTACATCAGTATCTGTATGCACATCTAGTCGATCGCTCGGTCATTTGAGCTCTATGCAGAACTCACCACAAGCTCTGGCGGTCGACCGGGCTAAGCCAAAATCCCAATATTTGTATTTAAATATACTTTTGATTTTTGAAATAGCAATATATATTGGAAATATTTTGACAATCATTTAAACCATGAAAAACATGTAGACACACAAAGATAAAAAATCATGGTAAAAATGGATAAAAAACATGTATATATTTGTTGAAAAATCTTTTTGTGTGTGTATAAATTATCTTGAGCATTAATGAACCATTCTAAATTTAAACATTCTATTTTCTTATAAGGGTTGCACATGTCTTCAAGTTTTCATCAAGTGAGCTTCATCAAAAATTCATACTTTGATCTTCTAAACTTGAATCCTATGCTTGAATCATCTTGAACACTTCATACCTTCCTTTTGAGGAAGAATCAAATGAAATTTGATTCTTGAACCATCTAACTTATAAACACTTAAACTTGATTAGTACCTCATAACTACATGAAGTTTGTAATCATCAAAACTTAAATGGAGATTGTACCCTTGGCTAATAGATTTTTTTCTGACATGTTTTCTCCATCTTCGTGATTCATCTTGTATCTCTTTTTCTCTTGTAACACTGGTTTTGAACTAAGGTGAACAAAAAGAAAAGAAAGTTAAAAAGTTATTATATGTATTTACAACAAATTATCTTCTTACCTTAATTTCATTGATTTCGCCTACAAGAATGCTTTCCACTTTCCTAATGCATTCTCTTCAGAGGAGATTTGGAGGAGCTCAATCTTTTCGTCAATTTCGCTTTGAGTCTCTCAAACTAGCTCTTTTTCTTTCTCAATTTCGATCATGTTTCCTTTGATTGGTCCTTGTTATAAATTCTATTTATCGAATCATCCCATCAACCTCATCATCATGGGGCAAAGCACATTATCCTACAAAAAGACACATCCAATTTGGCTAGATAAATAATTGAAACTATATAAACTTGGTAATTTATCAAGTATAATATCTTCAAATGATTGATCTGTTGGTGTCTTATCAAAAGTGTAAATACTCAAATCTATTTTTTTTCCTTTTGAAAGGAACTCTAACTTTAAGTACAACTTTTCAACTTCAGGTTCTTCAATACTTGCTAGGGATTTGGAGATTCTGGTTCAAGATGAATCTCAGAATCATCAGAAAGATGGTGAATTAGTCTATCAGATGGTGGATCCATCATCTGAATTGGGCTTCTGATGAAGGAATTTTGCCTGAAGGTTTTTGAGTTTTCTTTCTTATAGTATATGATTTATGTTGATGTCTATTATATCATCCATATTGAGAAATCTGAAACAAGTTTCTTCTAATACTAAGCACTCAACCACTTGAGATCCTCTACGTAGATTTCTTTTTCCTCCCCATATGCTTCAGCCTCCTCTAAAACTTCTTACTACTGCTCCAAGAGAATTTCATCCTCTTGCTTTTCAAACTCTTTCTCAGGATTACTTGGCAATGAAAAACCATTTGCCATAATCCGTTCATAAGTTCTATTGAAACGTTCAAAATTTTCCTCGAATGTGTTGGCCCAAGGATACACTCCTCAGTTTTTATTTAGAAGATTAAAAATCACATGAAGTTATAAGGTACTAATCAAGTTCTAGTATTTCTAAGTTTTCGGGTATAAAGAGCTTAGAAGAAGCTTATTCTTCCTCATAACGAAGGTTGAGGAGATCAAGTTGATTCAAACAAGGGATTCAAGTGTAGATGATCAAAACATGGATTTTTGAGAAGCCTTCGTTGATGAAGACTTGAAGATTTTGTAAGACCTTAGTATGTTTAGTTTTGGTGTTGAATTGATGCTTAAAGAAGATACATAGGTATTTTGCTCTAACTCATTTTTAAAAAAAAAGATATTATTTCTAGTTTATATTTTCCATTGATTTTTAAACAAGCCTTATATAAGTTTTCTTGAAACTTATATGTTATCAAAACATCTTATATAGCTATATAATTATTTCAAATCTGGGTTCTTCTTAAAAAATTCTATTTAATTTGTTTTTGGGCTTGGTTGGTCGATCACTTGGTCGAACGCCAGTTGTACACAGTGTTTTGTACATTGGCTCAGTCGATCGAGCAGTCGACTGAATGTGTACAAAGTCACTTGGCCCTTGTACATGTAGATTGCCGACTGAACGATGACTGACTTATATGTCAGGACTTATTTGATTGCCGATCCTCTAGTTGGTGATTTATGTTTTAGCCCATCGACCGACTGACCGATCCACTGACTCTTTGTCAGGACTTTCTGTTTTGTTCGGTTGACCGTCTGGTCGATTGATAGCTTATAACAGCTAGTTTTTGACCAACTATCAGTTGATCAGCTGGTCAATCGACTGTGTGGGTCTAGTACAGTAATGACTATATTTTTCAAAATTGGCAGATTTCTAACTTCTTTAAACGACTATATTTTCTTCTTTCGTGCTAATCACTTGGGATTAAGCCCTAGTCTCTCTTTTAAATGTGTTTATCTATTGCTTATATATATGGATCATTTAAGAGAGATACATAATAATTTTTTCAAGTTTTTTAACAATAAAAATTTAGTTTTGAGATCTAGCTTACAAGAAAAATGAAGTTTTGATTCTCAAAGTTTTGATTTCAATTCTCAGTCTTTGAAGTTTTCAGCTCTTAAAAATTACTTACTTCACTTTTCTCTCACAAAAACTTCTTTGAGCTTCATTTCTCCACTCAAAATCCTATAAGTTGTAAAAAGAGAGTTTATATCCTTTTTGGCTGCTAAGAGCTTGTTAATCTCATTGGTTTTGTGCTATCTTTTGTATAGAGGATTGATGATTGAAGTTGTATACTCCAATTCTTGTGTAGACCTTGTAGTTCCTTTATGAAATTTTTTTTATAGATAGTAGAAATTCTTCACGCGGTGAAGGCGGGGACGTAGAGCTTGGTGCTCGAACTTCGAAATAAATCTCTTATGTTTGCGATAGCTTTCTCTCTTACTTTTACTCTATCTCTATTGCTTGTATTTGTGTTTTTAGTTTCATTGCACTTGCTATTCATCTCTTGCATCATTTATATTTGTCAGTTTTTCACTTTTAATCAAGAAAGCAATTGAGCACCTCAACTCTAATCTAGAGGAATATAGAGGAAAAGTTCTAAAGTCCATAATTAAAAATCTGACTTCACATCTTAATTTGAGTTAATCATTTGCATTATTTTCTTAAATTATTGCATTTACGTATTAGATTAGCATTTCACCTATTCACCCTCTCTTTAGGTGTACTTTCAATTGATATCAGAGCCTTAGACTCTAGTTTTTGGTTTAACCATCTTAGAGAGATCCTTTTGCTAATAATTTCATTTGCATCTTTTCTTGCCTTTCATACTAGCATGCATGGCCAAAGGGATTAAGACTCCATCAAAGTTTCATGGCCTTAATTTTACCATATGGAAAGTTAAGATGGTCGTGTTCCTGCAATTCATAAGAAGCCAGGTTGCAAAGATGGAGAATAAAATCATTTAGTGTACTTGATAGTGATGTGGACACTTGGTCCAGAATTGCACTAAGAAATTTGATGCCAATGCAAAAACTCACTATGCATTGCTTTAAGCCTTGCACGATGATGATATATCTAGGGTAATTCATCGCAAATCCGCCTATAAGATTTGTTCATACTTAGTAGTCATGCACGAGGGAACTTCACAAGTCAAGAAAGCTAAAATTGATCTCTTGCATTCCCAATATTAGAATTTTTGAGAATGAGAATGAATTCATTAATGATATGATTACCAAGTTTACTAAAATCACAAATGATCTTTCTTCTTTAGGTGATGCAATAGACATTGACCAAAAGGTATGGAAGGTCATCAGTGTGCTCTTCCATCATCTTAGGAGGTCAAGTTAACTATATTAAAAGAGCTCAATGAGAAAGAAGCGATAGAGCTTATTAGTCTCACTAGAAATTTAAAAACTCATGAGATGAAAAGAAAAGCTAGAGAGAAGAAGGCACCCCCAAAAGTAAAACACTCGTGCCTTCAAATCTACTCCCTCCATCTCTAATGAAGAAGAAGATGACCTTGAAATGATGAAGATTTGTCTCTCCTCGTGAAGAGCATGAGGAAGATGTACAATAAGGCTAAGTTTGGAAATAAGAAGATCGCAAGCGAAGGAGGAAAAGAAGATAGTTTGCAACAATTACTGAAAGCTCGCACATGTCATTGCTAATTACTGAAAACAAAGAGCAAACCCTCAACTTCTAAGAGCCATACAAGAAGAAAGCCTTGAAGGCAACATGGGATTCGGAGAGCGAATCAAAAGAAGATGTGGATATTGCACATGTGTGTTTCATGGCAAATGAGAACACACCCAAAGTAACATCCGAATCTTTCCTTGATGAATGTTAATTATCCATGGATAAATTGGGTAAAACTTTTAAAGAACTTTCCAATAACTATGATTTTCTCAAAAAAAAAAAGTATCTAAAAGTGAAAAAATATAAACTTCTTCAAAATCAACTAGTTGTTATTTCTAAAGAAAAAGACTTATCTTCTACTTAAAAGAATTTTGATGCATAAAATTTTTTTACAAAGATAAATTTTCAATTATTGATGAAATGAGATTCCCCTTTAAAAACAAAAATTAACACTTTGAGCAATGTTTTGAAAAAATGTAAGTTTGATAAGGCTAGATTAGAGGTTATGTTTCCAAATAGGCAAACTTTAAGAAAATCTCATGTTTCACAAACATACTCCATTATACTCACACACCACCACAACCACATACACACCATGCTACATGCACCATGCTACATACGCTCATCATGCTCATACACATCATGTATTTTTATATGCCAAGGTATATACATGCACCTATTATGGCCGCAAGGGTCATTTGGCCAAGTTTTGTTTTGATAAATTGAATGCATTCAATAGTCATGTTTGGGTTCAGAAGACTAATAATCTAGGACCAAAGAAAATTTGTGTACCAAAGTCAATCCCTTTGGTACTTGATATAGATGCGCACCAAGGTTACAAGTTGTAGGGAGCAATGGTACCTTGATAGCGGTTGCTCAAGGCACATGACTTGAGATAACAACAACTTTGCAACTCTATTAAGGTACCATGAAGAGATAACTCTAAGGGCAAAATCGTTGGTATAGGAAATATCAAGATTAGCTCATTGGTAGATAGACTCAAACGTAATCTATTAAGCATTGTTTTCTATTGATTTTAAATGTGAGAAAATTTTACAAAATTCGAATAGATTTACTAGTAAAAAATTACAATATCTCTCTTCTAGAGTTTTTGGAGAAGTATGCTGGTGGAAGTCTGATCAATGCACGATCACTTTGTTTTGTTGATGATGCAAGTGATTGAGTCTACGAATCTTCTACCTAATGGTTTTCTTCTCGCATGGTTCCGAAAATCCTTGAGAAAGGAAGATCATAAAGTATTAGCACTCTGAATGAGAAGCAAAATTCTCTGAGAAAAGCTCAGAAGCTAAAGAGTGATCTCTTGTGAAATCTCTATCTAGGAAGATTAGACATCTTCTCAATTTTTCAGCCAAGGATCCTCAAAAGTCTAGCCTAAAAATCTCATGCCTTCATCCCGCATAATCTGCCTAGCAGTGGGCTATTTATAGGCTTCAATGGGTGTAACTGTTTTCCTAAAACTCAATGCAGTCAAACTTCAGTGTGAAGCTAGAGCAGCTTCCTGTGAGGCTAAATATAGCTTCTATGAAGGTAGCACACGCTGGAGAAGTTAATTAGCTAGCTAGCTCAAGGCTATTAACAATCCCTTGATATTCTCCAGTTGTTTAAGAGATTTCTCTTGATATTCTCCAACTGATTGAGGGCTAATTGGATCACGACAAGCAATTGCCTAAAATGAGATAATGATCATAATAATCTCATGTTGAGATTTAAATAGTCATAAATGACCATATGAGCTCGCAGTGGAGCTAGCTCACAGTGGAGCTAAAGGAGCTTCATGCGAAGCTAAAAGATAAGCTCTTAGTGGAACAAATGATAACTTGCTGCGAAGTTACCACTGAGGTTGCAGGCGAAGTTAAACAAAGAGATCTTAACAGAGCTATGCATAGCTTCAGGCGAAGCTAATGAATGATCCCACAGCGGGGCTACTGAGAGCTTCCTACGAAGCTCAGGTTAAGCTTGCATGAAGTTAAATGTTAGCCGTTTAGGCTTCTTCAGAATGCAAATTCTTGGTTCACTGTCTACTTCACTGGATCTGTGGACTCCAAATCATTAATTTGTCCATCAGGGATCAATAAGTTTTCAGCCTGCCTGTGACTTACTTTTTAGAAGTGTTAACAAGTTAGAAATTGTTCGGACCAGTTGCAGAGCTGTCTTGGAGTTTGTCTTTTCAGAGTGTCAACAAGTATTAGTCAATTATGTGACAAAGGCTTAAGAGTTATTTTTAATTACTCTATTTGTGATGTTTTAGATTAAAAAATATCTTGTATTCTTTTTAATTTTTGTGAAAATAATATTTACATGATTGACATGTTGTACTTATAATGTAGTGCTACTTGTTTGTATGCTTTTAATGAAGACTCTTGGTAATGGCATAGGAAACTAGACCATATTTTGTTTGACCATCTATTCTGTATGAACTCTACGAAAGCGGTAAAAGATATCCCTACTTTCAAATTTTAAAAGAGCTGCATTTGAGATGCATGCCAACTTGAGAAACATATGGATTAATACAAATCAAGACATATATCAAATTAATTTAGGATATCATGACATCAAGACCTCTAGAGTTGATACATATGGATTTATTTGGTCTAACAAAAATCAAAAGTCTTAATGAAAATTTTTTTTTATTTTAGTTAATGATTTTTCGAGATTCACAAGGGTTTTCTTTTTGGAACACAATGATGAAGCATTTTCGTATTTTAATATTTTTGAGAATAGGTTGAAAAAGAAATAATTTTCCAATTTTGTGTATTAAGAGAGATAGAGGTGGTGAGTTTGTAAACCATTCCTTTATTACTTTTGTGAAGAAAATAGAATTAAATATGAAATTTCATGTCCTAAAACTCCACAACAAAATGGAGTCGTTGAAAGGAAGAATCACACTCTCCAAGAGATGGCTGATTAGTATCCAATATTGCATATTTTACATCATAACTCCCATGCATATTACAAATAAATATGTGATTTTTACTCCTCTTCTCTACATATTTGCAGGTACATACTTAAAGGAGAGATTTCCAAATAATCACTTAATTAACACTAATTAAGTGATTAATCCATGATTAAGATAAAGCCAAATTCAAATCCAGATCTAGAGAGATCCGCGCGCCAATTGGAGAATCCAAGTAGTCCACGTGGCTAACAACCCAACAAGAAGATCTCACCAGAAAATCTGGGCTCAACGGCCCAGATCTCGCGGCGATCCCGCGGCAATCCGCGGCAATCCTAGGGCTGTTGAGCCCCGGATTTTGTGGCAACCACCTAGGCTCTCGAAGCTTCTCATTTCTGCTATAAATACTCCACCTTCACCTGCGAGCTGAGACTGATCAGAGAAGAGAGAGAGATTAGTGAATAGCTTGTAATTTTGCTAGGTTTTGTTTAGGATTTTTTAGCTCTCTATGATCTTCTCCTCCCTAGAATTCAATGTAAAAGAGAGTGATTGTGAGGGAGAGAGCTTGTGTAATCAAGGGTGACACTTGAAGCAACAAGGATTGATCCATCCTCCTTCCTCTACTTGAAGCTTGGTTCTAGTTCTATGTGCTTTCTTTAATTGCTTTCTTTATTGCTTTATTAATTCTTGCAATTTACTTCATGCTTTCTTGTATTTTTCTTATGGCTTGTTGTAGCTAATTCTTCTCCATGTACTAGTTTACCACTAGTCTTGCTACTTCACTAACTCATGGGTGATTGCTTTTGTTCATCTTGCAAGTTGTATGATCTTCTCTTCTCCGATGGTTAAACCACCATCTTGCAAGTGAGAAAGTAATTAGGTCAACACGCGAGACAAATCCTACGCTAATGGAGTGACAACATTAGGCAAGCATTCGCTATCAAGGAGTCTAGTAAGTCTTGGCAAGCTAGCAAGGTAAGCTAGTCATGGATTGCTTTCTTTAAATTTTCTTTCCTTTTCTTGTGAATAAACCAATCCCAATCTTGATTTCTTTTCCGACAATTTCCACCATGAACATAGCCATCTTTTCTTTTAGTTTCTTTTACATTTGATCACTAAGTTTATAAGCAAGAGAAGAATACTCGTTTGTTCACTTCACTACCACACGTAAAGCTTCCATCGCGAGCTCTCCCTGAGATTCGACTCGGTATAGTCCTATACTATAGCGGAGACAAGAAAGGGTACATCAAATACATCTTTATACACATAATAAGTACACCTTTTCTAGTCTAATCAATTTTTGGCGCCGTTGCCGGGGAGAGCGACGTTCTTTTTGGTTTAAAGTGAAGTACTAAACGATCCTTCTTCTCTGTTGCAGGTTACAGGAGAAGAAAACAGGAAACTATTCATTGCAGAAACATATAAGTGGACCTGGGCCTCTGCTCAAGAAAGCAGAGCCCAGGATCCCTCCAAATTGCCGCGGATCCACGGCAATTTGCCGTGGGAACGCGGCAAAGAGGAGTTCACTTCTAACAATTTTTCTGCAGGGTCTTCAGCTCTGCAAGATACAGCTTCTGAAATACTTAACTTTCTGTATTTTTCACCATATACCTGCTTAATTAAAAAACAGTAAAAAGTTGGTTGAATTGTTAAAAATTGTTTAGACACTTGCATTTTAGGCACGTGTCTCTTCAATTCTTTACTTTTACTGTTGAAGAGTGCTGGAGGCAAGGTACGTGTTTGCATTGCATTTAGACTAGGACAAACTCCTTGCTTGATTTTCATGCTTTGAGTGTATCCTAACTATATTTCTTGTACACTTGCACAATTCAAATCTAAGGGCATACTGGTAAATAAGATAAGGTGGGGGAGGTCATTACCCTTTCCTTAGCCCGAAAACCATTTTCCCAAGCACTCACTAACCCAAGCCTAATTTAATAAAAAAGTAGACGTTGGCCCTAGGGACATCTCGGACTCAATTAGGAGATTTTCCTAAGGGGGAAAAGTGTTGGAATTTAACTCTTGCAAAATCGGTGTCTAGGAAAGGGGTTGAGGGCCGAAAGCCCGAAGGTTGCTGGTTACTTAATTAAGGAACGTCTTCGGACGGAAAACCTCCCACCAACCTTACCCTTCCCTGGCTGATTAGCTTGTGGTTAGAGTCTACACTAAACCTCCCGTGGACAGTCTATTTGTTAGGAGTCGTCTAGGTCTAAGTCTACCCTAACTTAGGTTAGAATTTTCTTTCTTTCTTTTGTTTGTTTGTTTGTTTGATTTTTGTTTGTGATTGTGTGATATGGCTTACAATTACAATTCTTTCCATCCATATGTCACACACACTCCATATTCGGATAATTCCAACCCGGTGTTTTATAATATGCACCAACCACATACACCGGGTTGGCCTTATCCGAATCAATATGACCCATACCCCCCATCTAATAATTATAATGTCCAAAATAATTTCAACTCTTCATCGAGTCATTGGGGATTCCAGTCCCCCGAGTTTAATTATCAACCTCCTTGTCCACCTTTTCCACCAAGTCCACAATATTCACAAGATTCATTTCCCGATTCCGCTTCATATACTCCTTTTTCTGAACCATTTGAAGAAAAATCTGATTTACTAAGGAGTTTAGAAGCTAACTTACAGAGAGCTGAGCAAACACTTCCTGAATTATTTCCCTCTCCAATTCCACCATATTTTCAAGAGTCTTACTCACTTCCACCTTTTCCTAATGAACAACCATTTGTCATGGAAACGAGTAAAGATCTCTTGTGTGAGTCCACTTTTCCATCATCACACATTTTTGACTCACACTATTCACAAACTTTCCAAAGTCAAGATTCCTATACTCCCATTCTAGAACAATCATTTGAAGATACATCAATTCTAGAAAAGAGTATAGACATCTTGCAAGAGTCTATGTTACAATATCAAAAATCACATGCCAAGTCTATCAATAGTGTGAAAGAACAATTGGATAACCTTCTTAGGAAAGAGGAAACTCTATCCTATCAACATTTGACTAATCCAGTTATACCACACTCTATTGATATGACTCAAGACTCTTGTCATCTTAGAAATCCAGATTCAATTTCAGCACACTCACCTGAACTTGTCCAAACTTCAGATCCAATTGATACATTGGCAAGTTTTTCATTTCCTAAACTTGAACTTGTCCAAAATTCAAATCCCGTTGACATTTTGGCAAGTTTCTCATTTCCTAAAAATGAACTTGTCCACACTTCTGATCCAATTGACAATTTGGCAAGTTTTCCTTTTTCTGAAATTGAACTGGAACATGATTTTGATCCTGAACTTCCACTTGATGATTCCATATTACTTCCTGATTCAATCATGACTCCGGTGTCTTCACATAATTTCACTTCATTTCCCGAGTCAGAATTGGATCCATTTCCTATCCATTGTGAAAATAAATCACCAATCTTTTATGATGATCACATAGAACTTGGCCAATTCCATACTTCTGAAAATCCAATTGATAAATTGGCAAGTTCTCTACATTTAATTGAACTACATGAGGAATGTGATCTTGAACCCCAACTTTGTGATTCAATCCTTCTTTCTGATTCCATAATGACTCCGGTATCTTTACCTCACTTTAATTCTTTCCCGGAATCAATCTTGGATCCTTTCACAATTCACAATGAAGTTGAATCATCCATCTTTGAGGATCATATTGAACTTGCCCAGTTCTACACTTTTGAAGATTCTATTGACATTTTGGCAAGTTCTCCATCTTGTGGAATTGAACTCAATGAGAAATGTGACCTTGATTTTCTCGATCTCTTTACTTCTGAAACTGATTGTACAATTCTATCAGAAGATTTTGACTTAAGTTTTGAAGAATTGTATGGCGATGAGCTTGAATTCCTTAATATTGGAAGTAAAGAGATATCACCCATATTAGGTCACATCCCATTGTTGGACAATGATTGTGGACTTGAGTTTTCATTTCTTGACTTGGATCCAATTTTTGAACTCACTTCGACTCCTGCACCATCACTTGACTTAATTCACTTCCCTGAGTCGGTGTTAGTTCCTGTTCATTCCGAGTCCAAGTCGACCATTCTATCATTTCATAATCCATTCTGGGACAAGGATCTTGATACACTTGACTCAGAAATTATTTTAAGAATTTGGAAATTAGATGGGGGCATAATAATCTTAAATGCACACATCATTTTAGTGGGTCATATTTTTGCTATTTTTGGTGGGTTCCTGAAAACCCAAAGCAAAGATGATTGGGCCATGTTCCGTGGACCAATCAGACCACCACCGGAACCACCACCTTCAGGTAATTTTTGTTCCTCCCCTTTCCATTTTGTTTCATGCATACATATATCATGATGCATTGAGGACAATGCATGAAATAAGTGTGGGGGAGGGTTTACTAACTTAGAGTTTTTAGATTTTATTTCTTTTACACTTCTTTTAATAAATAAAAATAAAAAAATAATAAAAAATAAAAAAATAAAAACTTTTTGAAATAAGAGACAAAGTTTTGATCTATTTTTAAGAAAATTAAGATGTATCTTAGGAATTAAGAAAGCCTTAATTATGACATCTTAAACATAGTTGAAGTAATAGATCTTGTTTGAAATTATAGACTAAGTAAGTAAAATTGGTGAGATATTTTTATCTTGAATTTTTTGCCTTAGATAATATGCACTTTACACTTACACATTTCTTGGGATGGAGACAAAGACCAAAAATGCTATATAAAAAAAAAATAATAATAAAAAGAAAAAGAAAAAAAAATATAAATAAAAGATCACTTATTAAGCTGGATAACTATGCCTCAAGAAGCATGGTTACTCACGCCTAACGGTGATCTCACTTATTAAGCTGGATAATTATGCCTCAAGAAGCATGATTATTCACGCCTAACGGTGATAATAAATAATCCCCTTTAGTTTCGTGGCCTTTTCTACTCGAGACCTTAAACCTGAGGGATGTTTTCTCATCTGGTGCCCTAAGACCGTCTGGTTTGGGAGTCATCGGTTAAAGGCTCGTTACAAGGGTAGACTAGAAAGCCTAAACTAAGGGAAGAAAAAAAGCATAAAAAAAGTATATATAAATAAATAAATGGCTTTATGGTTGGAGTTGAAATCCCAGAAATCTTCACTTACACGGTGTGCATATTATCTAGGTTTTATGAAAGATAAAATATTCAATCCAATTTTGAATTCTTACCTTAATTAAAAGCAAGATCTTGCATGAATACTAAGTTTAAGGAAGAATAATTATAGGTGGACTTATGACCTAGGATCACTTATATTTTTGCAAAAATAGTTCGTAAACATGTCTCTCATTCAAAATACGTTTTCAAAATACTAACATTTGTCTTCTTTCTTTATGGATTTTGTGGGTGTAATCCGCTGAAAACCCTCAGGAGACAACACTCCTCCTCTAGGGTAACCTAGAGGTTTAACGGCTTGTTGCACATGCTCAGTGCAATCGCGTCACCTGCGAAAGTGGTGTAATAAACTGGTAGTATAGATTTTCTTTTTCTTTGTTTTGCTCGGGACGAGCAAAAGAATAAGTGTGGGGGTGTGATTAGTATCCAATATTGCATATTTTACATCATAACTCCCATGCATATTACAAATAAATATGTGATTTTTACTCCTCTTCTCTACATATTTGCAGGTACATACTTAAAGGAGAGATTTCCAAATAATCACTTAATTAACACTAATTAAGTGATTAATCCATGATTAAGATAAAGCCAAATTCAAATCCAGATCTAGAGAGATCCGCGCGCCAATTGGAGAATCCAAGTAGTCCACGTGGCTAACAACCCAACAAGAAGATCTCACCAGAAAATCTGGGCTCAACGGCCCAGATCTCGCGGCGATCCCGCGGCAATCCGCGGCAATCCTAGGGCTGTTGAGCCCCGGATTTTGTGGCAACCACCTAGGCTCTCGAAGCTTCTCATTTCTGCTATAAATACTCCACCTTCACCTGCGAGCTGAGACTGATCAGAGAAGAGAGAGAGATTAGTGAATAGCTTGTAATTTTGCTAGGTTTTGTTTAGGATTTTTTAGCTCTCTATGATCTTCTCCTCCCTAGAATTCAATGTAAAAGAGAGTGATTGTGAGGGAGAGAGCTTGTGTAATCAAGGGTGACACTTGAAGCAACAAGGATTGATCCATCCTCCTTCCTCTACTTGAAGCTTGGTTCTAGTTCTATGTGCTTTCTTTAATTGCTTTCTTTATTGCTTTCTTTAATTCTTGCAATTTACTTCATGCTTTCTTGTATTTTTCTTATGGCTTGTTGTAGCTAATTCTTCTCCATGTACTAGTTTACCACTAGTCTTGCTACTTCACTAACTCATGGGTGATTGCTTTTGTTCATCTTGCAAGTTGTATGATCTTCTCTTCTCCGATGGTTAAACCACCATCTTGCAAGTGAGAAAGTAATTAGGTCAACACGCGAGACAAATCCTACGCTAATGGAGTGACAACATTAGGCAAGCATTCGCTATCAAGGAGTCTAGTAAGTCTTGGCAAGCTAGCAAGGTAAGCTAGTCATGGATTGCTTTCTTTAAATTTTCTTTCCTTTTCTTGTGAATAAACCAATCCCAATCTTGATTTCTTTTCCGACAATTTCCACCATGAACATAGCCATCTTTTCTTTTAGTTTCTTTTACATTTGATTCACTAAGTTTATAAGCAAGAGAAGAATACTCGTTTGTTCACTTCACTACCACACGTAAAGCTTCCATCGCGAGCTCTCCCTGAGATTCGACTCGATATAGTCCTATACTATAGCGGAGACAAGAAAGGGTACATCAAATACATCTTTATACACATAATAAGTACACCTTTTCTAGTCTAATCAATGGCTAGGACAATGATCAGTGGAAATAGATTTTCTCAATATCTATGGGCCGAGGCCATAAACATCTCATGTTACATATCGAATAGAGTTTATTTTGTAAAAACACTTCTAAAACCCCTTTTCAGGTTTATTACTTTAGAAAACCAATTATTTCCTATTTTAAGGTTTTTGAATATAAATACTTTGTTTTGAATACCATACGTAATTTAGAAAAGTTTGATCCAAAATTCTTTGAAGTTAATTTTGTTGGATATTCAAATACTAGTAAGGCCTATAAAGTCTTCAGGAGGTCAACCTTGACTATTGAAAAGTTTATGCATATTAAGTTTGAGGAATCTAATACTTTTGTGAAGAATGTTGTAGAAATTATTCCTTAGGTGCAGACACTAAAAAGATTTCATTGAAAGACTCGCTCACTCATGAAGATGAAGACAAGCTAAGGGATATACAAATGGTGAAGTCTAAGATGTTGAAGTAAAGTCAACTCAACCACTTTCCAAAGATTGGAGATATGCTACAAGTGATTAGTATCCAACTCAGCATTATTCATATCACATTTTTCACCTAATTTATAATAATATATTGCTTAATAACCCGTGTTATGGTCTCTTGTACAGATAATAAATGAATAGGGGAAAAGTTGCAATAAGAGCTTAATTAAACCTATTTTGGGTAATGAATCTGAATTTTCTTAGATCCCAAGTCAAAAGTGTTTCTAAAAGATATATTGAATCCTGAAATTGAGGATGAATCTGGAGAAATACGAGTCCAAATTATGCAAAAACAGAAATATACAGTAGCTCTTAGAAGCGAGACAGACCAACTGGTAAAAGATCAGGGACTGGATCCCTGATATTGTCATGAAAATATGACTTTTGCCGTATTTCTGTGGCAAAGCCAGGGACCATGTCCCTGATTTTCGACGCGTGGCATCATTTCGTCTTTCAGAAAGTTCTTTTGCCTATAAATATCATATTGATGAGCCAGAATTCAAGGGAGAGAGAGCAGTGGCTAGGGTTCCTTTCCCTTATAGTTGTAGTGTAGTTTTTCTCTTCTTTTATCTTTTCTTTTATTGTATTTTCTTTCTTCTTTAGATCTAGGTTTAGTCCAGATATTGATTCGTGGGAGAAGGAGAGAGTTCTTTGTAATAGAGTGTGACAATCTATGTAAAAGTTCTTTCTTTCTTTATATTATTTCTTCTTTGTTTCATTCACATGCTTAGCTAGTTTTTTGTCATGGTGACTAACTAATAACCACTAACCAAGCTAGCTCTTCATTGATAATCTACATGAACCTAATTGTCTCTAGAAGGCCTTGTTTTTACAAGAGCCATTAATGGCTCATGATGATGGATTCTAACACTCAACATCTAACTCACTAACAAGCTAACATGCAATGTCCACTTTATTTCATGCTTGCTCTATTATAGTTTTGATGGATTAATGGTAGTTTGCATTTGTTAGTTGAGTATAGATGTGAAGAACAATCTTATGTGTCATACTTTTAAACGTCACTCGAAGCCAAGGATTAATAATGGCCAAGGATCCATGTGAGGCAACTATCACTAAGAGGTTAGAATGTTAGTGGAGTAATTAGTAGTTAGTAGCCATAAGTTTTCTTCTCTTTTAATTTGTTTTTAAAACTGATTTCTAAAACCACTTTAACATCATTATTTTCATCTTCTTCTTCATTCACCATTGTTTTCATTTCTCCATCACAAGTTTCATCTTTTTTCTTATCGATTTCAATCCCACATCCAAATCACTTACCATGTTTTCATCTTCACTTTTCACTTCGTTTCTTTTTTGTACTTCGCTTCTTTTTTTTTCACTTCATTGTTTTCATCGCCTTCTTCTCCTATCACGTCTATTTTTCTTTTCTTTTTTTTTCTCTTTCTTAAACAAAGAAGAACTTGTTAACAACTAACGTGAACACAAACTGTTAATGCTTTTATCGTCTCTCGTCCCTGTGGATTCGACCCGTATAGCCTATATGCTATAACAAAAGTATTGAGGAAGCGAAAGCATCATAACACTTTCACTGATTTTCTACAATACACATTTTCATGTGTGCTTTCGCTCCGATCAAATTTTGGCACAGTTGCCAGGGATGGGAACAGTTTGAACTCACATTTTTTTAATATTTTCTTCTCTATTTTCAGGTATAGGTCAAAATTTTCAAAATTGAAGAATAGCAGAAGCCAATACTACCCTATAACTCCCTGGTCACAAAATTTGGAGTCTAATCCAAAAATTCCGTCATGGCAAGCCAAACAAAGGCTGCAAAAATGCAAGCTTTTTAGTGCTGCTGGGATCCAGTTTTGCAGGGTCCTTCCAATGTTCATATTTTGATGTATTTTGCTGTTAGATTTCTGCTTTGATGGCCTATTCACTGAAATAATTAAATAAAAATTCAATAATTGGACGTATTAAAATGGTTTAGACATTTGCATTTTAGACACTTGTCGATTTCAATTCTAATTTATTGTATTTGTGATCTGGACTGAGGTGTACATTTGGTATTGTGATATGTTATTGTGATATAGACTGAGGCGTACATATGACATTGCATATAGATAAGGACAAACACGTGGGTGATTTACTTGCTTTGTGTGATTATTCTTGTCTATATTGCACACTTGTGTGAATCGGACTTAAGGGCAAATCCCAGATAACATAAGGTGGGGAGGTCATTACCCTCTCTTAGCCCAAAAATCACTTCCCCACTCACACAACTCAAGCCTAAATAAAAATTGATAGACGTTGGCCCCTAAAGACATCTCAGACTTTTTAAGAGAATGATCTCAGGAGGAAGTTGTTAGTACCAAACTCTCGCCAAATCTGTGTCTAAGGATTGGAGATTAAGAGGTAAATCCTTGAAGATTCAGTAATTTGACAAAATTAAATCTCGCTGCTTACGCACGGATACCTCCCACTGAATTTTGCCCCCTACCTGGCTGATTAACTAGTGGTCCGATTACTACATTATTCCTAGGTCAATCCTAATATAGGTTAGGAGTCGTCTAGGTCTAGGTCAACCCTAATATAGGCTTTTTTGATTTTTCCTTCTTTTTTCTTTGTTTGTTTCTTTTTTGTTTGTGTTTGTTGTGAATGGATTTCAATAATAATATTTCCAACTTTAATAGGAATCCATATTTCACCCCGACCTCATACGACTCGGATAACTCCCAACCGGCTTTATATATCAGGAACCAACCAAATAGGCCGAATTGAATGTATTCAACTCAATATAACTCATACCTCCAATCATATGACCAAAATTTTCAAAATAATTTTCACTCTTCACAGAGTTAACGGGCGTTCAAATACTCTGAGTTAAATTTTCTGCCACCTTGTCCACAGAATTTTTTCCCAATTTTGCTTCATATACTTCTTTTTCAGTACCACTGGTTGAAAAAAAATCTGAGTTAGAAAAGACTATAGAAGCCATACAGGAGGCCGAGCGACAATTTCAAAACATGCATGCCTTCCCATATCAACAAAATTATCAAGATTCATACTCAGTCTCACCTCTTCAAAATGAACAACCATCAGTCTTGGACATGAGTATGAAACTCTTGCGTGAGTTTGAGCAACAATCTCAAGCGATGATGAACTAACAATTTTCCCAAAACCAAGCTTCATATACTCATTTTCTAGAACAACTGATTGTAGAAAAATTTGTGTTAGAAATAATTATGAAAGTCTTACTTGAGTCCGAACGACAATCTCAAACCATGATGGACTCATAATTTTCTCAAAACCAAGCTTCATATACTCCTTTTCTAGAACAAACCAATTGTAGAAAAATCTGTGTTAGAAATAATATGGAACTCTTGCGTGAGTCCGAGCATCAATCTCAAAATCTGATGTACTTACAATTTCACCACAATTTTCAAAACTAACTTTCATACTCACCTTTTCAAGAAAAACTGGCACAGAGTATGGAAGACATGATTCAGAGTCAAAATTTTGTTACCCAGCCTATCAGCTTAAAAGCATAACTAAGTCAATTGGTCCACACTTATAGGAATAAGAAAACTCTCTCCTATCAATCTTTAACCAAATTTGATATCTCTAACCTATCGATCGGGCCTAGGAATCATGTTATTTTTGAAACCAACATTCAATTCCATCATACCCATTTGAATTTGACCAAACTCTAAGTTTTGAGAACCAATTTGACATTTTAGCAAGTTATCCCTTTCCTGAAATTGAACTTGAGCATGAATGTGATCCTAATTATCAACGTAGTAATTCAATTTTATTTCTTGACTCAATATTGACTCTGGTATCTTTACCCAATATTAATTCATTTTTCGAGTCAGATTGAGTCATGTGCCCATACATCATGAAATTGAATCACCTATCTTTCAAGATTAACATATTGAACTTGACCAATACCACACTTTTGAGAGTCACATTGACAAATTGATAAGTTTTAATTTTTATGAAATTGAATTCAATCAGGAATGTAAGCCAGATCCTCAATTTTGTGATTTAATTTTAAATTTTGAATCAATATTAACTCCTGTTTGTTACCCAATTTGAGCAACATTTTAGAGATAATTTTGATTCCCATGCCAATAATTTTTGAACTTGAATCACTAATCTTAAAAAATCGCATTCCATTTAGGGGAAATGAACTTCTTAATTTGGACCCACTTTCTGAACAATTTCAACTCCAGAACCTTTACTTGATTTCAGTCAATTTTCTAAGTTTTTATTAGTTCCTTATATTTTCTGAGTCTAAATCAATCATTCCATCTTATCACATTCCATTTTGGGATAAAGGTGATGAAACTAATGACTCTGAAATTATTTTTAAAAATTGAAACTTTGATGGGTTAACTTTCTAATAAAAATCATCCATGTATACATTCAATAACTGGGTTATATTATAGAGGTCACTGGTGGGTTCCTATGAACTCTACATTCTCTAGATTGGGTCGCATTTCGTGCTCCATTTAGACCTCCATCGAAACCACCATCCTAAGGTGAATATTTCTTTCCTCTTTATTTTCATGCTTTCATACATTCACGATGCATTAAGGACAATGCATGAGATAAGTGTGGGAGAGGGTCTACTAACGTAGATTTTTTAGATTTTTCTTTCTTTTTCACTTCTTTTAGGATATTCTTAGAACTTTCTCCTTTTGCATAGGATTTTTCTTTTCTTAATAAACTTTTTGAAAAATGAGAAAAAGTTTTTTTAAGAGAATTAAGTTAATCTTAGAAATTAGGGATGCCTTGATTATGATTTCTTAATTTGAATCAAAACAAGAGGTATTGATGGATTTTTAGGGTAAGAGAAAGATTAGAAAGAGAACTTGACCTTGAACTTTTTGGCTAAGAGATATATGCACTTATACATTAAGAGATTAAAACAAAGACTTTAATACCTTTATATAAAAGAAATAAAAATAAAAAATTATTATAAATATTTGGTCACTAATTAAGTTGGTTAATTGTGTCTTAAGAAGTATGATTAGTCACGGTTAACGGTGGTCAAAATAAATAAATCCTTTAGTTTTGTGGTCTTGTTTACTTGAGTCCTTAAACCCTAGGAATATTTTTCGCATCTGGTGCCCTATGACCCTTTAGTCTGGGAGTCATCGGTTAAAGACTAGCTACATGAGCAGACTAGAAAGCCTAATAAAACTAAAAGAAAAAATAAAAGTATATATATAATAAAATAATGCTATCATATTTCAAGTTAAATCCCAAAAATATAACTAAGTGCATATTATATATGTTTTATGAAAGATCAAACAATCAATTTAATTTTGATTTCTTAACCTAGATTGATAACAAGTCCTTGCATGAAGACTTAAATTAGAGATGAATAATTTAGGTTAACATATGACCTTAGATTATTTTATTTTTGCAAAATTATTTTGACACATTTCTCTCTTTCAAATATATTTTCAAAATACTTACATTTGTTTTTTTTCTTTACGGATTTTGTAGGTGTAATCACTGAAATCCCTCAAGAGACTATAACTCCTCCTCTAATGAAATCTAGAGGCTTAAAAGCTTGTTGCACACGCTCAATGCAATCACGTTACCTGTAAAAGTGATGTAATAATATTCTTAGTTAGTTTTGCTCGGGATGAGCAAAAGATAAGTGTGAAGGTGTGATTAGCATCCAATTCTACATTATTCATGTTGCATTTCTCGCCCGATTTATAAGAAAATATTGCTTAATAACCCGTGTTTTGGTCTCTTGTGAAGATAATGAATGCATATGGGCAAAGTTGTAATAAGTGCTTAATTACATTATAGGCAATTAATCCAAATTTCTTGGATCCCAAGTCAAGTGAATTTCTAGAAGATATATTGGACCCCGAAATTGAGGATGAATATACAGAAATACAAGTCCAAATTACATTAAAAATAAAAACATATAGAAGCTCCTAGAAGCGAGATGAACCAACTAGCAAAAGATCAGGGACTGAATCCCTGATATTGCTGCAGAAACATGGTGATGTTATGAATTGGCAAGTGCGCCAATCATTTTCAAGTAATAAATTAGTGAGTAGAGTATCGTTCCCACGAGGATTGATGTCTATTAAGTAACAAACTAATTTTTTCCTAATTTTATTAAATATTTGATTGTAAAGATGATTTAGATTAAATCACTATCAAGAAATTAAAAAAGTTAATTTTTATAAGAGAAAAGTGCTATGGCAATTGATTTCGGCAAATATAAACCGATATAAAATTGTGTTTGTTCTAGTAAATTTCTACTATTCATGTTAGCAATCAAAAGTCCCTAATCTAAGCAGTATTCTCTCTTGAGTAACAGTAATTCTATCTTCTAATTCAAGAATATACAATCTCTTAATCTAGTAGTTTACAAATTAGAAGAAGCATTAAGTACAGTGGATCTTTCTTACACGATTACACAACTTCTCCATCTCAATGTGCCAAGTTGTGATTTCTATTCCTATGATGCTACACTAGGTTATCTCCTCTCGTCTCAAATCTAACCATCTATATAATTGTTAGCCACCAATTAATAACAAGAAGATCGAGAATAAAAACTTAACATGCAAAAGGTTAAACTTTAAGAACAAAATAGTAGAATATCACAAAGCAACAAACTTATTTCATCATAATATTTAACTTACATCAATGCCCTAGCTATGGAGAATTAGTTCATATTAGATGAGATGCAAAACATGATAAATAATATGAACTTTAAATAATAAAATAGAAGGAGAAAGAGATTAGAAAACACCAATTTATGAACTCTAGATGATGCCTCCTCGCTGTCTTCCTCAACTTCAATATGCAAATTTATTCTCCGAAAGCCAAGAAACTAAAATCTAAAACCCTAATATAAAATTTATTTCTCTGATGAGATTTATGAGATTGATATAATTACAAGAGATTGCAGCCCTTTATATAGACCTCAGAGTCAATTACAATCAGGAACACATTAGAAATTCTAATCCAACTTAAACTCGCTTTGAGAATACAATTCTGAATTGACCTGCAGATAGCTGGTGTTGATTACAGAATATAACTCAATAAACTGAAAAAATAGAAAATAGTGTCAACATAAAAATTGTAGCAGTTTAAGTCTTCTTTTTGTAGCATCTTGAATCATCACAATTAGATTCGTATAGCGAAGGTTATGATCAAAATACTAAAATGTGTCCAGTCTAAATTTGAGTCTAAACAGATTTTTGCTTTCTGTTCAATAGTGGATGGCTATGTAGCCTAAAATTCGGCTGGGTATCTAGCCGAATTTTAGCTTCTAACCCAGCTTAATTTTAGCTTCTTTGGAATTGAAACTTTTATAGATACTGTCATATAATTTATAAACTCTTTTGACAAGTCTATTAGGTCTCTGGATATTTAGATCTTGAAATATATTGTTGCAATCATCTCGTTAGGGTCGATTTTCTACTTTTTCATCTCTTTTGCTCTTTAACCTAATTTCTACATAAACATAACAAAAACACCAACGTTGTATTAAATGTGTAACAAAAGAGGTATAAAAGAGGTACAAAATATAGATGATAATCACAATTATCACATCACATAACTAACTTTTGCTAGTCCTAGAGCAAAATCCTAATGTAAAAAGAAAAAGAAAAACTAAAAAAATATCCTAAAAATAAAATAAAAATTCTACCTCACTTTTGCAGAAATTACGGTTGCACTTAGCAAGTGCAACAAGCCGTTAAACCCCTAGTTTACCCCTAGTGGACGAGTATTGTCTCATGAGAGTTTGCAATGAATATATCGAAAAATTCACAAAATTCAAAGAAGAGAATATAAAGAGATTAAGGAATAAGGATAAAGAAAATTAAGGATAACTGAAAAATAAGAATAAAGAAAAAAATATTTTTAGTCAATAAGCATCACTAGTGAATAAGTTCAATAGTTTTCATAAGTAATCTTTTTCAAGTTCAATGTTAAGAATTCCATCTTCTCATCCTAGGGACTTCAAATTCTAATATATCTCACCATCTTTTCTAAGTTATCTGATCTACATCTTTGTGAGCATGTGATAGTTCTTAACTTGAGATCTTGATTCAAACTTTTATACTTAATTTTTTTTTTTATAATAAAGAAGTTTAGAAGTATTACCACTTCGTTGCCCTTTAATCATTTTTTTCTTATATATATTTTTTAATACATATAACTTATCAACTCTCTTTCATGTAATAACAAGGCTTTTTGAGGCCTAGATACCTAACTAATTGATCATTAGACTTGTTAATACATGTAACTATATATATATATATATATATATATATATATATATATATATATATATATATATATATATATATATTTTAACTTACTTAACTATCTTTCACGTAAGGCTTCTTGTGGCCAATGTATCTACCTAATCAATAATTTAGGTTTCTTTTTTTCAAGTATTAAGTAATCCTCATTATCCCATGCTTAAACCAATGTGTAAGTGTAGATAAGATGCATATTCACGTAAACAAATTATAAATGGTCTTCAATTTTTAATTTTTCATCTCTTCTCTAAGAACCAAGGAATCTATCAAATTGATATCCCTATCCAATTCAAACTTTATGATCACTAAATCCCTTAAAACTAGATAAACTTACTGAAATTTAAATTTTTTTCAGTTAGTAAAAGAAAAAGAAAAATCTAGAAAAAAATCCTTAAAAGAAAAGAAATAAAAAGTTCTAATCTAAATTAAAGAAAAAGTAAAAAAAAATCCTAGACCCCCAATACCGAAACCTTGGCATATCCTCATGCAATGCAAGATGAAACAATAATCTATGCAAATCAAAAATATATATCACCTCACCAAAGACCAATTTATTTATTTTTTAAATTTTAGACACTCATGAACAAATTATTTATCAAAAATTACTTATGTCCATGAAATAAATAGAAAATCATAAACATTTATTAATAGGAAAGAAATTGCCTGGGAAAATTTCAGAGTTTGGATCCTTAAATTTTTTGGCTGTCTAGCTGACATGTCGGCTACCTAGCCGAACTTTTCACTCTGCTGGTCTTGAATTTGGGCTCACTTGTTTCTATCATCTTAGTTGTTCATCTTATAGATCTGATTATGTTTTGGTTGAGGTACCTGGTCCAGATCAAAATAGAATAAAGTAAGAAACAGTTAAAATAAAAAAAAATCTAAAAAGAAAAGTTAAAAAACTTGGGTTGCCTTGTAAGAAGCGCTTTTAGTTTATAGTCTTTAGCTAGACTTTCTCTGATCTTCATGGAGGTTCATGTATGGAAGGTGTTGGCCTCGAGTTATTTTTGCACAATCTTTTGGACTTTCTTTTATATTTGGTTTAAAGGTGCAACTTTCAAGTAGAAACTTTACTTCTCAATGTTTTGCGTTCTTGGACTTGGTGGACTTGGGCTGATTGGACTCTTTGCTAAGCAACTTTTGAGGCTACTCCTATGATGTCTCAATTATGGCTTCTCTTTATTATCAATTTTAAAGCACTTCTTGACAATCGATGGTTGTGGCGTGGCTTTAAAAACATTGAAAATAACTTGCTCATCTTATACCTGAAAGATTAGTTCTATTTTTTCCACGTCAATCAAAGTTCTTCATGTGGCTAAGAAAAATCAGCATAATATGAGGGGAACATTACTATCTTCCTCCTATCTACTACGATGAAATCTGTAGGGATATAGAACTTGTCGACTTTAAAGATCACATATTCAATAACACTAAGCGGTTACTTTATTAATCTATCCGCCAACTAGAGTGAGGCAGTGGTCGGTTTTGGTTCTCCCAAAATTAATGCGCTAAAAACAGAGAGAGACATTAAATTTATACTTGCACTAAGATCATATATAGCATTATTGATCGGTCGCTAATATTAGACATTCATTATCATATTCTCATACTTATTTTAGAATAAGCTCTGCTTTCTCTTAATTATTGTTTAATTTATTTGCAGACCCATTCCTAAAGGAGAGGGAAGAGAAACGAGCTCAAAAGCCCATCAAATTCTGATTTAAATCAGAATTAATTCAAAGTTAGTAAATCAGGGCAGATCAGGTCGGTTCAGATCGGTTGAAAACCAGTTAGAACAAATCCCTACAAATCAATCAGTTGAAGCTAAAGATCAAAGGCCGTTTCGTCACAATTCTGGAGATAAAACTGAAAATCCAGCTGAAGATAAAGTCATATCCCGAAATCAGGCTGCTCCATCCCTCAGCTGTGGCCACCTGGTCATAGAAAGGCCGCGAAAACGCGACATAAGCTGTGGATCCGCGGCTTTGTTAGGGAGTTAGGGGGAGCGTTAGCTCCCCCTATCTTCATATGCCCTTTTATGTTGGGTTTTGCCTATAAATAGAGGTTTTTTCAGAGTGTACAGGGAGCGAAGATGCAATGATAGAATTTAGTCCACTTTTTAATTTTTTTGTAGTGTAGGTTTTTGTTTTTCTTTTCATGTAATTTTCAATTTTAATTTATGTAAATCAGAGGAGATCAGAGTTTCATAGGAGAATGAGAATGAAACTTGTACTGAGATGACACCGGTGTAAGATTTTCTTCTTTTCTCCTATTGTTATAAAATCGAATCTATAGTTTCCCTTTTGTATGTACTTTATTTTTGTTCTTCTTCTCTACTTTTCTTCTTTTGGTACCAATTACTATCCAAGTGAGTTTTAAAGCATCGAAAGAGCCTTGCCTTTGCGAGTGCCACCGATAGCTCATGACGATGGATTTTGAGTTTCATTCTATATCACTTCATACTTGCAACATCTTGGTGATATAATGTAGAGGAGACGGGAATGAACTCTTATGGGCTATACGTTGATCGCCTAACTTCAAGGTACATCATTGCAAAAGATTCAAGATAAGTATTTGGCCAAATGAGGTAAGTAACTTTTAGATTCTTTTCTTTTAATTTTTTAGTTTAGAACACCACAATCTACACTTCTTTTATCACTCCTTGTTTTATTTCTTTGTACATATCATTTCTAGTTTCTCCATCTTCTTAATCTACCATCTTCTTCCTATTTTTTAACTTTAACTCAATTTTTCCTTTTTTTTAAAGAACTAAAGAAGAACTTTAATCATACTTTGTAGCCTAAAAGAGAACTTACTAAAAAAGCTTCTATCGCTAGTCGCTCCTTGTGGATCACGACCCGCATAGCTACTTACTATAGCGGTAGTATTGAGTTAGAACCTGCACACAGAATATAGTATTTCAGATTTTAAGATTAAAGCAGATTCCTTTAACTTGGTCAAAATAAGATTATTCGTTTGATTTTTAGGGTTAGAAAGATAATTTGTCAAAGTAATTTAGTCTTGATCTTTACCTTAGTGAAATATGCACACTTCATACACTTACACACTTAGGGTTCAAAAATAAAGATTCTTATGCCTCATAAAAAAAAGAAAAAAAAAGAAAAAAGTATATCTATGAAAGATGAACAAATCTAATTATTGATTAGCTAGGTGCTTTGGCCTAAGTAAGCCTTGGATTTATGTGAAAGATGATTAAATAAGTTTGAGAAAAATATATACATAAAAAAATCCTCTGATTAAGCTGGGTATTTGTGCCTAATAAAGCATAAATATTCACGCCTAAAAGTGGTTCATATAATAAAATCCTTAGTTTTGTGGCCTTATTTGCTCGAGTCCTTAAGTCCTTGGGGTGTTTTCTCACCCGGTGCCCTAAGACCGTTTGGTTTGGGAGTCATCGGTTAAAGGCTCGTTACATGGGCAGATTAGAAAGCCTAATAGAACTAAGGAATAATACCACCAAAATATATATATATATAAATAAATAAGGCATATGAGTTAGAGTTAAAGAACCCTTAGTCAAAATTTTCACGGTCACAAGGTGTATATGACTTAGTGTAAAGTAACAAACTAGATGAGAAGTATAATTGGACTCCTTACTTTGATTAATAACAAATTTTTGAATAGAGGCTAAGTTTAGGAATGAAAAATTTGGTTTTCCTATAACTTATATATTATTTAAAACTTACAATAATATTTCAAATATTTTTCTTTCAAATTGTGTTTTCAAAAATCTAACATTTTTCTCTTTCTTTACGGATTTTGTGGGTGTAATCCACTGAAAACCCTCACGAGATAAAACTCGTCCTCTAGGGATAACCTAGAGGTTTAACGGCTTGTTGCACATGCTCAGTGCAATCGTGTGACCTACGAAAGTGGTCTAATAATTTTTTGGTCAGTTGTTTTGCTCGAGGACGAGCAAAAGATAGGTATGGGGGTATGATCGGTCGCTACTATTAAACATTCATTATCATATTCTCATAATTATTTTAGAATAAACTCTGCTTTCTCTTAATTATTGTTTAATTTATTTGCAGGCCCATTCCTAAAGGAGAGGGAAGAAAAACGAGCCCAAAAGCCCATCAAATTCTGATTTAAATCAGAATTAATTTGAAGTCAGTAAATCAGGGCAGAAGAGGTCGGTTCAGATCGGCTGAAAACTAGTTAGAATAAATCCCTACAAATCAATCGGTTGAAGACAAAGATCAAAGGCCGTTTCATCAAAATTCTAGAGATAAATTAAAAATCCAGCTAAAGATAAAGTCATATCCTGAAACCAGGCTGCTCCACCCCTCAGCTGTGGCCACCTGGCCACAGAAAGGCCGCGGAAATGTGGCATAAACCGCGGATCCATGGCTTTGTTAGGGAGTTACGGGGAGCGTTTGCTCCCCCTATATTCATACGCCCTCCTATGTTGGGTTTTGCCTATAAATAGAGGGTTTTTCAGAGCGTACAGGGAACGAAGATGCAGGGATAGAATTTAGTCTACTTTTCCATTTTTGTAGTGTAGGTTTTTGTTTTTCTTTTCATGTAATTTTCAGTTTTAATTTATGTAAATCAGAGGAGGTCAGAGTTTCACAGGAGAATGAGAATGAAGCTTGTGCTGAGAGTGACACCGGTGTAAGATTTTCTTCTTTTCTCTTATTGTTATAAAATCAAATCTGTAGTTTTCCTTTTGTATGTACTTTGTTTTTGTTGTTCTTCTTCTTCTTTACTTTTCTTCTTTTGGTACCAATTGCTATCCAATTGAGTCTTAAAACATCGAAAGAACCTTGCCTTTGCGAGTGCTACCGATAGCTCATGATGATGGATTTTGAGTTTCATTCTGTATCACTTCATACTTGCAACGTCTTGATGATATAATGTGGAGGAGACGGGAATCAACTCTTATGGGCTATACGTTGATCGCCTCACTTCAAGGTAACATCATTGCAAAAGATTCAAGGTAAGCATTTGGCCAAAGGAGGTAAGTAACTTTTAGATTCTTTTCTTTTAATTTTTTTAGTTTAGAACACCACAATCTACACTTCTTTTATCACTCCTTTTTCCATTTCTTTGTACATATCATTTCTATTTCTCTATCTTCTTAATCTACCATCTTCTTCCTAATTTAACTTTATCTCAATCTTTCCTTTTTCTTTTAAAGAACTAAAGAAGAACTTTAATCATACTTTGTAGCCTAAAAGAGAACTTACAAAAAAAGCTTCTATCGCTAGTCCCTCCTTATGGATCACAACCCGCATAGCCACTTGCTATAGCGGTAGTATTGAGTAACTTGCACTCTTTAATCTTAAAATCTGAAATACTGTATTTTGTGTGCAGGTTCTAACTCAATCAATTGTCAAATTTAAATTTTTCAATAATGCAAGTTATAGAAAAACTCCCTGGAATTTCAAGTTTTAGGGATAGTTTGTTGTGCAAGATAGCACTGCACTTCTCTTTGAGCTTGATTGTTTCATACTCTTTCAGCTTTCTCTTTTAGCTGGGATCTCCTTCATGAACTTTGTATACTTTGGATTCTGTTCTAGAGCATTGATGAACGGAATATTAATATGTAAATTCTTGAAAATATTTCAAAAAGTTAGAAAAATCCTTATTTATTTTGTTTTGTCTGAGCCTCTGAGGAAACGGAAGTGGGGGAACGTATGGTTTCACTGGAGGCTTCACTTCAAGCTTTGGATGAGGCTTAGATTCCAATGTGGTACGGCTATTCGACCGAATTTTCAGCTGCATAGTCAAAAAAACCTCTCTGCTTTGGCCTATCTTTCTCTGGTTGTCTTCTGCTTCTTCTTTAATATCTTTCTGATATACTATTTCAAAAGACTCTTTTTGTACCTATTACAGTTGCTTCCTACTCTTTAAGGTAATCACATAAACTTGCTTATTTGGAAATTTATCGGTGTTGCTTGATAGCGATCCTTGTGCTCTTGCAGAGAGCAGGCTAGCAATTTGCCCCACCAGAACTTCCAGATTGTATATAGATGATGCTTGATTTCTAATAATGGCTTCTTGATTTTAATTTTTTTGTCTCAGTATTTGCCATGAAAGTGTGCATAGTTGTAGCAAGTCGCTCCATTACGGTCTCCAAGCTTGATTTCATCTCTTGTGGTGGTGGGTGTTGTTGGAGTTGATTAAAGGCCCCCACTTGCTTTGTCAATGATGTGAGTTGGACATGAATTATTTTGATATCATCTGTAACCTTCTCTGGTGTCGCTCTTTCAGTTTGTCATTGGTAATCATTCAACACCATCTCCTCCAACAGCTCGTAGGCTTTATCTCTATCTTTTTGCATAAATGCTCTACCGGCCGCCGCATCAACCAGCATTTTTGTGTTCAGTTGTAGCCCAATATAAAAGAATTAGACCTCTAACCAATCAGGGAGCCCATGATTTAAAAGTTTCCTAATCAAGCCACCCAAGCATCATAAATAGATTCAGTATCAAATTGGGTAAAGGTTGTGATATCACCTCAAAATTTTGTTGATTTCGCGGGTGGAAAGTGTTTGGTGAGAAATTTCTTCGCCATCTCCTCCCATGTAGCAATTGAATCCTTTGGTAAAGATTTGAACCATATCCTTGCTTTATCTCTAATTGAGAAAGGAAAAAATCATCATTCTCACCTTCTCCATTGGCACACTGCTATTTGTTGTGCGTCATAAATCTCTAGAAAGTTTGCAATATGCTCATACGGATTATCATTTGGAAGACCTCCAAATTGACAATTATTTTGCACCATTCGAATCAACCCTATCTTCAATTCAAAGTTGTTTGCTTAGATTGTCAGCTTCTTAATGCATGATGTTGCTTCAATGAGAGAAGGAATAGTATAGTCCCTCTTCTTTCTTCTTGGCTCGCCATCACTGCTTCTCAGTCTTTCTTCTCTTTAAGCAAGTATTGGAAGGTTCTCTCTATTTGTGGATTAGGATCAAGTAGTTCAGTACTCTAGATCATCTCATAAATAGATCAGGGAGCAGTTCCTAAAAGATCCTCCCATGTCTCCACTTCAGGTCAGCTGCGTAGCCGAAATTTCGGTTGCCTGTCCAAACCCTTGTAGCTTTTTGGGTAGTGTCTTCTGCATCCTAAAAAATAGAAAGTTCAGAGGATAGATTTGCAGTTTGAATTCAAACTAAAGCTTATATAAAATATTGTTCATATCAATAGAAAACAAACAATCTCTGGAAACGGCGTCAAAAACTTGATGTTATAAGTTGGCAAGTGCACCAATCATTTACAAGTAATAAAGTAGTGAGTAGACTATCGTTTCCACGAGGATAGATATTTATTAAGTACCAAACTAATTTTTCTTAATTTTATTTGAATAATTGATTATAAAGATGACGCAGATTACACTACTAAATAGAAATTAAAACAGTTAGTTTTTATAAGAGAAAAGTGCAAGGGCAATTGATTTTGACAAATATAATCAGATACAAAATTGTGCTTGTGCTAGTGAGTTCATGTTAACAATCAAAAGTCTCTAACCAAACCAATATTCTCTCTCGAGTAACACTAATTCTATCTTCTAACTCAAGAACCTACAATCTCTCTATCTAGTAGATTTACAAGTTAGAAGAAGTATTAAGTATGGTGGATCTTTCTTATACGATTGAACAACTTCTCTATCTAAATGTGCCAAGTTATGGTTTCTATTCCTATGATGCTATGTTAGGTTATCTCCTCTCGTTTTCAAATCTAACTATCTATATATTATTGGCCACCAATGAATAAAAAGAAGATCGAGAATAAAAACATAACATGCAAAAGATGAAACTTTAAGAATAAAATAGTAGAATAGTACAAAGCAACAAACTTATATCATCATAGTATTTAACCTACATCAATACCCGAGTTATGAAGAATTGGTTCATATTAGAAGAGATACAAAACATGATAAATAATATGAACTTCATGAAATAATAAAATAGAAGGAGAAAGAGAATAGAAAACACCAATTTACGAACTCTAGATGATGCCTTTTTGCTGTCTTCTTCAACTTCAATATGCAGAATTCATTCTCCAAAAGTTAAGAAACTGAAATCTAAAGCCCTAATATAAAATTTATTTGTCTGATGAGATTCATGAGATTGATACAGTTATAAGAGATTGCAGTCTTTTATATAGATCTCAAAGCCAGCTACAATAGGAACACATTAGGAATTCTAATCCAACTTTCAATTCTAAATTGATCTGCAGATAGCTGATGTTGATTACTGAATATGACTAATCAAACTGCTAAATTAGGAAACATGTCAACTTAAACATTGTAGCCCTTTAAATCTTTTTTCTATAGCATCTTGAATCATCAGAATTGGTTTCGTACAGCAAAAATTATGATTAAAATACTAAATGATGTCCAGTCTAAATCTGAGTCTAAAATAGATTTATGCTCTTGTTGAATAGTAGACGGCTGTCTAGCCAAAAATTTGGCCTATCCAGCCGAATTTTAGCTTATTTAGAATTCAAACTTTTATAGATATTTTCTCATATTTTATAGACTCTTTTTGCAAGTCTATTTGGTTTCTCGATGTCTAGATCTTGAAACATATTGCTGCAATCATGTCTTTAAAGTTGATTTTTTACTTTTCCATCTCTTTTGCTCTTTGACCTAATTTTTACATAAACGAAAACAAAAACACTAATGTAGTATTAAATGTGTAACAAAAGAGGTATAAAAATAGTACAAAATATAGATGATAATCACAATTATCACGCGACTTTTGCTGTGTTTTCGTGGCAAAGCCAGGGACCTAGTCCCGGATCTTCGATGTGTGACATTGATTAGTCTATACTACTCATTACTCATATCGCATTTTCTGACCTATTTATAATAAATACTGTGTCTAACCCATATTTTGGTCTTTATTGCAATAATCAAGAGTTTAAGGGCAAAGTCAGAATATGAGACTAATTAAACCCAATTTCGGATAATTAAATTATATTTCTTGGAGATCAAGTTAGAGAGCTTCTAAAAGATACATTAGATCCAAAAATTAAAGAAGAATCTGGAAAAATACAGGTCCAAATTATCAAAAACCAGAAATGCATAGAAGCTCCTAGAAGGGAAACAGACCAACTGGCAAAAGATCAGGGACTGGATCCCTGAAATTGCCACGTTTTCTTCGGATCCACGGCAATGTGGTTGGGCCACGCGTTGATCTTCGATGTGTGGCCTCGTCTCACCTTCCAGACTCTTCCTTTACCTATAAATAATGCAATTTTAGACCAGAAACAAGGTTAGAGAGCTGCATGCTAGGGTTTCTTCAATTTTAGTGTAGTATAGTGTAGTTGTTCTTCTTTTTTTCTTTTGTATTTTATTTTTTTGAGATCATATATTAGGGCAGAGTTGATTCAGTTGACAGACAGAGGGAGAGATTGATGTAATAGAGGGTGACAATCTATGAAAGCTTCCTCTTTTCTTTCCATGATTTCTTCTCTAGCCTCTAACATGATTACTAGCTAACTTTTCTTTAATGACAATCTAACTACTAACCATTAATTATCAACCTCTTACTTAATAATCCACATGAATCTAATAATCTCTATGAGGTCTTACTCTTGTACGAGCCCTTGATGGCTCATGATGATGGGTTCTAAAATTCTAACTTTCTAACTTACTAACAAGCTAGCTCTCTTATTTCATGCATGTTTCTAATGGTTTTGATGATCTAATATTTGCATTAACTTGCTCTAGATGCAAGTTTGAATGTGAAGAACCACCTTATGTGTCATGCTTTGAAACATCTCTTGAAGAAGCTATGGATTAGTGATGATCAAGAATCCATGTGGGGCAACTATCTCTAATGAGTTAGTATGATTAGTGGAGCACTGAGTAATTAGTAGCCATGATTTTTCACTTCTTTTTATCTTATTTTCAAAACCAATTTCAAAACTCTTTTATTCTTTTCTTATCGGTATTTTCATCTCCTTCCTAGTTCACCATTGTTTTCATCTTCTTCACGACAAGTTCTTCTCTTATCTATTTGTCTTTAAAACTAATTTTTAAATTACTTCACCAAGATTTAAACTTCACTTCTTTCTTGTTTTACTTCATTACTACTTTCTTTTTTTTCCTTCATCGATTCCAAAATTACTTCTTAATTGTTTCCACTTAACTGTTTTCATCGCCTTCTCCACCTATCACTTCTAGCTTTCTTTTCTTTTTCTTTTCTTATCTTTAACAAAGAAGAACTTGTTAACAACCAATGTGAAACCAAACTGTTAATGCTTCTATCATCTCTCGTCCCTATGGATTTGACCGGTATAGCCTATATGCTATAAGGGAGTATTGAAGAAGCCAAAGCACACATACTTTCATTGATTTTCTAAAACACACATTTTTGTGCACGGTTTAACTTCCGATCAAATTTTGGCAACGTTGTTGGAGACGGGAATGGTTTTGATTTCACATTTTTGTTAACATTCTCTTCTCTGTTTTGGTGTGCATGTCAATTTTTACAAAAACTAAGCATTGCAGAATGCTAATCTTGCTTGCATCTCCTTGCAGGGAGCTTGCCTCCATAAGTTTGCCACGCCAGGGCGAAATTAGTTGCGCAAATGCAGCTGGTTTCTATGCTCTGCTTCTCATCTTTTGCAGGAAAATTTTTATTGTTATATATTGTTGTAATTTGCTGCTATTTTTTTTTTGTAATTTTGCTTGAACACTGCAATAATTAAGAACTAAAATTAGTAACTTGGACGTATTATTACGGTTTTGACATTTGCATCCGGGCATGTGTCAATTTCATTCCAATATACTGTATTTTATTTTGTTGTTGTGATCTAAACTGAGGTGTACATATTGCATTGCATATAGCATAGAACAAACATGTGGGTGATTTACTCACTTTGTCTATTATTCTTGTCAATAAAATGACACAGACTGATACTAAAATCCATCGTCATGAGCTATCGGTGGCACTCGCGAAGGCCAGGCTCTTTCGATGTTATAAGACTCACTTGGATAGCATTGATATAAGAAAGAGAGAAGTAGAAAAGAAGAATAATAAAAAAATAAAGTACATAAAAAGGTAACTATAGATTCAATTTTATAATAATAAGAGAAAAGAAGAACAACTTACACCGGTGTCACTCTCAACACAAGCTTCATTCTCATTCTCCTTTGAAACTCTGATCTCCTCCGAATTACAAAAATGAAAATTGAAAATTACATATAAAAAAACAAAAACCTACACTAAAAAGACTGAAAAAGTGAACTAAATTCTATCTTTGCATCATCATCCCCTGTACGCTCTGAAAACCCCAGTATTTATATGCAAAACCCAACAGAGGAGATCGTACGAAGATATGGGGTGCAAACGTTCCCCCAAAACCTTAACTAGCGGCTTTGGCCGCATTTTCGCGGCCTGGGTGTGGCCACACCCATGGGGTGGTGCCCTCCTGGCTTCACGATCTGACTTTATCTTCAGCTGGATCTTCCGTTTAGGTCCAGAATTGTGACGAAATGACTTTTGATCTTTGGCTTTAACCAATTAATTTTAGAAGATTTGTGTTAACCAGTTTTCAACTTCTCTAATGTGCCCTGATCTGCCCTGATTTTTTGAATTCGAATTATTTCTGAATTAAATCAGAATTTTGATGGGCTTTGGGCTCGTTTCTCTTTCCTTTCCTTTAGCCATGGGCCTGGATATAAATTAAACAATAATTAGGATTAAAAGTAGAGTTTATTATATAATAAGTATGAGAATATGATAATAATTATGCAATATCAGTGACCGATCACTTCTCTAACCTCTAACATGGCTACTAGCTAACTTTTTTTCATGGCAATCTAACTATTAACTGCTAATTATGTGACCTCTTACATGATAATCCACATGAGTCTAATGGCCGCTACAAGGCCTTGCTCTTGCAAGCGCTATTGATGGCTTATGATGATGGGCTCTAACTTGCTAACAGCCTAACTCTCTTATTTCTGCAAGCTTCTAACAGTTTTGATGATCTAATGTTTGTAATAGCTTGCTCTTGATGCAAATTTGAATGTGAAGAACCACCTTAAGTGCTATGCTTTGATACATCTCTTGAAGAAGCCAAGGATTAGTGATGGCCAAGGATCTATGTGAGAAAACTATCACTAAGAGATTAACATGATTAGTGGAGGACTTAGTAGTTAGTAGCCATGAATTTTCTTCTCTTTTTATCTTGTTTACAAAACCAATTTCATTTATTCTTTTCTTATTAGTATTTTCATCACTTTCTTAGTTCACCATTGTTTTCATCTTCTTCACCATAAATTCTTCTCTTTTCTATTTGTCTTTAAAATCAATTTTTAAATTACTTCACCAAGTTTTCCACTTCACTTTTTTCTTGTTTTACTTCGTTACTACTTTCTTGTTTTTTTCCACTGATTCCAAAACCACTTCTTGATTGTTTTCACTTCGCCATTTTCATCGTCTTCTTCACCTATCACTTCTAGATTTCTTTTCTTTTTCTTTTCTCTTTCTTTAAAAGAAGAACTTGTTAACAACCAACGTGAAACCAAACTGTTAATGCTTCTATCGCCTTTTGTCCTTGTGGATTTGACCTACATAGCCTATATGCTATAATGAAAGTATTGAGGAAGTCAAAGCATACATAGTTTCATTGATTTTCTAAAGCACACATTTTCATGCATGGTTTAACCTCGTTTAACCTCCAATCAGGCATCGTCTCATCTTCCAAAAAGTTCTTGTGCCTATAAATATCGCATTGATGAGCCTGAATTCAAAGGAGAGAGCAGTAGGCTAGGGTTTCTTTTCCTTCTAGTTGTAGTGTAGTTTTTTCCTTCTTTTATCTTTTTTTATTGTATTTTTCTTTCTTCTTTAGATTTAGGTTTAGTCCAGAGATTAATATATGGGAGAAGGAGAGAGTTCTTTGTAATAGAGTGTGACAATCTATGTAAAAGTTCTTCCTTTCTATCCATTGTTTCTTCTTTGTTTCATTCACATGCTTAACTAGTTTTCTCTCATAGTGATTGTAGTGGTCACTTTCTGAGCCTTTTGAGATCATGACATGTGTTAATCTAGTCTCGTGTGGATGTGCGACGCGTGGGTACTTTCAGAACAGTTAATTCAGAACCATCGTCTAGTTTAAATTGCAAATAGGCCGGGTGATTAACATAAGAGTCAGATCAGATTACAAAGATCTCTATCCTTAAGTCCAATCCTAATTCAAATAATAGAGCAACCCCCTGGGGACAGTTCATCCTTATCCGCAGCCGAGCACGAACCACCAGATAGACTCTCTCCTACATTAATTCAAATTGGGGCATTCGACTCAATCCTTAGCTAGATAAGAGATTTAAGTATTCAAACTGAGTACAATTCCCTAACCTTATCTATTTGACATGACTTGTATAAATAGAGGATCTCTTCCAACAGGAAAGGGGCCAAGTTTACCTGAATCCAGAGAACACTTTTGTAATCGCCATTGACATAGTGGAATCTCTCTCTCTCTGTGATTTTTTCCCTTACGGGTTTTCACATATTTTTATTATTTTACGATTGACTTTTCTGTGATTTGGCTATAATCACTTCCTTATTTTGGTGTATGGATTGATTCCTTAGGAATTACCCACTGCATTTGGTGATTTCGTTGAGAGATAAACTCAAGACTTTTGAGACTTTTGTTACCCAATACCCTAACCTTTCTATGAAGACATCAGCACATACCGATCATGACACTTAGGAGCACCTCTTGACATGACGTCAGCGCCTCTGATAAATTTGACCCAACGACCTCTCATGAGGATAGCTTGTCCAGGTGGTGATCGATCTACGATGACGATTAGATGAGCACAGGGTGAAGGCTGACCGTGAATGAGAATGTATCGCCATCGAATGCGAGCATGAGGCATAACACAGATCAATCATTAACTGCTCATAATTAGTCTTTAATTCAGCATCATCATATCACATTTCCTACCGATTTATGAATAAAACATCGCTTCTGAATTGTGTTTTGATTTATTTTACAGATTATCAAGAGTTCAAGGGCAAAGTCGAAATAAGAGCCTAATTAAACCCAATTTCGGGTAATTAAATCATAAATCTTGGAGATCAAGCTGAGAGGTTTTAGAAGATACATTAGATCCAGAATTGAGGATGAATCTGAAGAAATACGGGTTCAAATTATCAAAATCTAGAACCATCTAGAAACTCCTTATAGCTAGACGAAATACTGGAGCAAAACTAGGGACCCGGGTCCCTAGTATTACCATGAAACCTCGGCAAATGTCGCGGATCCATGCATATTGGTGCGCCCACGCGTCGAAGATTGGCCTTGCCTCATCTTCCAAAATCTTTTTTTGCCTATAAAAACTGTATTTGTAAACCAGAGAAGGGGTTGAAGAGCTATAGGCTAGATTTTCTTCTCTTTAGTGTTGATTAGTGTAGTGTTCTTCTCTTTTTGATTCAGGAGAAAAAGAGAGGTTGATATAATAGAGAGTGACAATCTATGAAAGTTTTCTCCTTTCTTTTTCATGGTTTCTTCTCTAACCTCTAACATGATTACTAGCTAACTTTTTTATGGCAATTTAACTACTAACTACTGATCATCTAACCTCTTACTTGATAATCCACATGAATCTAATTACCTCTACAAGGCCCTGCTCTTGCAAGAGCCATTAATGGCTCATGATGATGTGTTTTAACATCAAAATTGCTAACTTACTAACAAGCTAAATCTCTTATTTTATGTATGCTTCTAACATTTTGATGATCTAATGTTTGCAATAACTTGCTCTAATGCAAGTTTGAATATGAAGAATAATCTCATGAGCCATGCTTTGAAACATCTCTTGAAGAAGCCAATGATTACTGATGGCCAATGATCCATGTAAGGCAACTATCACTAAGAGATTAGAATAATTAGTGGAGACTTAGTAGTTAGTAGCCATGAAGTTTCTTCTCTTTTTATCTTATTTCAATATCAATTTCAAAAACCATTTTATCATTATCTTATCGGTATTTTCATCACTCTCTTAGTTCACACTTGTTTTTATTTCTCCATCACAAAGTTTATCTCTTTTCTATTTTATTTTTAACACCACTTTCTAAATCACCTCACAAAGTCTTTCATTTCGCTTCTTTCTTATTTTACTTTGTTTCTACTTTCTTGTTCCTTCACTGAATCCAAAATCACTTCTTGATTGTTTTCATATTGATGATTTCATCGCCTTCTCCACCCATCACTTCTAGTTTTCTTTTCCTTTTCTCTTCTCTTTCTTTAATAAAAAAGAACTGTTAACAACCAATGTGAATAAACTATTAATGCTTCTATCACGTCCTGTCCCTGTGGATTCGACCCGTATAGCCTCTATGCTATAACAGAAATATCAAAAAAGCCAAAGCACCATACACTTTCATTGAGTTTACAAAATACACATTTTCGTGCATGGTTACACCCTAATCAAATTTTGGCGCCATTGCCAGGGATGGGAACAGTTTTAGTTTCACGTTTTTGTTAACATTTTGTTCTCTGTTTTGGTATGCAGGTTAATTTTTGTAAAAACTGAACATTACAAAACTTTATATCTGCTTGCATCTCCCTGTTCTAGAAAGTAGGGACCCTGATCCTCTAGATTGCCACGCCAAGTCTCTAGAAGTCGCACAAATGTGGCAACTCTAAGGTTCTGGACTCCATTATTTTGCTGGATGCTTCAATTTTTCATATACTGTCATATTCTGCTGCTAGTTTTCTACTTTGATTGCTTACACACTATAATAATAAACAACAAAATCGTAAATTGGACGTATTACTACAGTTTAGACATTCGCATCATAGGCATGTGTCAATTCATTCTAATATACTGTATTTTGTTCTGTTGTAGTGATTTGGGCTGAAATGTACATATTGCATTGCATATAGCACAGGACAAACACGTGGGTAATTTACTCGCTTTATGTGTTTATTCTTGTCTTTATTGTACACTTGCATGAATTGGACTTACGGGCATAACCTGATACAATATTAGGTGGGGAAGTCATTACCTTCCCTTAGCCCAAAAATCACCTCCCCACTCACAACCCAAGCCTTAATAAAACTTGATAGATGTTGGCCCCTAGGGATATCTCAGACTCATTAAGAGATTGACCTCAAGAAAAAGTTGTTAGTACCGAACTCTTGCCAAATTGGTGTATGAGGTTGGGGATTAAGAGAGGTTAAGTCTCGAAGATCCGATGGTTTGACGTAATTAAGGCCCGTTGCTTATGCACGGATACCTCCCACCGCATTTTGCCCTTACCTGGTTGATTAACTCGTGGTCCGATACTGCAATATCCCTCTCTTGGACAGTCAAATAGTTAAGAGCCATCCAGGTCAACCCCAGTATTGGCTTGGTTTTGATATTTTCTTTTGTTTGTTTGTTTGTTTGCATTTTCTTTTTTGTTTGTGTTTGTTTGTGAAATAAATTTCTACAACAATTCTTTTAATCCTAATACATATTTCACCCCGACCTCATTTGACTCTAATAAATCCAACACGGCTTTACACAATAAGGACAAACCAGATAAGCCAGATTGGATGTATTCGACTCAATATAACCTATACCTCCAATCTTATGACAAAAACTTTCAAAATAATTTCAACTCTTTACAGAGTCGATGGGGATTCATCTTCCCCAGGACTAATTTTCAACCACCTTGTTCACAATTTTCACAATATACACAATATTTATTCCCCGATTTTGCTTACTATACTCCTATTTCAGAATCACCGTTGAAGAAAAAGCTGAGTTAGAAAAGAGTATAGAAGTCTTAAAATCCATGCTTGCATCCCAACAACAATGTAAAAATGCGCTCAACTCACAAATTTTCCAGCACCAAGCTTCATATACTCCTTTTTTGCAAGAACCAATTAAAGAAAAATCTGAGTTTAAAAAGAGTATGAAAGCTATACAAGGCATGCTTGAGTCCCAACACTCGACTCACAATCTTAACAAATCTTTCCACATAATGTTTCATATACTCCTTTTCTATAACAACCCATTGAAGAAAAATCAGAGTTAGAAAAGAGCATAGAAGCCATGTAGGAGGCAGAGCGACAATTTCAGAAAATGTTTGCCTCCCAATTCCATAATATCTTCAAGATTCATACTCTGTCCCACCTCTTCAAAATGAACCACCATCAGTCTTGAACATGAGTATAGAAATCTTGCATGAGTACGAGCAACAATCTCAAAACTTGTTAGACTCACCATGTCAACCTAAATTTCAAGATTCATACTCATCTTTCCAATTCCACCTATTTAAAATAAAAAACTGTCAATCCTGAAAAAGAGTATGAAACTCTTGCGTGATTCTGAGCAACAATCTCAGAACATGTTGGACTCACTATTTTTCCAAAATCAAGCTTCACATACTTCTTTTCTAGAACATTTAACAGTAAAAATATCTATCTTAGAAAAGAATATGGAAGCCTTGCGCTAGTCCGAACAATAATCTCAAAATCTGATGGACTCGCAATTTCACCACACTTTTCAAAACTGACTTCCATACTCACATTTCAAAAAAGAACCAATTGCACAGAGTATAGGAAATATGATTCAGACTCGAAATTCTGTTATCCGACCTATCAGTATGTTAGACTCAATAATGAGCGAATTGGTCAATAGGAGTGAGAAAATTCTCTCTTCTTAACCTTTGACCAATCCTTATATCTCTATCTCTATTGATTGGACCCAATAATCATGTTGCTTTGGAAACCAAGATTCAATTTCATCATACCCATTTGAACTTGACTAAAATCAAAATTTTGAGAATCACATTGACATTTTAGCAAGTTATCCCTTTTCTGAAATTTAACTTGAGCATGAATGTAATTCTGAACCACAAATTGGTAATTTAATTTCACTTCTTGACTCAATATTGATTTCGGTAACTTTACCTGATTTCAATGCTTTTCCCCAGGCAATATTGGTTCATATGCCCATCATCATGAAATGATTACTAATCTTTCTAGATCAATATATTTAACTTGACCATTATCATACTTTTGAAAGTCTCATTGACAAATTGGCAAGTTCTTATTTCTATGAAATTAAACTCCATCAAGAATGTGACCCAGATTCTCAAATTTATGATCCAGTTCAAATCTATGAATCAATATTGACTCTTATTTTGTTACCAAATTTGAGCAACATATTAGAGTTTATTTTGATTCTCATACCTGTCATTCTTAAACTTGAATCACCAATTTTAGAAAGTCACATTCTATTATGGAAAAATGAATATGGACTGGAGTTTCAACTTCTTGATTTGGACCAACTTTCTGAACAAATTTGACCCAAGCCTTTACTTGATTTCAGTTAATTTCCTGAGTCAGTATTAGTTCCTATACTTTCTGAGTCCAAATCAGTCAATTCATCATTTCACACTCCATTTTGGGATAAAAGTGTTGATAATAATGACTCTGAAATTATTTTGAAAATTTGAAAATTGATGGAAAAAAGTTCTTAAAAAAAATCATCCATGCATACATCATAATAGTGGGTTATATTAGAGAGGTCACAGGTAGATTCCTACAAACTTCACATAATTTTGATTGGACCGCATTTCGTATACCAATCAGACCGTCACCGGAACCACCACCTTGAGGTGAATTCTTCTTCCGTTTGTATTTTCATGCATACATACATTCACGATGCATTGAGGACAATTCATAAGATAAGTGTGGGGGAGAGTTTACTAACGTAGAGTTTTTTAGATTTTTCTTTCTTTTTCACTTCTTTTAGGATATTTTTAAAAATTATAGGATTTTTCCTTTCTTTAAAAATTTTTTGAAACAAGAGACAAAGTTTTGATCTTTTTTTTAAGAAAATTATGAAAATCTTAGAAACTAAGAAAATCTTAATTATAACATTTTAAATCTAATTAACATAATGAATGTTGTTTAAAATATACGTTAAGTAAGAAAGATTAGAGAGATAATTTTATCTTGAAAATTTTGCCTTAGAGAGTATGCACTTCACACTTACACATTTTTAGGATGAAAACAAAGACCTAAAATACCATAAAGCAAAATAAAAAGAAATATGGTATATATGAATAAAAATATCCCACTTAATAAAGTTAGATAAATATGCCTCAAAAAGTATAATATTCACGCCTAACGGTGGTCAAAAGAAATAAATAATCCCCCTAAGTTTTATGGCCTTGTTTACTCGAGTCCTTAAGCCCAAGGGATGTTTTCTCGTTTGGTGACCTAAAATCGTCTGATTTGAGAGTGATCGGCTAAAAGCTAACTACCCGAGTAAACTAGAAAGCCTAAGAAAACTAAGGAAGAAAAAAGAAAAAAAAGAAAAAAAATATATAATATATATAAATGAATAAATGGCTTGATGGTTGAGTTGAAATCCAAAAAGTTACACTATAACAAAGTGTATATTATCTAGGTTTTATGAAAGATAAAATATCCAATCCAATTTTAAATCTTACATTAATGATAAGATCTTTTTTCTAGACTAAGTTTAAAGACGAATAATTTTTGGTGAACTTATGACCTTAAATCGCTTAAATTTTTACAAAAAAATTTTGACTTCTCTCTTTCAAAAGCATTTTCAAAACAATAATTTCTGTTCTCTTTCTTTACGGATTTTGTGGTGTAATCCACTGAAAACTCTCAGGAGACAAAACTCCTCCTCACGGAAAACCTAGAGGTTTAACGACTTGTTGCACACGCTCAGTGCAATCGCGTCACCTGCGAAAGTGGTGTAATAACATTTATAGTTTAGATTTTTTTCTAGTTTAGCTCAGGACGCACAAAAGATAAGTGTGGGTGTGATTAGTCTACAATTTAGCATAATCATATCACATTTTCCTACTGAGTTATGAATAAAACATCGCTTCTACACCGTGTTTTGGTTTATTTTGCAGATAATCAAGAGTTCAAGGGAAAGTCGGAATAAGAGCTTAATTAAACCCAATTTCGGGTAATTAAAATCATAAATCTTGGACATAAAACTAGAGAGCTTCTAGAAGATACATTGGATGCAAAAATTGAGAATGAATATGAAGAAAAACGGGTCTAAATTACCAAAATCTAGAACCCTCCAGAAACTCCTTATAGTTGGACGAACCACCGAAGCAAAACTAGGGACCTGGGTCCCTGGTATTACCGCAGAATCTCAGCAAATGTCGTGGATACGTGGCATATTGGTGGCCATATGCGTCGATCTTTGACGCGTGGCCTCGTCTCATCTTTCAGAATATTCTTTCGCCTATACATTCTGCATTTGAAAATTAGAGAAGGGGTTAAAGAGCTGTAGGCTATGGTTTCTTCTCTGTAGTATAGATTAGTGTAGTGTTCTTCTTCTTTTCTTTTAGAATTTCTTTTTATTTTAGATAATGTATTAGGGCAGAGTTGATTCAGAAGAGAAAGAGAGAGATTGATGTAATAGAGAGTGACAATCTATGAAAGCTTCCTCATTTCTTTTTTATGGTTTCTTCTCTAACCTCTAACATGACTACTAGCTAACTTTTCTTTCATAGCAATGTAATTACTAACCACTAATCATCTAATCTCTTACTTGAGATCCACATGAATCTAATTGCCTCTACAAGGCCTTACTCTTGCAAGATCTATTGATGGCTCATGGTGATGGATTCTAACATCTAACTTGCTAAGTTGTTAACAAGCAAAATGTCTTATTTCATGCATGGTTCTAACAGTTTTGATGATCTAATGTTTGCATTAGCTTGCTCTTGATGCATAGTATATAACTCCTCTCTCAAACACAATCACCTCTACATAAGAGGGAAGGCACAAAGCCTAGCATGAAGCAAAGAAGAAATAAAACTTACTGATCCAATGATCACAAACTCTCTCTTGGTGATCTCAAAAGATCACAAATATTTTTCTCACAAACAAGAATCCTAAAGATAGGAATAGAATTGAGAGCTCAAGTGTGAGAAAACAAAGTGTTTTGAAAAAGAAACAACAAAGAAAACACTTAGGAAAAACTTCTTGATTGATATGAAATTTAAGAACAAAACTAAAATTTCCAAATCTTGTTTTTCTTAGATTTTCCAAAAATTTTGAAACAAATAATGATAAGAATATTTGGCATAAAAACTTCTTTAGAAAACTAACTGAAAATACTGAGAAGATGGGAAAAATTGTTATTGAAAATCTTAGGAGAAACAGCCCCCACAAAGATCCATATTTATAGGGGTTTGGAAATATAGCCGTTGAGGTTCAGAACAAGTCAGAAATGACCTGTCAGTTGACCTCCCAATCGTCAGTCGACCGCCCGATCGACCGGCCAACCATCAGATTTCTGACCGTTGGGTTACCAGCGATTGCCCGGTCGACCGTCCTAAGCAAACATACCTAATGGTCGACCGCCCGGTCAACTAAGGCCAGAACCAGAGAGCTAACTCTCAAGTCGGTCGACCGGGGCCTGATCCAGAGAGCAAGCTCTATGGAGCGGTTGACTGTGTGGTCGACCGGGCCCAAGCCAAGGCAATGTGCACGTATCTGTGCACATTGGTCGACCGAGCTCTGGACTGGGATTATAGGATTTGAAATGTTGGCTTTTAATTACCTATAAAATCCCATAAAATCTATAAAAATAAGTTCTTGTAAATATTTGAAGTACAAATATGTGTGATTAAAATTCAACATATATTACAAACTATTTGAACTATTTTTTAGGCATGAAAATTTAGCTTTAAAACAAAAACGGTATTTTCCAAAGTTTATATTTTGAAATAAAAATATGTTTTCTCTAAAACTTGTATAAATGCAAAAGCATGATATAGAAACACATTTTGAAGTATAGTGTGTATGTATAGAATTCAATACACATATAAAAGATATATCTATATATTTGACATTAAATCCAAAACTAAGTTTGTTAAAAATAAAAGTTGATACAATGAAATAGAATCATCAAAATAAGTTTTTCTACAATATGAAACAATAATGTATTTGATAAAATCTAATACACATTTAAACATGTAAAACTTGTTTTGATTCTATCTAATCATGAAACTATATATGCATTCTTGAAAATTCAAAACGGTTAAATCGAAACTAAACTAACTTTTGAACTTGTGTGTGTGTGAACTTGAGCATATCAAAACTAGTTTATCTTCACATAAGATCTAAAACAAAAGCTAAAACAACCTAGATGAAAAGTCTTCTTGTAGATCTTCTTCTCCAAGACGACTCGATCAAACTTGATCCAAATGAGCTAGATGCGATCGTTGCAATATGAGCTCTTGAATCAACACTTGTTTGCTTCAACACTTTGACTGTGAATCTTTTTTTGAAGTCAAATCTCTACTAAGATCTTGATCAATAACTAAAACTATATAAACACAAGATCATTAGCAAACTAAGCTTGATAAGTTAGTTATCATCAAAACTAAGGTGAAGGGTCTCCGGGCCAACAGCTTGCTCATTAGGGCTGCTCGAAGTTAACCTAAACAGGTTTTCACCTTGACGGCCACACGAGTGAGTCAACATTCTATATCGGGTCCTACCTAATGACTCCCTGCAAATAAGAACCAAAGCATCACATGGGAAAATCAAAACAACATTTAGCCCATAAAAGTGGATGACACATCTCAGAGTCACTCGCGTCCATACAAAAGCGAGCTATCCCCATCGTTCTCGCCTGTGACTGCTATCCTGGTCCCTCTATCCTCTCCAAGCTCTCTTATGCCAACTCCAAGAGGTCTTGGCACGGTCAGATGATGTTGCAAACTGACATGATGACCCTCCATGTCGGAAGCTAGGATACTTGGGGCTTCGACTCCCGACCCCAGGTCGTGCCCCAACCCCCTCTAGACAACACCTGATCTAAGGGCAATGACCTCAGAATAGCTTTTGAGCCTCTTCCAATAACGCTCCATGGACAAGCCAGAGTTTATCATAACGAATAGATTGGCTTGAAACCTCATTCTCAACTCCTCCACATCCTTGTCACGACCCTCTAAGCTACTTTGGATGGCTCAGAGCTCACACTTGAGTGCTAACTTCTCGGAACAGTCCTGTCATCAGCTCCCTGAGAGAAAGGATCTCCGACTGGGCAGAATCCATCTTCTCCTGAAGATCTGACACCTTTTCCAATGCCTTCTACAACTCCAGAAGCCAGCTCAAAAGCTTCTCTTCAAGCTCAACTTTTCCTTCCTCAATGAAGAACTCGCTTCTAGCAGTTCATGACCTTTTTTAAGGATGTCGTCCACTCTCTTCTTGTGATCGGCTACAATAGTATTATGAGAAATTAGATCAGGGTCCAGGTAAGAGGTTAAGAAGTTGAGGTAACTCGAGCTATACGGGTAAGAAAGCCTAGGATTTCCTGGGAACTCCCCCATGATCACTTTCTCCTACTAGGCATTCAGGAAGCCCAACAATGATCCATACTCATCATCCAGGTCTATTTCCACCTCCGCCTCTCTTCTCTGAGGCCCTGATTCCTTAATCTCCTCGGTGGCTCCTCACCCAAAGCGTGAACCTCCTCAAAACCTATACAACAAGTAAGAGATGTTCCTAGCCTCTAGAAGCTCTCTCTCGGACCACCGACCACTGAGCCAGAAGACAACGAAACCTTGTGGAAACTCCATCCGGGATGACTAATTACAAAGAATAGATATTAATAACAAGGGAAGAGGTGAAATTCAGAGACCAACTATTTCTTTTCAAAAGATTACTCTATATCTTTACAATCAAGGATAGAGAAACAAAACAAGACAAATTCTCAAACATTTGCTTAGCCTTTGGAAAGGCCTCAGAAGTAGCAGTCAGAAAATGCCCAGCAGCATCCACCCTCTCAACCCTTGGGAAGACTCAAGCCCAGCGTCATTCAAAGTAAGGAGTGTCACCTCTTCAGTCATATCATCAGGGAGTAATACAGTAGTTGAAAGCCTTGCAAGCACCGCTGAGGTCATCCTCACAACCTCATCTACAGCCTCGAGGGTGGGTGAAGTCCCCCGACGAAGTCCCCCGAGCACCTGCCACACAGTCAGTGGACCTAACCAGATCTTTTCTCGATAATGGGGAGCTACTCTACGGGTGAACATGGGGAGTGGTCGTGGCTTCGAGGAAGTTCATCATCCCTCATTGTCAACTCATTGAACTAAAGTCGATGCTTTTGTAGCAAATGAAAGCTAGGCACGGTATCAATTTCTCAACATAAAGCTAAAGAAATTAGGAACCAGCCGCGAAGGGCATGAAGACTGAGTGAGACCCTCTTCTTCTTGCTGGAGTCGTCCCCCTGGGACCCTCGGCTTCTCGGTATTCATAGCCAGTTGGCCCACTCCTTGGATAGCTTCCCCTATCTCGTAGGCATACTGCTCTCTTCCCTGAACAGGTTCCTTGGGCTCAGGAGCAAGTTGGCTCTTACCCGACGCAGGCACCCTCTGAACACTTGGCGGTACTGGATGTCTGTGTGGGTTCAACAGCCAACCCTAATTACAACTATTAAAGTTGATTTTTGTTAGCTTTTTAACTTCACCATGACATCGGCAGAGGGCAATGTCCCCCTGTGAGAATCAGTATTCAGTTTCCACGAAACTGAGATAGCCCTACACTCGACCTCTGATTCGGCACCCCATAGACCGAAGACATGAATCATGAAATCTCGCATACCATGGTCGTTGTCGACCATATTAAAGATAATTTTTTCTACATCGCTCTAGGGGATAAAGTTGTGCGTACCCTGAATGGTCTTCCTCAACAAGTATCGGTGCTGAAGACGTCACGATGACAGGCCCCAGGAGCGTACAAATTGTGACACCCCATTCTAAGAATACGTACTCAGATACGTGTTCTGATTTTTTGAACATATTGTTTTGATTTTCCCTCATATTTATTTTTATTTTATGATTATCTATATCATTGATTGGTATTTGGATCTAGATTCTTGGATTCAGAATCAGCCCGAGCCGACCAGGACCCAATCAGTGTACTGCTCGATTTGACCTTTCTGATAGTCAAATTTAACCGATTGTAATTTTAAACACTGTTTTCTAATATTTTGAATTTCATGATTTTTTGTAATTTTTCTGAAACCGGTATCAATCGGTGTCGCTGATCGATTTTCGAAATATTAATCTACAAACGAAGTTGAATATCTGAAAACTGATTTCATATTTTTTATGTGTAAGCTTTATATACATATTTTACATCACTTTTTATACCTATTATCTGCCATATTTAATGTTTCATGGGTATTTTATTAGTGTTATTTTGCAGATTTTAGGTCAAGAGCAAGTTAGAAGAAAAAGAGCGAAAATTGGCAAATTGTCGATATCAAATGAATTAAAGAGATACAAAATCAGATATCTAAAGTAGAGATGAAACATCTCAATAGCCTTCATGCAAAATTAGAAATTCCACAAAAACTAGGACTGTAATGGACAAAAGGTTCGGCCGCCAAGCCGTAGATTTCGGCCAAGCAGCCTTGGACCAGTCAACGGGAATGCCAACTCAGAGGTCAACACAAGTGAAAAAGCTGAGCGTCACTACAGTAAGAAGTTCGTCTAGCTGGCCAGATTATGGCGGTGCTTATGGATTGAATTTTCTCAAAAATTCGTGTAAATTAAGAAACCTAGGTTTTTATATTCGATTAGGGTTCTACTGTTCTCTGTTCTATATAAACGTCGTCAAGCCTCTTGTAAAAGATATAATTTAATTCTCTCTTTATTTTGAGCAAAAATTAATAAAATTTTCCTATTAGCTATTAATTCTCAGAGTATTTTCAGCAGAAAATTCTTCAAGCCTTCATCTTTATTGGTGCTCTCTTACCTTTCTTTTACTTTTCTTTTAATTGATTCTATTCCATGATCTCCTTCAATATTATAATGTGTTTTTATTTTCATAGTTATGAACTAAGTTTCCTTAGCTAGGGGCATGATGTAGGGATTGTATTGATGATATGAGATTTTTTTTTGTGCAAATTCTTCTATGTGTTTTATAAAGTTTAAATTTTTATATGCTAAATTGTTAAATCTTATGCTTTATGTTATGATTGGTGCGGATAATTAATCAGAAGGTTAGGTTAGAGTCCGAGAGGAGATAACATAACAAAAGCTTCTGGGATTAACAACCATAACTCGATACGTTTGACGTAGAGTTGTGCAGTCAGGTAGGAATATCCATCATACTTAATGCATCTTCTGACTAGCAATCTACTAGATTGAGAGATTGTGGATTCTAGATTTAGAAGATAGAAGTAGTATTGTTCGAGAGAAAGTACTAATTAGGATAGGAAATTCTTAAGATAAATTAGCGCAAGTATAATATTTTATCTGTTTACAATTACCGAATCATTACCCTAATTTTTTCATAATTAAATCAAACTTCTTTAGTAGTAAAGAATCATAACATCTTCCAATTATATTAATTTTTCAATAGAATTAGGAAAGATTAAGTTGATACTTGAGACAATAATCCTCGAGGGAACGATACTCTACCCATATTATATTACTTGAAAACGATTGGTACACTTGCCATTCGAATCCATACATCAAGTTTTGGCGCCGTTGCTTGGATTGTATAATTTTCAATATTAACAATATCGATTACTATTCTGCTTTAAATTTTATCTATAGATCTAATATAAAAACTCTCTGCAGGTTACAGAAAATTCAACCTCAACATAGCACATATTTCGGCCAGGTGGCCGAATTTTCGACCAGGTAGTTGAACTCCTATTTTGAACGGAGTTGAGTTTTTTTCAGATTTACTGTTACTAGTAGATGAGATATTCTAGGAGTGCAAAACTCATAGAACTTCAGACGCTTTCTTAAGGAGAGATGAGATCGAGAAAAAGTAATGGCGGAGCAAAATGAGAGAAAAGCTTGAGGTTACATTGCTCCCTCTCTTACTAGAGCTAATTCATGCATCATTACACTGACAATTCACAAGCAAACAATTTTGAACTGAAGCCGGGGTTAATTCAGATGGTGCAACACACATATTAAATCAGGAATTCCCGGCATGACGACCCCAATGAACACATCTCTAGTTTTCTAGAGATATGTGAATACAGAGGAGTAATGGTGTGCCTCCGAGGTAATAAAGCTAAAAAATTTTCCTTTTTCTTTGAAAGATAAAGCGAAGACATGATTCAATTCTTTACCTAAGAATACCACAGCAACATAGGATGAAATGGCAATAAGTTTCTCACAAAGTACTTCCCTCTATCTAAAGCGGCAAACCTCTGAGGTGTCTCACAACCTTTATCCAATTTGAATCTGAAAGTAACTATGAAGCTTGGGAAATGTACAAAGGATTGATCAGAAAAGTCCCACATTACGGCCTTTCTGCTTGGTTGAAATTCAATTCTTCTACAATGGATTGAATCCAATACCAAGATGATAATTGACGTGGTTGCGGGGAACACTTATGGGCAAAGAATGTGATAAGGCATACAAGCTTCTTGAGAAGATGGCCTCAAATAGTTACGAGCGGCAATCAGATCGAGCAATGCCAAGGAAGGCGGCCAAAGTACATAAGATAACGCAGTCTCTGCAATACATGCATAACTTGCATTGTTACAAAGAAACTCGATGCAACCAATGTAAGTTCTATCCAAGCTCAAAACCCTCCATATAATAAATTTGCTGCAGGGCAACCAGCCAATGAAGGTTGGCAACTTTGGGTTCCCTTCAAATGAGCAGGAAAACTACGTGAACAACTTTTAAAGGAATAATAACCCATGTTCAAACATGTACACACCAGCACGGAGAAATCATCCTAATCTAGGATGGGGTGGTACCAATAGTTCTCTAAGGGTGAATAACTTTTAGCAACAACAACCAAGGCCACCACCACCATAAGAGAAGAAGCCAAGCCTGGCAGAGACAATGCAATAGCTCGTCACCACCAACAAACACTCATGACTACCACAGACACCAACTTGAAGGACCAAGCAGCTGCAATTCATAATCCAGAGGTGCTAATGATGTAAATACACCTAGAGAGGGATGAATAGGTGTATGGCTAATCTAATGACAAATGATGCGGATTAAATACTAATTGCAACACACTTAGTGTAACCAAAAAGTGTAGCCGAATTCCCTGTGAAGGGCTCTGGACTATCTCCTCAAGATTCCTCTAATAAAAGTTGAAGTGCCATGTAAAGCTCTCCTTGGTTCAACACTAGTGAGGCAGACACAAACAATACCAAGCATATAAGATATGAACATATGATGCAATGTAAATGATTGCTAGAATAAAGAACAACCCAATGAGTTTAAGAATGTACCGTGTAGCTTGTGGCTAACGGGCCGTGTCCACAAGGAGGGATGCGATGGAAGCTTTTCGATGAGTCATTTTAAAACAAGAAATTTGTGTTCGTTTTTAGGAAAAAGAGAATGTAAGGAAAAGAGCTGAAAAAGAGAAATTTCAACTTTCAGAAAAGGGTTTGAGGAGGTGATTTTTAAAAGCTTTAAGAGTTGTGATATTGTTTTATAATAAGAAATCAAATCTGGGCTTACTATCTTCCTACTCAATTGTTCATTCTTCTCTTAAAGTTTAAGTCCCTCAAGTTATCATTTGCAAAACTTAAAGTTACTTTTTCTTTAGAAAGGTTTAAGTAAAGCACATAAGATGCAGAAGGTTTTGAGTCCTTTTTCTTCAAGAAAGAGTTGAATCGGATATTAAAATATAAAGCGCGAAGAAGCAAGAATGAATTAAAAACGATTCACAAGAAGTTCAAGAAAGAATGGTGATTGAACTATCCATACCCATCCTCATGTGCCTTCAAGAACACTTTCAAAAAGAAAGGCTTTTAAGGGAGGCATGCATATGAGTCATCGGGACTTTTTCTTTTAAAAACAGAAGAGAAGAAAACAAAAGAGAGTCGATAGCTAGCCCAGAAAACTTTTTAGTTATCCATGGAAAACAAAGAAACAACGACATAATATAAAGCATACCGTACTGCAAGTGAAAGAGAAATCGGCCCGCTTTTGTATTGCTGTCACTTCACCTTCAAGTACAAAGCTCTCAGTCCTCTCTCTCACAAGTTTATGAAACTGGACTACAACTTAAAAAGCAAGATTACAACTTTCTTTCTAGCTAACAATGAACCTAGATCCTAAGAAAATAAGTGCAAAATTTAATCCTAGTCTTCGCTGCCTTTTTCTCTGCTGAAAGAGGTATTTATAGCCAAAACCAAAGAATCAGGATCCCGGGAACGTTGGGGGAGCAAACGCTCCCCCAACTGAATTGGTAGGCCGCGGAAACGCGGCTTAGGCCGCGCTTTCTGCGGCTCTGGTGTGGCCAGGTGGCCACACCAAGAGGGGGGAGCTTCCTGTATGAAGGGCATCTCGCATATCCTGCTGGTTTTCTTGTTGCTGCTTCAACCGCTGACTGAATCAGCTTTTGATTTTCTGGCTTTGATTCCTCGATTCAAGGAGGATTTTTCTCAACCCTTGATATACCAAGATATAGCCCAGACTTCTTCACTTCAAATTTATTCTGAATAATTCAGAATAAGTGGGCTTTTGGCTTGTTACTCATTTATTTCTTTGAGCATTTGGCTACATTTAGCAAAGAAAAAAGACACTTATTAATATCATTTATTAGCAAACAAGTGTAGTAAAGTGACAACATAAATGCAATGTATGTGACAAATCACACCCCACACTTATCTTTTGCTAGCCCTCGAGCAAAACATCATACTAACTAGAATCAATTATTAGACCACTTTCGCAGGTCACTCGATTGCACTGAGCATGTGCAACAAGCCGTTAAACCTCTAGGCCCCCCTAGAGGACGAGTTTTGTCTCGTGAGAGTTTTTCAGGCGGATTACACCCGCAAAATCCAAAAAAGGAAGAGAAAAGGTTAGTATTTTCGAAAAGCTTTTTT